>CM070838.1:34313619-34886119 GCA_036326025.1 Chrosomus eos
TTCCTCATCTTCCATCTATTTCACGACCCATGAAGCATAACCTCCTTCCCTGAATGTACCGATCACAAGAGGGACGTGTCATTATGTGGCTGTAGAGCATTGGTGGTTCAGTGGTAGAATTCTCGCTTCCCAAGCGGGAGACCCGGGTCCGATTCCCGGCCAATGCATATAGTTAATTATGATGTGCCAGAGGTCAGCTTCAAAAAAAGTTTTGCAATGCAACTTCTACTAATCTGCATTACTGACATTGATTTGCAGCTCAAAGGCAATAATCTGCCTTTATGAATCTTGTCGTCATTGTGCCGCCGCAAATTATGTGCCTCTCGTTAAAGATGTTTTAACTCAAGATTAATAAGTCTTTCTCATCTTCCATCTATTTCACGACCCATGAAGCATAACCTCCTTCCCTAATTGTACCGATCACACGAGGACTTGTCATTATGAGGCTGTAGAGCATTGGTGGTTCAGTGGTAGAATTCTCGCTTCCCAAGCGGGAGACCCGGGTCCGATTCCCGGCCAATGCATAAAGTTAATTATGATGTGCCAGAGGTCAGCTTCAAAAAAAGATTTACAATGCAACTTCTACTAATCTGCATTACTGACATCGATTTGCAGCTCAAAGGCAATAATCTGCCTTTATGAATCTTGTCGTCATTGTGCCGCGTCAAATTATGTGCCACTCGAGTCTTCCTCATCTTCCATCTATTTCACGACCCATGAAGCATAACCTCCCTGAATGTACCGATCAGACAGTGACGTGTCTTTTGGAAAATGTAGAGCATTGGTGGTTCAGTAGTAGAATTCTCGCCTGCCACGCGGGAGACCCGGGTCCGATTCCCGGCCAATGCAAGAAGTTCCTTATGGTGTGCCAGAGGTCCTGATCTTAAAAAAATCTTTGTAATGTAACTTCTACTAATCTGCATTACTGACATCGATTTGCAGCTCAAAGGCAATAATCTGCCTTTATTAATCTTGTCGTCATTGTGCTGCCGCAAATTATGTGCCTCTCGTTAAAGATGTTTTAACTCAAGATTAATAAGTCTTCCTCATCTTCCATCTATTTCACGACCCATGAAGCATAACCTCCTTCCCTGAATGTACCGATCACACGAGGACGTGTCATTATGAGGCTGTAGAGCATTGGTGGTTCAGTGGTAGAATTCTCGCTTCCCAAGCGGGAGACCCGGGTCCGATTCCCGGCCAATGCATATAGTTAATTATGATGTGCCAGAGGTCAGCTTCAAAAAAAGATTTGCAATGCAACTTCTACTAATCTGCATTACTGACATCGATTTGCAGCTCAAAGGCAATAATCTGCCTTTATGAATCTTGTCGTCATTGTGCCGCCGCAAATTATGTGCCACTCGAGTCTTCCTCATCTTCCATCTATTTCACGACCCATGAAGCATAACCTCCCTGAATGTACCGATCACACAGTGACGTGTCTTTTGGGAAATGTAGAGCATTGGTGGTTCAGTGGTAGAATTCTCGCCTGCCACGCGGGAGACCCGGGTCCGATTCCCGGCCAATGCAAGAAGTTCCTTATGGTGTGCCAGAGATCCTGATCTTTAAAAAAAGCTTTGTAATGTAACTTCTACTAATCTGCATTACTGACATCGATTTGCAGCTCAAAGGCAATAATCTGCCTTTATGAATCTTGTCGTCATTGTGCCGCCGCAAATTATGTGCCACTCGAGTCTTCCTCATCTTCCATCTATTTCACGACCCATGAAGCATAACCTCCCTGAATGTAACGATCACACAGTGACGTGTCTTTTGGAAAATGTAGAGCATTGGTGGTTCAGTGGTAGAATTCTCGCCTGCCACGCGGGAGACCCGGGTCCGATTCCCGGCCAATGCAAGAAGTTCCTTATGGTGTGCCAGAGGTCCTGATCTTTAAAAAAAGCTTTGTAATGTAACTTCTACTAATCTGCATTTCTGACATCGATTTGCAGCTCAAAGACAATAATCTGCCTTTATGAATCTTGTCGTCATTGTGCTGCCGCAAATTATGTGCCTCTCGTTAAAGATGTTTTAACTCAAGATTATAAGTCTTCCTCATCTTCCATCTATTTCACGACCCATGAAGCATAACCTCCTTCCCTGAATGTACCGATCACACAGGACGTGTCATTATGGGCTGTAGAGCATTGGTGGTTCAGTGGTAGAATTCTCGCTTCCCAAGCGGGAGACCCGGGTCCGATTCCCGGCCAATGCATATAGTTAATTATGATGTGCCAGAGGTCAGCTTCAAAAAAAGTTTGCAATGCAACTTCTACTAATCTGCATTACTGACATTGATTTGCAGCTCAAAGGCAATAATCTGCCTTTATGAATCTTGTCGTCATTGTGCCGCCGCAAATTATGTGCCACTCGAGTCTTCCTCCTTCCATCTATTTCACACCCATGAAGCATAACCTCCCTGAATGTACCGATCACACAGTGACGTGTCTTTTGGAAAATGTAGAGCATTGGTGGTTCAGTGGTAGAATTCTCGCCTGCCACGCGGGAGACCCGGGTCCGATTCCCGGCCAATGCAAGAAGTTCCTTATGGTGTGCCAGAGGTCCTGATCTTTAAAAAAAGCTTTGTAATGTAACTTCTACTAATCTGCATAAATGACATCGATTTGCAGCTCAAAGGCAATAATCTGCCTTTATGAATCTTGTCGTCATTGTGCCGCCGCAAATTATGTGCCACTCGAGTCTTCTCTAATCTTCCATCATTTCATCACCCATGAAGCATAACCTCCCTGAATGTACCGATCACACAGTGACGTGTCATTTATGGAATGTAGAGCATTGGTGGTTCAGTGGTAGAATTCTCCCCTTTGCCAACGCGGGAGACCCGGGTCCGATTCCCGGCCAATGCAAAAGTTCCTTATGGTGTGCCAGAGGTCTGATCTTTAAAAAAAGCTTTGAATGCTAACTTCTACTAATCTGCATAAATGACATCGATTTGCAGCTCAAAGGCAATAATCTGCCTTTATGAATCTTGTCGTCATTGTGCCGCCGCAAATTATGTGCCACTCGAGTCTTCCTCATCTTCCATCTATTTCACGACCCATGAAGCATAACCTCCCTGAATGTACCGATCACACAGTGACGTGTCTTTTGGAAAATGTAGAGCATTGGTGGTTCAGTGGTAGAATTCTCGCCTGCCACGCGGGAGACCAGGGTCCGATTCCCGGCCAATGCAAGAAGTTCCTTATGGTGTGCCAGAGGTCCTGATCTTTAAAAAAAGCTTTGTAATGTAACTTCTACTAATCTGCATTACTGACATCGATTTGCAGCTCAAAGGCAATAATCTGCCTTTATGAATCTTGTCGTCATTGTGCCGCCGCAAATTATGTGCCACTCGAGTCTTCCTCATCTTCCATCTATTTCACGACCCATGAAGCATAACCTCCCTGAATGTACCGATCACACAGTGACGTGTCTTTTGGAAAATGTAGTGCATTGGTGGTTCAGTGGTAGAATTCTCGCCTGCCACGCGGGAGACCCGGGTCCGATTCCCGGCCAATGCAAGAAGTTCCTTATGGTGTGCCAGAGGTCCTGATCTTTAAAAAAAGCTTTGTAATGTAACTTCTACTAATCTGCATTTCTGACATCGATTTGCAGCTCAAAGACAATAATCTGCCTTTATGAATCTTGTCGTCATTGTGCTGCCGCAAATTATGTGCCTCTCGTTAAAGATGTTTTAACTCAAGATTAATAAGTCTTCCTCATCTTCCATCTATTTCACGACCCATGAAGCATAACCTCCTTCCCTGAATGTACCGATCACACGAGGACGTGTCATTATGTGGCTGTAGAGCATTGGTGGTTCAGTGGTAGAATTCTCGCTTCCCAAGCGGAGACCCGGGTCCGATTCCCGGCCAATGCATATAGTTAATTATGATGTGCCAGAGGTCAGCTTCAAAAAAAGTTTTGCAATGCAACTTCTACTAATCTGCATTACTGACATTGATTTGCAGCTCAAAGGCAATAATCTGCCTTTATGAATCTTGTCGTCATTATGCCGCCGCAAATTATGTGCCACTCGAGTCTTCCTCATCTTCCATCTATTTCACAACCCATGAAGCATAACCTCCCTGAATGTACCGATCACACAGTGACGTGTCTTTTGGAAAATG
Organism: Chrosomus eos; assembly: GCA_036326025.1. Taxonomy (NCBI): domain Eukaryota; kingdom Metazoa; phylum Chordata; class Actinopteri; order Cypriniformes; family Leuciscidae; genus Chrosomus; species Chrosomus eos. The sequence continues at coordinate 34,317,753 of CM070838.1, forward strand.
TAGAGCATTGGTGGTTCAGTGGTAGAATTCTCGCCTGCCACGCGGGAGACCCGGGTCCGATTCCCGGCCAATGCAAGAAGTTCCTTATGGTGTGCCAGAGGTCCTGATCTTTAAAAAAAGCTTTGTAATGTAACTTCTACTAATCTGCATAAATGACATCGATTTGCAGCTCAAAGGCAATAATCTGCCTTTATGAATCTTGTCGTCATTGTGCCGCCGCAAATTATGTGCCACTCGAGTCTTCCTCATCTTCCATCTATTTCACGACCCATGAAGCATAACCTCCCTGAATGTACCGATCACACAGTGACGTGTCTTTTGGAAAATGTAGAGCATTGGTGGTTCAGTGAAGCAAGCCCAAAGGGATCACAGATGCGGCGGCCGCTAACATCCCCATTAGTTGCAGAAGGACACCATAAGGAAGTTTTGTCCCCTGACCGAAACGAGTCAGTAATTGACAAATATTGTCTGTTCGTGCGTGAGACAATGTGGCAGACATTGTGATTGAATCGAGTGTTATTCCTATGAAGGTAATGGTCTGTACTGGGACCAGATGACTCTTTATTTCGTTCACAGTAAGGCCCAACCTCTGGATATGCTCCAGCACAATCCTGGTGTTGTGTAACGCATGTCTTCTTGTTGGGGCACAGAGCAGCCAATCGTCTAAATAGGGCAGGATCCTCATGCCCTTGGACCAAAGAGGAGACAGGGCCGCACTCATGCATCTTGTGAAAACACGAGGAGCCAGAGATAGACCGAATGGTAGAACTCTGAACTGATAGGCTTGATTCTGAAAGCGGAATCTTAGGAACTTCCTGTGGTGGGGAGCAACGGGGACATGGAAGTAAGCATCCTTCAAGTCCACACTCACGAACCAGTCTCCTTTCGTCACAGATCGAAGAACGTCGACTGTGCGTAACATTCGGAAAGGAAGAGACTTCAAGAACACGTTTAGGCGTCTCAGGTCCAGAACTGGACGAACACCTCCATCTATCTTTGGAACAAGGAAGTACGTGGAGTAAAACCCGTCCCTCTGACTGAGGGGAAGAACTTTTTCTATGGCTCCTTTCAGTAACAGTGAATGAATTTCTAAGGAAAGGGCCATTGAACTGGTTACATCTTTGACAACTGTTGGAAAGATTCCTGAAAACTTGGGAGGGCCGGCGTCGGAACTGCAGAGTGTATCCCCTGCTCAAAGTCGCCAGAACCCAGGGGTCGGACACTGAATTTTCCCAGTAATGTAGATGCTGCACAGTGAAACGACCGACCCGCCGGCCCCATAGCTTCAGGGTTTTTGGCCTCTACCTTTAGGACCCGTGGGGGGGGCGCTGACGTGGTCTCCCCTGCTGGTGACGGTGAAACGGGCGACGACCTTGGGCCTCCTCAGCCCCTCTATGCCGCTGTGGAGCCTGCAGCTGAGAAATGTCCTGCTGTCGCACTCGATGCTCTGAGCCCGGATAGCGTGGGCAAGCAGGAGTCAGAGGCATTCTAAAAGGTGGGGCTCGTGGAACCGGAGTCAGTTGTCGTGTGGCTTCTGACAACTTCATTCTCTTCTCCAATACCTCAGAAACATTGGGGCCAAAAGATGTCCTGGTACAATTGGCAGTTCTCTCAATGTCTTCTTACAATCTTCAGGTAATCTTGCCTGAGCAAGCCATACCTGACGCCGGGCTGTTAGAAGGGTCGCTGAAAGTGTCCCAAGTTCCCGAGTCACATGACCCATAGTCAACAGAGCCGTCTGTAAGAACTGAGATGTAGAAGCGTCAACGTTCGCTGACTCTAATGTGTTATTGCAGGCAAGAAGCAGCTGGCAGATAGTATTCTCAGCTCGAGTTATATAGGCTACCGACTCGTATGCCTTCTTTAAGAAAGTGTCAGTACGTCCACATTGTGCACTCGGGCAGCGTACATTGCCTCTTAGAGCCTCATCTGGTGATACCACCAAAGCTGCAACCGGCTGTTCAATTTCCGGTGCCCGTCCTACCCCAATGGAGTCAGCCTCAGCCATTGTGGCCAGAGTGCGGGCTGTCTTTGATCTCCTCCTAGGCACATTGGGTCTGGTACGCGGACTTAGACCAACGCTTCTATTCCCGGCCAAACTTTTTATCAAACCTAAGGAGGGAGGTAGGATGCATTTTTCGTCGGTTTCTGAAGCAAAACAATATGCTAAGACATTGCCTTAAATTGGCTGGTTGGTGACCTGTGTTATTATTCGAATAGCCTTGTGAACTGTTTTTTTCTTTTGATGATCAAAAATTATTCATGCATACCCAGTGACTGACTAATTATTTATACTCATAAATGTGGGTGTTGAGATTACCATCATATGTACAAATGTGTCAGTTTGTGCCCTGCATAAATGTACATGTGGTTGTGAGTGGGTGTGGAAGGGAGGGTGTGTGTGGGTGTAAATGGAGCAAGGTGCAAAAGATAGTTCATCTAGGCAAGTGTGTATGTATTCCCTTTGATTTTTTGTTGTATTTAGGATTGAATGTTTTATGTTTATATGCCTTATCATGGATGTTGGATGTAGGACTAGACCTATCACTTTTATATGGGTTTGGCTGAATTGGATGATCTTGATGGGGAGGCTTGGCATTGCAGTGACATTGGTGCTTATACCACTTGCAAGCAATATGACCTTGAAAATCTTAAATACTTAACTATGAATAATAACTTCTCGGTGATCCACATTAATATCAGAAGTCTAGCTAAAAATTATGATCAATTAGTGTCAATGCTGTCTGTATCAGATTGTAGTTCTGTTTCATTCTTACTGACCGCCAGAGGCAGTGTAAACACTATGGATTATCGCAGCGGCAGCTAGATAGGTCGAGAGAATATACCAACAAAGTCACGTGGCGTGACGTATGCTGAGCCCTGGAGGGTGAAGCTACAGTAAGCTCAGCACTCTACCTCTTTCGCTTTCTCGCCTGGTTGAGATAGGTTGTATTGATTGAGTGATTATTCGCGCTGTCAAGTGCAGCTTACAAGAGCAGCGAGATTCGTCCTCACAAGCTGTGACAGCGCGTGTCTACGCCATTTAAGGATTGGAATACATTTTGGTGAGTTTATATTGCTTCGTCGGTGACACACTGTGCCTCTCGGTGCTATCCGGTGGCTTGTGTTTTCCGCGCCTATGAGTTAACGGTCTCCCGTGACTCTATTTTGAGTGTTTTTTTTCTCGAATCCATTTTTCACTTTTTGTCCCGCGGTTCAATCCGCCGGCCATTTTAGACACTTTATCTTTTTCGTGTGATATTTGTCGGTATTACCTGTCGGTTCTCCAGAGGTAATCGTTTAATTTTATTTTTTATTATTTTTCATCCCGCTTAACTTAACCTTACGGTGCTATCCGAGGGTGTTATTAGCGAGTAACTATGGCTCACGGCTGGATCGCCACTGGTTTTCCACTGACTTGTAAGCTGTGCCCTAATAATCTTCTCCCTGACGACGGTCATGACATCTGCCCGTCGTGTTTGGGTATTCAACATCTGCGAGAGGCTCTCACGGACCCGTGCGTGCACTGCAGCCTTTTGCCTATGTCGGAACGACGGCTACGTCTTGCCGAATTAGACCCTAATTCAACAGTGAAACTTGGGCAGTTAGATGTACCCCCTTCGCGCTCTCGGAAGCGCCGGGCGTCAGCGGCAGCTGGTGCTCCTCTCCCAGCTAAGAAGGCCAAATCGCGAGGTGATGAACATTCACATGTTGAGAAAGGTTCACTTTCTATGACGGTGTCGATGCTTTCTTCGGAAATGGCAGAGCTGAAACGCCTGCTTCATTCGCTTCAGCCTGTCACATCTACGACACCTGTGAGAATGACACAGGAGGATGAGAATGTTCAGAATCAAGGAGCTGGGGAAGAGTCTCTTGATTCCCCTTGTTTTTCTCATCGTTCAGAGTTTGATGTGCTTTCTACAAGTGCTTCAGATTCCTTTTTTCATGATCATGGGGATACTATGGATGTTGCTGCGCAACCATCACCTCAGGCTGTTTTCACTGGTTACCCAGCAGCGGAGGGGTCTAGTGGGGGATCAGTTCAGTCGTCTGGACAAGCCCAGTCCTCCTCTAATGATACTTTGGCTGTGCTTCGAATGGCAGCTGCTCGTCTAGGACTTGATGAGTCACCTGTCCAATCTGCCCAAACGAATGTGTTTTTCAGACAGACCACAGCTGCAACTTCTTTTGCCATGCCACCATGTAAGGATTTTGTGGCTGAATTCTCAAACGCTCTCACTGGTTCTGGTCCGCCGAAGCGGCGCTCTAAGATTGCTCGAACGCTAGCATCGATGGCTGAAGCAGATTCTATCGGGGTGGGTCGTGCTCCGGAAATAGAGCAACCTGTGGCAGCTTTGGTGGTGTCTCCTGATGAGGCTCTACGAGGAAATGTGCGATGTCCCAGTGCGCAATGCGGCCGTACGGATTCCTTGCTAAAGAAGGCATATGAGTCTGTTGCCTACATTACTCGAGCAGAAAACACAATCTGCCAGTTACTTCTTGCTGCCACCAGTACGCTGGAACCTGCAAATGCGGACCCATCTGTTTCACAATTCCTGCAAACTGCTCTGTTGGCAACGGGCCATGTGACCCGCAAGCTGGGTAGTCTTACAGCCACGCTTCTGGCAGCCCGCCGCCAAGTGTGGCTTGCCCAAGCACGACTGCCGGAGGACTGTAAGAAAACCTTGAGAGATCTTCCATTTGTTCCCGGGCATCTTTTTGGTCCGAATGTTCCAGAACTGTTGGAAAAGAGGGTAAAGCTGTCTGAAGCCACTCGTCAACTGACACAGGTGCAGCGCAACCCTACCTTTAGGATGCCAGCGGTTCAGACCCGACATCACTATGCCACATCGGAGCAACGTTTCCGCCGGCACGCTACACCTCAGTCACAGCCCCCACAAAGACCTCGTGTTCCTGAAGATGCGAGAAGTTTTTCGCCCACCTCATCGTCAGTTCCCGGGAGGACCCCGTCAGCGCCCCCCCGCGACCACTAAAAATCGTACACACAAAGCCTGAGACAGTCAGGCCGGCGGTCGATCGTTTTGCTGTAGATCAACTGGAGTACTGGAGATCCAACACAACAGACCCCTGGGTGTTGGCAACTCTGAGCAGGGGATATACTCTACAACAGGGGTCGGCAACAGGCGGCCCGCGGGCCAAAACTGGCCCCAGCAATATTTTCTGGCCCGCCGGATTATTTTGGAATTCGATTTTTTTACATTTTTTACAAACAGGCGCCATGTATCATTCGTTCAATCGTTTTTTTTTTTTTTCAAAGTAAAAACAAAAATAAAAAAACGACTTGTTTTTCCATTATTTCCTGAACTAAAATGAAAAAAAAAAAAAACGAATAACGACTCGTTTTCCGATTTTCTGATTGTGCGCTCAGATCAAAAATAGAATGAATAATGGGTAGGCCTATAGACGAATTTTAATTTTGAATCTTAATTTAACACCTTATCAGACAAGAATGATCGTATGAATAACATACGAATGAAATCATTTTAAACAGATCAAGTATTGTGGTAACAGATTACAGCCATTTTAATAAGGGTGTGAATAGCATCATCTCCTGTAAGTCTCATTCGCTTACAGTCCGACTTTTGAACTTTTTTTCAGTATTATTTATTCCGGTATAACACACTGATAAATAATATGTATTACCTGATAAAAAATATTTGCACTAAATGCTGCACAAAACTATTCCACTACTTGAGATAAGCCGTAGCCGCGCGCCTACATCTGACAATTTTGGGTTCAAACACTGGGCGGCTAATCTACAAACCACACATACTTAACAGTGTTAAATATGGAAAATACTGTTTGATAGAACTGCTTTGTTACCACAGTTATCTGCGTGCTTCCTCAGCGATGAAGTTCCACATTGCGGCTATCCAACAAGAAAATGCATGCAGCAAGTATTTCACAATATTTTCTTCAGATAACTCCAAATTTCTCCCACACACTGGACTTGATTTTTGATGACTTTTGTCGACAACTTCACAATCCCCACTAGCTATTCTTTTCTTCAACTCTTCAGCATCCATCTCGACAACTGAACTGCAGATCGGCATCAATTATGAGGAATTTTTAAAAGTGAAAGTAGTAACGTTGTAGGTCCTGGGAGGGTGTGGCGCGTGGGCACAAATAAACTGATGTGAATTTTTAATTATTTTATCAACTTGAAATACAGCCATATTTTTGTAGACGTGTTCCTAAAATATGCATATTTTACGTTTGCATGTGATTGTTTTAGACCTGTGTTACACGTGTGTATGTTGCTTGAGTGATTTGAGTGATAGGCTTTGCCCTATTTAATTTATGTTATTTATATTTCATAATTTTTTTTCTGTGACATTTTTTTCTCTGATGACAGTAATAAATAATATCTATATTGACACGAACACAATTTTTGTATAGCATTTATAATTGTTATAGGCTACTTAATCTCTCTCTTTCCGTTAGAGACATTTGAATGAGAGATTCTGGAAATGAGATCTAAATTTTGTGGACCCGTCAGGTCGGGATATAAAAAGCGGGTGAACACAGAGGGTATTTTAAGCGGTTTAATTTGTATCCATAGGCCTACTCCGTGTAGCTGGCCCGCCATCTACTGGCTAAAAAAAATATTGGCCCGCGGCCAAAGTTACTTGCCGACCCCTGCTCTACAATTTCGCCGCCGGCCTCCCAGATTTTCAAGAATCGTTCCTACGATTGTCAGAGACACAGTTCGTGCAGTGGCTCTCTCTGGAAATTTGTTCACTCCTAGAGAAGGGAGCCATAGAAAAAGTTCATCCCCTCGTTCAGGGAGACGGGTTCTATTCAACATATTTTCTTGTTCCAAAGAAGGACGGTGGTTTCCGCCCAATTCTCGATTTGAGGCTTCTGAATTTGTACCTGAAGGTCCTTCCTTTTCGAATGCTGCGCACAGCCGATGTTCTCCGGTCTGTGACAGCAGACGATTGGTTTGTATGTGTCGACCTGAAGGATGCATACTTTCACGTCCCAATTGCTGTGCATCACAGAAAGTTTCTGCGTTTCAGTTTCCTGAATCAAGCTTATCAGTTCAAGGTGCTACCCTTCGGCCTCTCCCTTGCTCCTCGAGTCTTCACAAGGTGTGTGAGTGCAGCTCTGTCCCCTCTTTGGATGAGAGGACTGCGTATTCTTCCTTATTTGGACGACTGGCTTCTCTGTGCCCCCACAGAGCAGCAGGCTGTACAAGACTCCAGAATTCTTTTGAGACACGTGCAGAAGCTGGGTTTTTCTGTGAACGAGAAAAAGAGCCGTCTGATTCCATCACAGACCACTACTTTCATAGGAATGACCCTGAATTCCTGCCTAATGTCTGCCTCCCTGTCTCAGGAACGTGTGGTGAACATTCTGCATCTTTTGGCTCGCTTTCGCCTGGGTGTGTCCTTGCAGTACGAGGTGATCCTACGACTGATAGGGATGTTAACAGCGGCTACAGTGGTGATCCCCCTGGGTTTACTCCACCTCAGACCACTCCAGTTATGGAACAACAGTTTGCGGCTAGATCCCACCAGACATCGCCATCGACTGGTGATGATTTCTCACCGTTGCATATGTGCGTTGAGGCGGTGGAGACAGTTAGAGTTCCTAAAGGCAGGAGTGCCCCTGGGTGTTGTTCCCTCTCGTCGGGAGTTGGTCACAACAGACGCTTCCCTCACAGGATGGGGGGCAACTTGGAATCGGAGGGGTATTTGCGGGCGCTGGACCCCAATCCAGGCCACAGAACATATCAACCTGCTGGAACTAAGGGCAGTGTTCTTGGCTCTAAAGTACTTCATGCCGGTTCTGACAGGCCGCCATGTCCTTGTTCGATCGGACAATACCTCGACGGTGTTCCATCTGAACCACCAGGGCGGCACGAGATCCCTCAGGTCTCTATTGCTGACTCACGAGATTCTGACATGGTGTCAGCCACGACTCGCTTCACTGAGGGCAGCTCATATTCCAGGAGCGTGCAATCAGACAGCAGATGCTCTTTCCAGGGATCAAGTACATCCAGGAGAATGGAGGCTTCATCCAGATGTAGTGCAGGAGATCTGGCTACGATTTGGAAGAGCAGAAGTGGATCTTTTTGCTTCAGAGATGACCACTCACTGTCGCTTATGGTTCGCAAGGACAGAAGTATCCAGCCCCCTGGGCCAGGATGCACTGTCTCACGAATGGCCGAACTGCCTGCTCTATGCGTTTCCACCTATCCCTCTGTTATGGGAGACGTTGCACAGGATCTCCCTGTGCAAGCACAGAGTGTTACTCGTGGCACCACGATGGCCAGCCAGACCGTGGTTTCCTTTATTGCTGAGACTTCTGACAGGCAATCCATGGAAGCTTCCCCCCAGGAAGGACCTCCTCTCCCAGCTGGAGGCCAGTGTCTGGCACCTGGACCCGACTCATCTGCAGCTTTGGGTCTGGCCATTGGGTTAACCCCTTCCCTGGAGCGTTGTGACCCTGCTGTTATTCACACCATCTCCAATGCTAGGGCTTCTTCCACACGACAGATTTATGCTTCCCGTTGGAAGCTTTTTTCTGCATGGTGTGAGGAACGGGGGCTCGTTCCTGCAACATGCGATATTCCAAGTATTTTAAGCTTTCTTCAGCATTTACTGGAGCAAGGAAAAGCAGCTTCCACATTGAAAGTGTACGTTGCTGCCATTTCTGCATATCATGTTCCAGTTGGTGGCTCTTCTCTTGGCTCTCACAGTCTTTGTCTGCAGTTTTCTTAAGGGCGCGCGCCGTCTGAACCCTGCTCGGAATCCTCATTTTCCTGTGTGGGATTTGTCGCTCGTGCTTGCATTCCTGTGCTCACCCCAATTTGAGCCCTTGCAAAGCATTGACATTAAATGGTTGTCCTTAAAGACTTCTTTTTTGATAGCTATTGCTACTGCGAAACGAGTCAGTGAGTTGCACGCATTGTCTGTTAGTGAACTGTGCTTGCGTTGGTTACCAGATGACTCCGGGGTGGTTCTACGACCTAATCCTTCTTTTCTTCCGAAGGTCCTTCTTCCTCAGTTCATAAATCAGCACATTGAACTGGCCTCCTTTCAGACTTCTTCAGGGTCTGATTCAAGTGCCCAACTTTTGTGTCCTGTTCGGGCATTGAAGTGTTATGTGAACTCTACTGTTCAATTTAGACAGTCAGACCAGTTATTTGTCTGCCATGGTGGTGTGAAGAAAGGTGCTCCAGTGTCGAAGCAGAGGTTGTCGAACTGGATAGTAGAGACCATTACGCTGGCTTACAAGGCAGCAGGGAGACCACTGCCCTGGAGACTAACTTGCCATTCCACTAGGGCCATTTCATCTTCATGGGCTGTTTTTTAGGGGAGTTTCCCTGGTGGATATCTGCACTGCCGCTACCTGGGCTTCTCCATGCACGTTTGCCCGGTTCTATAAGGTCAACATTGCTGCTGCTCATGCCGTTAGTTCTGCGGTTCTTCTGGAGCAGCCTTGATTTCTTCAGGTGGGTGGCATTCCTCATGACTATGTTGGTATGTGTCATCCATAGTGTTTACACTGCCTCTGGCGGTCAGTAAGAATGAAACAGAACGCTAGTTACGCATGTAACTGTGGTTCTGTGAATTCTGGATGACCGCCAGAGTTCTCAGTCACTCGGAATGCGCGAGAAAGGCGTACCGAGGTAGAGTGCTGAGCTTACTGTAGCTTTACCCTCCAGGGCTCAGCATACGTCACGCCACGTGACTTTGTTGGTATATTCTCTCGACCTATATAGCTGGCGCTGCGATAATCCATAGTGTTTACACTGCCTCTGGCGGTCATCCAGAATTCACAGAACCACAGTTACATGCGTAACTAGCGTTTTGATATAATTGCTTGCAGTGAAACCTGGTTAAATGATAAGTCATTCTGTGATTCTTTCAACCTTAAGAGCTATAAACTTTATTGTAAGAACAGATTAGGTAGAATGGGGGGAGGTGTTTGTCTTTATGTTAAATCAAGATTCCAGGCCAATGTCTGTGATAATTTGGCCTTGGATGATGAACAAACAGATTCATTGTTTGTTGACATAAGTATGAATGCAACCAGTAATCTTATTGTTGTCATAGTGTATCGCCCTCCCGATGTGAACCCTACTACTTTTATTAGTAACTTGGAGAAAACACTTTTTGATATAAATAGGAAAAATTACAACTGTATAATCCTTGGGGATTTTAATATTGACATCTCTAGGGAAAGTCCTATTAAAAATGATTTCATGAACACTCTTTACTCCTCCTCTTTAATACCAACTATTAATACATTCACTAGAGAAACTCACTCATCCAAGTCTATCATTGAGGTAACACTTTATTTGAAGGGGTGTGCATAAGACTGACATGACACTGTCATAAACATGACATAACACCTGTCATAAACATGAAGGAGTCTTTATGAATGTTTATGACTGTTGTCATTAAGTGTCATTCGGTAAATTATGACACTTTCAATGCAAAGTTGACATTGTTTAAAATGTCTTTGTTATGACAACTTGACATTAAGAAAGACAGAAATGTCTCTGTTATGACAACTTTACATTAACCGAGAAATCATAACCTGTCAACCTGTCACAACTTTGGCCGTCATGACACCATTATAACTGTGTCATGAATATTTTACGTGTCCTCAAGTAAAGTGGAACACATTGTACTAGTTATAAAGATGTCATTAAGGGTTATTACACTGCAAAATGCTTGAAGTTTGATAATTAGACCTGTTATTACATATTTGTGTCAGGTTGACAGGTTATGATTTCTTGGTTAATATCAAGTTGTCATAACAAAGACATTTCTGTCTTTGTTAATGTCAAGTTGTCATAACAAAGTCATTTTAAACAATGTCAACTTTGCATTAAAAGTGTCATAATTTACCGAATGACACTTAATGACAACAGTCATAAACATTCATAAAGACTCCTTCATGTTCATGACAGGTGTTATGTCATGTTTATGACAGTGTCATGTCAGTCTTATGCACACCCCTTCAAATAAAGTGTTACCTATTACAAATATCCAAAATTCGAGGTTGGAGTCAGGTGTGGTTATGACTGATATAACTGATCATTACCCAGTTGTGCTATCTCTAAACCTCGCATCCAAAACTCCATTTAACCACCGTATGATAAAGATCAGTGTCTTGAATAAGAGAACACTACAGCAGCTCCGTGATAACCTGGAGAGTAAGGGTTGGACTAGTGTGTATGAAACTCGTGATCCTGAGATTGCCTATGATAGTCTAATTCATGAATTAACGGAGTCCATCCATAATAGTATTCCAATGAAGACTGTCATATGCAGAAATGACGATCCTCACCCTTGGCTTACTAAAGGGATTCTCAACTCTATCAAACGTAAAAATAAACTTTATAAGCTCTATAGGAAAAATCCCAATGATGACAACAAAAGCAAATATTTTAAGTTTAGAAATAGACTCACTCATATTATAAGGAAGAGTAAACAAAATTACTATACTGCACATATAAATGCAGCCCAAGGTGACTCCAAAAGGACCTGGGCTGTGTTGAATAAAGTTCTAAATAGGGGCCAGAAATCAGCTGTGTCACCCGAATGTTCGAATGATAATTCACCTTTATTAGCTGATAGTTTTAATGATTACTTTGTTGCTTTAGGCGAAGAACTTGCCAAAAAAATCAGACCTTCCAATGAATCCTCTTTTAGACACTATCTCTATGGAAACTACATGCAATCTTTCTTTATGAAACCTACTGACAAAAGTGAAATTCATAAAATTATTACAGATTTGAAGAGGTCTCATGTGGGAGGAGCTGATGGAATATGTAGTAATATTCTAATATCTGTTGCAGACATAATAGCAGAGCCACTTACACACTGCATTAACCTATCACTTCTGTATGGCATAGTACCAAGTACGACAAAAATAGCCAGAATTACTCCTATCTTTAAATCAGGTGACAAAAATAATATGGGCAATTATCGTCCAATTTCTGTTCTTTCATCCCTGTCTAAGGTATTAGAGAGAGTAGTACACATTAGATTAAGTCATTATTTGGATAAGCTTCATATTCTAGTAAGTTCACAGTATGGTTTCAGGGAAGAGAACTCTACCTTTATGGCTATTCTAGATCTTGTCGACAAAATCAATGATTCCTTGGATCAGGGTGATTGTGGAGTAGGTGTTTTCCTTGATCTATCCAAGGCATTCGACACCATTGATTTCAATATTCTTCTAGAGAAATTACATCATTATGGTGTTAGAGGAGTAGCACTTCACTGGTTCAAAAATTACCTATATGGTCGGAAACAATATGTGATGATCAATAACCATATATCTCAAATGAAAGAACTTAAATATGGAGTTCCTCAAGGCTCAATATTGGGCCCATTACTTTTCAACATATATATAAATGACTTTGTGAACTCATCTCAAGTTTTTCAAAAGGTGATGTTTGCAGATGATACCAATTTGTTTTTGTCACATAAAAATTCAAGTGACTTACAAATTATTTTAAATGCAGAACTACAAAAAAATTTTAATTGGTTCAGGTGTAACATATTATCACTCAACATTAAAAAAACGAACTATATAACGTTTCAATCAAATGTAAGGGCATCAGCCACAAAACAGTTTAGCCTCAAAGTAGGTGATGAGGAGATACTACCAACCACTTCTATAAAATTCTTGGGGGTTTACATTGATAAATGTCTAAATTTTAAATGTCACATTGATCACTTGACACAGAAGCTTTCTAAATATGTCGGTTTGTTCTTCAGAATACGGCATCATCTTACATTGCCTGCTCTTCTTACCTTGTACAAAACCTTGTTTGAACCTCACATTAGTTATTGTAATGTAATTTGGTGCAATACATACCCGAGTCATTTAAATAAATTAATAAGTCTACAAAAGAAGATCATACGAGCTATATCGTGGTCTTGGTATAACACTCCTACAAGACCCCTCTTTCACCGCTTAGGTCTTCGTCGGCTCACTGAGTTGAACATCTACCACAATGCGTGCATTATGCACCAAGTAGTTAATGCTACAAACAGCAGGCTATCTCAGCTCATTCCAATTAGAGGTCCGCTTCATGCTCATGCCACTAGGAATAAACATCTAATCACTGGTAAATCCAGAAGACTTAAAGTTGCAAATTTAAGCATTACAAGTAGAGGCCCAAAAATTTGGAATGAGCTAGATAGCAGGCTGAAGATGTTGAAATCTCTACCCATCTTTAAGAAATCATTAAAAAAGGAACTTCTATGTTTATATCTATAACCTTACTTGTGGCATACCTAGCCTACAGTAGATCCTAACAAAGTACTGTCCTGATCCACCTTATGTGTGTCTTTTGTTGTATTGTGTATTTTGTATGATTCTTTTGTTTTTTTTGTTTTGTTTGTTTGTTTATGAGTGGTGTCTAGTTTAAATATTTGTTCGTAATGTATTATTTTAGTATGTCTCAGGCTCTCTATCATAAGCTTTTGATAGCTTCTTTGGGAGACCTGATTCACACATTGATTGTATTTGCCATTTGATCTGTGCCATTTGTCTTGAATTCATGTGTGGGTGAAATAATAAATGAAAAGTGCACTGGAGAATTCCGTCACAAAATCCTTACATGGTGGCATTGTGAACACATTATCGGCAGCTTGTCTGAAGAACACATTGGTTTGAATGGTGTAGCGAACCTACATAATAATAATATACATAAAATGTATTTAAGGGGGCCGGAAGGCCAATTTAGCTCAAAGGGAATGATTCATCGATTTGCAATGAATCATTGACCGAATCACTATGGAACCGAGCAAATGACTCGTTTAGAGTTCATTTGAACGGGCCGTAATTTTAACCTTGGCAACAGATATTTATCCAATTTATAGTGAAACACTATGTATTAGCAAGGTAACTTTAGATCGGCAGTACAAGACATTAAATGTGTAAGCAAAACACAAGACGAATATCTTTTCAAATATATGGACGACTTTATTAACTACTCTTAAACACATAAAACTAATGTCTAAACCCAATCACACACACACATTCATTCAAGGCGCAGAGGAAGAGAGAGAGAGAGAAAGAGTGAGTTTTCAGAGTGAGATGCACTTTGCAAGACATAAACCTGAACGAACCACCAAGCATTAATTTAAACCTTCGTTTCTTAGACAGGTTATTACATGTACATTAAAAAGCACCAGGTCAGTTACAGTCTGGAGTACTTGCTTGTCTTTGCGTTGCTTAGGCCAGGGAATTCCCTATTTGAGGTGCTTCGTCAAAGGGGTTTCCCGGCTGCGTGGCTGGTTGTCTTTGGAGTGCCTGGCTGGAGTTTCTGAACCGCCGGTCACGTGATGTGTTGGCGGATGGATGAACAAGAGTCTTTACAGTTCGAAGTGCGTTGCAGGAGAGACGTGTAAACGAACTTTACAGCAAAACTTAACTTAGAACGAGACTTTTAACGAGAAAATAAAATAAAGGAAGAAATGAAAGTACGAGATGAGATGGCTTGAATGAAGCTGTTTAAACTCCGATCTTGATGGGTTTGTCTGCTGGCTTGGTCTAACTTGGTCTGGTCGATGTAGAAGCGTACGAACATGAACACTCTCCTGCTGTTTTTTGATAGAGAGAGGCACAAACTTAATTCAACACCGAACCGAACTGAACCGAACCGAAATGAACTGCTCTCTGAACTGAACTGAACTTTGGACTGCCTTGTTCGGGTCTTTAACTTAAAGTTAGTCCAACCTCTTTTGGAGAATTCTGGCCAATTGGACAATGGCATCATCTTAGGAGGTGGACCTAGTTCCTACTTATCATAAATCATGCGTTATCTGGGGTCTCCTTGTTTTCAATCACTAAGCCGAGAGAACAAGAGATCACAGTTTAAACAGTGTAGATTATTATAATCATACAAAACATTTTACACAGATTTCACTCAAGCCATCTTAAGAATTAAGAATATATGATCTCACTGATATCAAACAAGACACACTTTCATTCATCCATCTAAAGTAACAACATTTGCATGACTTGTATGCTATCTAGTATAGTAGACACATACATAGCTACAATATAGGATTAGGTAGTGGAACAATGTTTGATTATAAGTTCGTCAAGAATTGTTCTGTTTGAGTTGTTCTCTGCAGAATGTGCAGAATTAATGTGGTTTGATATGTAAAGTGTGTTGGTGTGTAAAGTTTCTGGGGTTTAAGAAAGACATTCCAATCTGAGGTCACGGCAAGGTCCCTGCTGAAGTCTGTTCTGTTCATCTTCTCATGGGACCTTGTTCCTTAAGAAAGACGGGGTCTGTTAGTGCAGGGTCAGATGACCTCTTTGCTAGGGCCCTGAGCAGTTCTATTTCTGAACAGATCTGTCTTTCAAAATTATAGAACATTGGCAACGTTCTTCCTTTAGTTAAACAATAAAAAGTCTCTCCGGTTGCTTGTTCTCTGGGTCTGGTGATTTGATTCAGGAATGTGAAGACTCTTTGTGTGATTATGTATGAACAGTTCACCTAAAAGCTTCAAGTGGGTTTGGTTCATTCTCATTGTTGCTACATATCCCCCTTCGTTTGACGATGTGTTGAGAAGAAGACATCGGTGAACGCTGGAGAAATGGGTAGAGGAAGCAAACACACGCAGCAAACAACAAGACCACACCTCCATGACTGGTCCCTTTACTGGTGCAGGTCATTAGATTATCTAGGCCTAAACAGGTTCACTCTCTCAATATAGTCAATCATGTGGAAAAAGTTTAGTTCAATTTTAGGACCGTTATTCTAGTTTGTTTTAAAACGGTGATTGATCAACTTTGTGACTAAATTTGATTTGTTTGTTTTATTCTCTTCTAAATTGTTCTAGGTTTAGACCAATTTACCTTTCAAATTTTGATTCGAATGATGCAGGGAGTTCTCTAGGCTAACATTCGTTTTAAGGTGACTTGCAAACATCAGGCGTGGTGCGTCAATCCTTATATGGTAACCTTGACCCTTATGGGGTAACAGGGATTTTACCTAATAAAAGAAGAAGAAAGGAAGAGGTAAAACAAAACAAAGCAGTTGAGTGACTCCTGTATGGCTACTGTTGTGCAGTGTCAGGTGTCACAATGTAATGAGAGGGTTACACTTGTTGGGTGCATTGCTACATGTTTCCTATGGAAAGGATAGCTAAGTCAGTGTTGCGATTTCAGTGTCTACCTGTGGGAAGAACATGTTTGTTGAATGTTTTTCATGGTAGCTGTGTTTAACTTGTGTATGTTAGTGGTACAGTGTAGTGTAGTGCAGGTACTGCATGTATACTGTATGTATGTCAGATCTGTCTCAGTCTGTTTTGCTCCCCCCTTTTGCTTGATGGTCTTGCTTTGATGGGCTTGTTGCATCTTTGCCTTGGAAAGGGATCTTCTGTGATCTCCTGGGGGTCAGTCCAGTAAGGCAGGAAGTTCTCTGGCAGACATTGGGAGATGGTTTGGCATGGATGCGTGAAGCTGTAGTGCAAAACGTGGTCTCCTTTGTTGCCTTCCTCTTGTGATGCCTTCTGGTTGTGACAGACTTTCTGACCTTCTGTGCTTACTGTCGTTGCTGTAGCACACACATGGTTCTTGAGTTTGGAGCTTGGGGTGTGATGGGTAACCAGGATGGTGTTTTCTGGTACCTCGGGGTGTTTGTCAGTGGTTGACTGTGAGAGACCACTTTGTTCTGAGTTGTTGTTGAACAGGTGGTTGTCTCAGGAAGGTGTACAAGGTGATCACTGGTCTTCTGTGTTCAGCTTGTCTTTGATGAGCACGTGCAGTTGCCTCCGTAGTTGCTCCATGTCTTCTGCGGGGAGACTGTCGTGTTCTTGGGCACACTCAGTGGGGTGTTTGGCTGAGTGGTGCGGAGGTGGGTTTCGTTGTCGCTTACCCACATAGAATGCTTTTGGATGCACTCGTTGATTCCAGTTGTTTCCTTCTGGTGGGTCCCATGACTTTTCCATGTGGTTGGAGTGGTAGAAGTCATCGGCATGGGAGTCACGTTCTCTGTGCTCCTTACGAAGGACTGTGGTGTTGTCATGCCACTGGGTGTCTTCCAGTGCAAGGCTTGTGTCTTGGCTGATGGAGTTTGACACTGTGGATGTTTTCAAACCTTTCTTGGAGGACATCTTTTGTTTGATGTAGGCCTTGTGTGTCAGGTCACGTAGCTGCTGAATTTTCATTGTGCCGGGGCAGGCCATGATGCCAAGATGATGACTCAATCCGGGGTGCAGGTTTCTCAGGAAGAGGGTTTTGAAGTTCACATCCTCTTCAAGTTCAGGTTTGTTATGTGCACCTAAGTAGGCTTGTCGAAAGCGGTGAAAATAGGCTTGGGGAGTCTCTTGTCGACCTTGTATGGTTTCCAAGGCGATTAACACACCGTGTTCTGACTCTGGACCTGTAAATTCTTTAATCAGTGTCTCACGTAGTAGCTGGTAGTTTGACATGACATTAGCAGGTTGTCGGTCTAGGAAGCTTCGTACCTCTGGACTGGATGTGGATCTGAGGAGGTAAAACATGTCTCTGTCAGTCATATGGGGTCTCACCTCGAGGTGGAAGTCGATATCTCGGAGGTAGGCCTGGATGTCGGGACCCTCTGTGGAGTTCGGGTTGAACTGAGTGATATTCTTAACCAGCTGGTTGAGATCTTTGAAGGTCATCCCCTGTGCAGCTTTGGAGTCTGCCTGGATGAGCTCTCTTCGTTTGTTGGCAGTGAACAGTTCTGTGGTGAAGGCCGGTGACGTTTTGGGTTGTGGCCATTCACTTCTTTCACTGTATGCCAGTTCTTGGATGGAGGACTCTGTTCTGCTCAGCAGGGGTGATGCTGAGGGAGGTCTCTCCCTTCTTGGCTCTGGTTTCTGTTGGAAAATGTGCTGGAGTTCATCTCTGACCGCGTAGAGCTCGTCGTTGGCGGCGTCTCGCTGTTGGATCAGATGGTCCATTTCAACGCTGCACCTTTGCAGGTGGTCTTCCAGAGCAGTGATTTTAGAGTTCTTACTTTCAATGTCAGCTTTGGCTTTCTCTAGCTGATGTTCAACAGCCTGGAGTTGGTTCACCAGGTGTTTCTGGACAGTCTTTGACTCTTGTTTGTCACGTTCAGTGACTGCAAGGGCTTCTTGGAGCTTGTCAACTTGTGTCTTTGTTTCTTGCTCCGCTTCGTCAGACACTTTGAGTTTGTCTTGAGCTTTACCTTTGAGCTGGTCTTTGCAGTGTTGAGTGTGCATCAGCTCTCTCAGGAACTCGGTGGTCTTGGAGTCATCCTGGACTTTCACTTCCAGCTTGTCTATGCGGTTCTGGGCACGTGTCAGCTCCTCCTGTAGGTGGGTGACGTGCTGGTGGCTTAGGTTTAGCTGGGCTGTGAAGGCATTACTTAAGGAACAGGTTATCTTGGTTAGTTCCACGTGGTTGTGGTTCTGGCTTGAATCATGTGTCAGGAATCTTCTCAGAATTATGATTATTATTAAAAATAATAACAGTTCAATTGTCTTTGGTGTGAGGCAGTCTGTAATGCCTCTGAACCAGGCGTCCACGTCTTCCCGTTGGGCAGTGGGGTTTGTCGTCCACGACATGTTGGCACGCTTGGTGAAGAGACTGACACAGATCTGTGTGTATAAGCCTATATGTGGTTGAACGGCTAAGTGTCGTTCAGTAATTGTACATCAATAGTGAAGTGTCGCGATGTCTAAGTGTTGGTCTAAGTGTACACAGTGAGGCTAGTGATGCGAAGATCTCGTCACTCAACTGGGTAAATGAAAGAGAGAGAAAAAGGTTAAAACAAATCTCAATGGAAAGAAACCCTTTTTTTTTCAATGGGAGAAATATTTTTATAAATATTTTCTATCAATGAAAAGCTGGTTTCAACTCGTGGGGTGAGGACTTAGTCGCTCAACTGAGTAAGGGACAAAGAGAGAAAAGTTAACAACCAATTTCAATGAGGGACAAAAAAAACAAAAAGAAAATTATTAACTAGGGGAAGTATTAATTTCTCATAAATGTTTTTTATCAATGAAAATCTGTTTCCAGAAAGGTAAACAATATTATTGCTTATGTTTGCGAGGAAAAATAATACAATAATGATGTTGATACCTCTTCTCTGAGTTTGACAGGATTGACACCACACACCTTCAGTTCGACCGCTTACAGCAGGGTTTACAGCAGGGATGCTTTGAAGGCGGAGTTTGCTCAGTACTTGTCTCTGTTACTTGATCTTGGATAAGATGTCAAAGTTTAGATTGCGTTACAAATGCAGGGAGAGTATGAAGAACACAAGAGGGTTTGATTAAAAATCAAATATCTAATAATCTGTTGGTTGGGAAAGATTATCTTTGTCTCTTTTTAGAGTCGATTGATGGTTCTTCCAGGTTTGTTCCTACAAATGTGAAGTATAAGATGGAATAAAGCAGGACAGAACAGGAAAGACGTGATGAGGAAGGAATGAAGCAAGGAGGTTGGATCCCGCTACCTTTACGTCTACCACGAGTATAGAATTGATAGTTGAGGAACAACTAAACACACAAATAAACTTTGGTAAAAGACGATTGTCTCTGGTTTATTTGAAACTCGTATGGGGATGGTAATGTCCCCTATTGAAGCTTCCCGAAAATTAATTAATCAGAACAAATATAGTGGTTAAGTTTATAACCAACAGGACGAAAGGATAAAACGCAATGACAATAATGAGCAAATCTGAGTCTAACACTATTTTTGTAATAGTAATAACAACTTTCAAATTTTAACTTTCAGAGTTCAAGACTTATTCACCTAAAGTGATTAGATCTCAACGAGAAATTTAGAAATTATGAAAATTATGAAATCAGAATTATTAAAAATAAATCTAGAAATCATTAGAAATGACCTGTCTAGAAAAATAGAATTTCAATTTTATTTTAATATTTCCTTTTCTTAAAAATCAAATTCAAAATTGACAATTAATAATAGTAAACCAGTATTTTCTTTTTCAAGTAAAATGCAGGTAAAGTAATTAATAATTGTAAACCAATATTACCCTTTCTTTAAAATCAAATTCAAAATTGACAATTAATAATAGTTAACCAGCATTTTCTTTTTCAAGTAACATGCAGGTAAAGTAATTAATAATTGTAAACCAATATTTCCTTTTCCAGTAAAATATAGGTAAAGTAAAAGAGAGAGGTAAAAGGGAAAGAAGACAGGATCAACAGTTGTAAAGGTCGAGGTGTCTAAACGGTTAAATCACTTTAACGTTTTTCCAACAGACACTGTAGTATTGGCTCGTATTGATAACAGTGACTGATGCTAAAGGCTTTAGCACAGGCCTCCGTGCAAGGCTACTGCCTAGCTTAGCGCTTGTTTACATCGAGGGTTGGGTCAAAGTTCACCCGGAAACGTTTGGCCAAGACTTCCGTGTCACGATCGTAACTATAGCGACCAAACGAACGCTAGTGGGCGAACAGGGAATTGCAGACGGTTGGAAAACAGTTTGTTAGAGTTCCATGCAATATGGGAGCATTTCAATGTCCACAGAACATCCATGTACAGTAACAATCGATCCTATTACGGGAAATGTCGGCGCATTTCACACTGTTCAAATAAGATACACCACTCGTAGCTGGGTTTACGACGTGGGGCTTCACTCAGTTTGTCAAGAGTGATATTAACTTTAAGCAAGCGACAGCTTTGCGTTATAATAGATGTAATTAGGACGACCTCGGCGGATCGTCTCTGTGCAAGTTTATCTAGGCACATAAAACAATAACTGTTGGTTCAGTTTCAATGGCAAGCTTTACTTGATAACGAATTTAAATAACCACTATTCAAATTACACTCGGACATGCGCAATGTTACACGAGAATTATTTGAACGGACACAAACAGATAAGATTAGTTAAGCCTCGCTGTTTATCACGGGGATCAGTGGGACACGCACTGAATCAGATAAATAAATATAAGGCTTATGACTAACTTAGATGAGGAACACGCTCATCGCTCTGTGAGGAGAATATTAGTCCTTATAACGTTAGGGTTATTTTAATTACTGCAGTTTGATTTCGTTCAGTTCTCTAACTGATATAAACACACACACACAACGTTACAGCTTTCCTGAAAGACTCTGGAACACGCAGAAATCGAACAGCTCTAACGAGGTATTTCTGGAAATGAGGAACACGCTCAATTCTTACCTTATCGTAGTGCGAGGTTTCATATCTTATTTACTGCAGTTAACAAGAGAGCAAATAGGGCGGCAGACTAGTCTTTTTAGCTTTCTCTGGGAGCTTCACTCACAGATAACAACAGCAGCAGCAGCATTCATTCAAACGGGGCGCGCGCTGCGCGCGTCACAAACAGACTCTCAGAGAATCGGATCTCTCATCCGCACAATATGAAAAGATAAATCTTGATAATATTCTTACAATTTAGGTTGAACTGCCCGCATTCTCCACCAAATAATGTAGCGAACCTACATAATAATAATATACATAAAATGTATTTAAGGGGGCCGGAAGGCCAATTTAGCTCAAAGGGAATGATTCATCGATTTGCAATGAATCATTGACCGAATCACTATGGAACCGAGCAAATGACTCGTTTAGAGTTCATTTGAACGGGCCGTAATTTTAACCTTGGCAACAGATATTTATCCAATTTATAGTGAAACACTATGTATTAGCAAGGTAACTTTAGATCGGCAGTACAAGACATTAAATGTGTAAGCAAAACACAAGACGAATATCTTTTCAAATATATGGACGACTTTATTAACTACTCTAAACACATAAAACTAATGTCTAAACCCAATCACACACACACATTCATTCAAGGCGCAGAGGAAGAGAGAGAGAGAGAAAGAGTGAGTTTTCAGAGTGAGATGCACTTTGCAAGACATAAACCTGAACGAACCACCAAGCATTAATTTAAACCTTCGTTTCTTAGACAGGTTATTACATGTACATTAAAAAGCACCAGGTCAGTTACAGTCTGGAGTACTTGCTTGTCTTTGCGTTGCTTAGGCCAGGGAATTCCCTATTTGAGGTGCTTCGTCAAAGGGGTTTCCCGGCTGCGTGGCTGGTTGTCTTTGGAGTGCCTGGCTGGAGTTTCTGAACCGCCGGTCACGTGATGTGTTGGCGGATGGATGAACAAGAGTCTTTACAGTTCGAAGTGCGTTGCAGGAGAGACGTGTAAACGAACTTTACAGCAAAACTTAACTTAGAACGAGACTTTTAACGAGAAAATAAAATAAAGGAAGAAATGAAAGTACGAGATGAGATGGCTTGAATGAAGCTGTTTAAACTCCGATCTTGATGGGTTTGTCTGCTGGCTTGGTCTAACTTGGTCTGGTCGATGTAGAAGCGTACAAACATGAACACTCTCCTGCTGTTTTTTGATAGAGAGAGGCACAAACTTAATTCAACACCGAACCGAACTGAACCGAACCGAAATGAACTGCTCTCTGAACTGAACTGAACTTTGGACTGCCTTGTTCGGGTCTTTAACTTAAAGTTAGTCCAACCTCTTTTGGAGAATTCTGGCCAATTGGACAATGGCATCATCTTAGGAGGTGGACCTAGTTCCTACTTATCATAAATCATGCGTTATCTGGGGTCTCCTTGTTTTCAATCACTAAGCCGAGAGAACAAGAGATCACAGTTTAAACAGTGTAGATTATTATAATCATACAAAACATTTTACACAGATTTCACTCAAGCCATCTTAAGAATTAAGAATATATGATCTCACTGATATCAAACAAGACACACTTTCATTCATCCATCTAAAGTAACAACATTTGCATGACTTGTATGCTATCTAGTATAGTAGACACATACATAGCTACAATATAGGATTAGGTAGTGGAACAATGTTTGATTATAAGTTCGTCAAGAATTGTTCTGTTTGAGTTGTTCTCTGCAGAATGTGCAGAATTAATGTGGTTTGATATGTAAAGTGTGTTGGTGTGTAAAGTTTCTGGGGTTTAAGAAAGACATTCCAATCTGAGGTCACGGCAAGGTCCCTGCTGAAGTCTGTTCTGTTCATCTTCTCATGGGACCTTGTTCCTTAAGAAAGACGGGGTCTGTTAGTGCAGGGTCAGATGACCTCTTTGCTAGGGCCCTGAGCAGTTCTATTTCTGAACAGATCTGTCTTTCAAAATTATAGAACATTGGCAACGTTCTTCCTTTAGTTAAACAATAAAAAGTCTCTCCGGTTGCTTGTTCTCTGGGTCTGGTGATTTGATTCAGGAATGTGAAGACTCTTTGTGTGATTATGTATGAACAGTTCACCTAAAAGCTTCAAGTGGGTTTGGTTCATTCTCATTGTTGCTACAATGGGTTGGACAGGTGATTTGTCAAGACCCAAACGAGCCACTGCCATCTGCAGAACAGATAACACATCGTCTGGAGCAGATGGGCCTGCGCCCGATGAATGTACAGACCCACCGCTCGAACCACCTGTAGCATATAGGTTTGACAAAACATCGTTTGGGAGGGTGGGTTGTATGTCAGGTTCCACCGATTCTCCATCAAGAAAATGTGAATTAGACGCGCTCATGGAGAGAGCGTCAAATTCTATAGCATGTGGGGGTTGGAAATCACTCTCATCCACTGGTGTGTTCTCAGTATGTGGGGCCGACACTGGGGGTTGTAGAGACTGAAGAAGACGTTTCATCTCCATCATTTCTGAAGAGAGAGACGCTACAGTCTTCGATAACAAGTGTTCTGAAGTGTCTTTCTGTATTACAGATCTCTTCTTGCTCGGCGGAGCGCCGGCAGCTGCTGACGCGCGACGCTTTTGAGCGCGTCGCGGCTGTTGTGCGAGGCTAACCGGCGAGTCAACGTCTAACTCAGCAAGGCGAAGCTGTCTCTCTGACATCGGTAGCATACTACATTGCAAACACGGATCAGTCAGGGCCTCCTTCAGATGTTGAGCGCCTAAACATGATGGGCATCGATCGTGTCCGTCGTCGGGAAGAAGCGTATTCGGACACAACTTGCAACTTGAAACGGAGATGAGAGAGCTATGTTCCATGACTCCGTCAATAACACGTCCTCGGTTAGCACCGTAGGCACTTAAAACTGTAATAACACCCACTGAGCAGTTTGAAAAATCTTCGGATAGAACCGAAAATTCTATAACGAAACGCTCTCACAAGTAACGTAAAGTCAAGTCTGCCTTCGGATAGAACCACGAGGCATTCAATGACTAGCACAATGGCAAATATACAATGAATCTAAGATATGATCACATAGACAGATAT
Source organism: Chrosomus eos (assembly GCA_036326025.1). Lineage (NCBI taxonomy): Eukaryota > Metazoa > Chordata > Actinopteri > Cypriniformes > Leuciscidae > Chrosomus > Chrosomus eos. The sequence continues at coordinate 34,341,981 of CM070838.1, forward strand.
AACGTTATAGGTCTGCGGTGAACGCAACCTAAGCGCGGTCGAAACCAGCCACCGGATAGTACCGAGAAGCACAGAGTATCGCCGACACAACCACAAACGTATACACTCACGTAATGAAGAGAAAAAATCCAAGATATCCGTCCTGTCCTGATGATAGTGTAGAGCGCGCTGTCACAGCTTGGGAGGGCGAATCCTCGCAACTCAGGTAAGCTGCACGGGACAGCGTGAAAACAACGACCTATCAAAAGCGAGAAAGGGAAAGAGGCTGGGCACCGAGTCGCTGTGGGTTTTATCCTCGCGTCTCGGTCTGCGTCATGACATGACTTTGTTGTTATATTCTTCTCGATCTATCTAGCTAGCCAGCGATTATCCACTAGTGCTTTGCACTGCCTCTGGCGGTCAGTAGGAATGAAACAGAACTTAGTTTACTCTGTGTATCGTTTTCTTAGCATCGATATAACTGGCTACTATAAACAAACACTCTTGACATTGATCACGTTCATGATCAAATTGAAAAATTACCTCATAAAGTAGCTATACATGGCAAATACATTTACAAAATCTATATGATTACAAATTCAGGTCCAAAATGTTTGTACGCGTTTGCCATAGAAACACGAAATAGCATAACCAAGTGACTATAAAGCCAGCGCTGGCATTTGTTTACGTCCTTGATAAAACGAAACCATTACGTCTAAAATTATACAAATACATTTAAAATGATTAAGTCTTACTTACAGGTTGTGGCCCAACAACTGCTGCATCTGGTTTTAACGTTGGAACAGCTTCAGGTTTTAGCAACAGTTTCTTGTGGGATCCGGCATTGAATTGTTGGAGATTCAGGAAGCTGTCTTCAGTGAAATGTGCCGCACAAAGAGCTAAACTACGATTGTAATTGTCAGAAACATTATCAAACATAAATTGTAGCCATTGTTGACGAACTACAGCGTCCGTAGGAAGCCCCGAACACAGAAGACCTGACAGCTGGGTGAAAATAACACACTTTTGACGGCATGTTTAGCTCTCCCTGTAACTCTTCCTCTTCGGCAAAGATGCAGAAATATGGCCATGCCCTTTTTTGTGTATTCCGGAGGGAGGGTTGATGGGTTAGTGACGTCTAAAACCCAGCTGTAGTCCCAATCGAGTCGCGTTACAGTAACTGCGTTACTGTAACTGCGTTACTGTAACGCAGTTACTTTTGACAGTAACTAATACTGTAACGCATTACTTTTAAAAATAAATTAACTCCGTTACCGTTACCATATGGTGCGTTGTCCGTTACTTTTTAAAATTAATTTGCTAGTTGCTGGAGCGGCTGAGAAGTGTGCGCTGTCATTACGAGAGCACTGAAGAGACTACTAGCATTATTTACAGAGCGAGAGGACACATAAACTATCACTGGCTGAGTTGTTTACGTTAACACGTGAGGCAGCGCAAGCACGGAGATTACAAGCTGCACGGAGAGCGCTGACACTTCAGATGCCCATTTAAAACACACAGACAGCGAAACGGTATGAATACAGAACACTAAAGTACACATTGCCATATAATTATAAAGTAATTATTTGTTTTTAATAAAAACTAGATGCTGCATCAGCAGAGTCAGAACGGAAGCTTGCCGTCAAGTATAGGCCTGTAATATAGGTCTACATTTATATAATTTTAATGCTCTAGCCTTTGCAGATATTTAAATATATGGCCATCTTCTTTAAGCTTGAATCATATAAACTGGTAATACTTTACAATAAGACTACAATTTTAGCATTAAATATGGTTAATAAATGTTGTAGATCAGTATCATTCATTGTTAGTTTTTTTATTTCAAAATTGTATACATTTTAAATTGAGTTTAAATTGTATTGTACCTGTTATTACCTTAGTTAATGTACTTTGAACTAACAAGAATGATCAAATTGTATTGCTCAAATATTCATACATGCAGTAAAAACATATATATAGGCTACTGTCAGCTGCATGAACATATAAATGTTGAGAAAGCAATCACGTCACTAGCTTTAAAAATGCTTGTTTTGTTATTTATTTCAGAAATGAAAGCGTAGCGTAAGTTCCGCCAGGAAGACTCAATTGTTACGTCATCTATTACCTTCTCATCTATCCAATAGCATTCTAATACGTGAAGTATAAAAGATCCTTACTCACTCTCGTCTGAGTTCGCAGATGCTGACGCTTTCACTTGAACCTCTCTGTCTGCACGGGTGCCATTTATCCCGCAGATCACGATCCATCGACATGAATCAGCAACTCTGCAAGTCACGAGAGGCGATCTTCTCTCGCTGGGTTCAAGTTCAAGCTCCACTTCCAAGGCTTTCAAGTTGATTTTCAAGTTTTTGGTAGGCGCTTCACCAGCCACTGCTAATATGTCCCCTCTATCAAGATTAAACTTAATTCAGGTAAGTATTTCTCCGTTGCTTCCAACACCAGCGGCAGAGTTCAAACTGGTGTCCCGTCCACGGTGACTACTAAAAACACTTTTTAGTAGCCTACTTAAGAACTTTCATGCATACTGTAGTGGATCTATTTCGACCTCACTCAGACCGTCACCACGGTCTTACCTTGAATGACGCCATTCTTCCGCCTATCCTCGAGACCTAATATCAACAATGTCAGGTGACTGACCTTAGGGGTTGGCTATATAACATCCAGGTGAACCAACCACTTCCTCTTGCCTTTCTCGCCTCATCTGAGACCATCGCGGTAGAGCGAATTATTGATTACAGGAAAAACTATAGTTCCAATCCGTCACATTTTCGTGCAGGTGCTTCACGTCCCTGAGGATTGAGGTGGTTTTCTCCTCATTTAAATTTCTCGGCGCGTCGTCGGAACGCACGTCGGTGAGTGTTTCTTTATTATTATTATTTTTTTTTTTTTCCAGCTTGATTACAGGTGTTTATTATTGGTTCTTGAGTCCGCTGTTCGCAGCAGGAGAGAGTTTTTCCATCTTGTTTACTGCGTGTGCGCACGTAGAGTGATGGATATATTATTTTCTAATAGATTATATGATTTTCAAGGAGTTCTGTTCGCAGACTTGTTTTGAAAGCTGAGTATGAAGTGATTCGTCACAATCTATATATTTAGGATATCTGGTTAACTGTGTTTAACTAATACCTGCAGTTTAAGGAAGTATTTGATTTGATTAATGAATGGTGATTCGTCACTATCTATGTTAATGGCATTGTCACTTGTGTTTTTCAACTAAATGCCGGTAGTTTATTTTAAAATCTTGCAGTTCAACTCCAAGAATTAATTAAAATACTGTGATTCGTTACAGTTAATGTGTCTATTTTCTTAGTTTTCTTATAGACCGTTATTATATGAGTGACTTGACCCCTGGCTTGTTGTTATGAGTCACTCAAGATGTCGGTTTTGCCAAACTGGCATACAGTCAAGAGATGGGCACCGTGAATGTCCCTCCTGTTTGGGTATGCAACATCTCTTAGATGATATCGAAAACCCATGTGCAGCTGCAATAGAGCTAACTTTGCAGGAAAGAGTGCAGAGAGCCAAACGTTTAACTGGTGGCAAAGAAATGATTCCCAGTACTTCTTCTCACAAACGCAAGAGGCCTGATGAATCGATCAGGTCTCCAAGTTCTGACATGCCTCAAGATAAACGGGAGAGGGCCACGGTAGTGCAAGAGCCCAAGGATGATACTCAGTTACAAATATTGGCAGCATTACGTGACCTAGCTGGTAAGCTTGAAACACGTAACACTTCAATAAGCACGCAGCCATCTGCAGTCCCTATTGCACCCTCTCCTGGAGATGAGTTAACATCACATCAGGAAGAGAGGTATGATTCTATGGATGCTGTGTCACTGCATGCAAATAATTCCCTTTATGGTAGTGAGGAAGATATTGGTGAAAATGAGGAAGATGAATCCAGGTCCGAAGTTTCAGAAGGAAGCCTGCATTCTGACATTCTTTCACGCATTTTAAGTGCAGCAAAGATCCTGGGCCTTGGTGCTCAGGAAGTAGCTACAGCTCCAACCCCCACACAAGGTGTATGGACGAGTATTTCCCCTGCAGAGCCTACTGTGTCCATTCCTGTGGCTGAGGATTACTCCCAGATGCTGAGGAAAGCCTGGAATAATCCAAAGGCTGCACCCCAGTTCAATGCAGGTTGCAGGCGGTTTGTTAAATTAGATTATCCCCCTGAGAGTGGTATGGGGAACATGCCATCAGTGGAGCGAGAGATCGCAGCCTTAACCACTTTGGGACCTGATAAGGTTACAGAAAACCCTCGTTGTCCTGGTAAAGAGTGCCAAAAGACCGATCGGTTAATGAGTCAAGCGTATAATGCAGCTACCCGAGCAGCTCGATCAGGAAATGCTTTAGCAATAGTTCTGGCTGCTTTGAGGAAGGTTGTTAATAAAGAAGAGCATGATATGATGAGTTTAATTGACACAGCACTCATCACACACTCACAGCTTACTAGGGATATTGGAGCATCCATGTCTTCAGCTATCTTAGCCAGAAGACAAATCTGGTTGGCGCAGACATCTTTGCCTGACGCTATTAGGAAGGACCTGACTAATATGCCAGTGGTTCCAGGTCGGATATTTCACACTGATTCACAGTCTCTGCTGGACACTGCTGATCAAGCAAGACGCAGAAGGGAATCAGTTCTGCAGACATTTGGTGGACTTACCAAATATGGCCATAGAGCAGGCCATTCCTTTCAGCCCCCACACTTTCCTCGTTCAGAAACTTGGGGGTATGACAGAAGGCGAACCAGGGGTTACCAATTCCATGATAGAGGCACCAGACCATTTTACCAGGCTCCCCAAACTGACCAGTCTCATACTCCAGTCAGGGGAGGGTCATTTAAGAGGCGTGCTACCAGGGGTTTCAAACCCCGGGGAGGCCACGCATAGCGGTCTTGGAGTCGCCGGAGAATGCTCCCAACTATGCCTGGACAGTTGGGAGAAGGTAACATCAGATCCTTGGGTTCTAGATACCATCAAGACAGGATACAGGATACAGTTCCGGCGGCGCCCTCCTACGTTTTTCAGGGGTTCAAATGACCATAGTCAGAAACCCAGTCCAGGCACAAATTTTGGCCAACGAAATCACAGTCTTAGTACAGAAAAAAGCAATTGTTCAGATAAGTACCAGCAAACAGCTCACTGGGTTCTATTCGAAGTATTTCCTAGTACCAAAGAAAGACGGGGGACTTCGACCCATTCTGGACTTACGACAGCTGAACCGATTCGTAAAAGTATTGCCTTTCAAAATGCTGACTACAGTTCAAATTCTGGAATCCATAGAACCGGGAGAATGGTTCACTTCCATAGACTTAAAGGATGCATATTTCCACATACCCATCTGTCAGGATCATTGCCCGTTTCTGCGCTTTGCTTTTCAAGATCGGGTCTACCAGTTCAGGGTCCTTCCATTTGGCCTGTCTCTGTCTCCAAGGGTCTTCACCAGAGTGGTTTCTGCAGCCCTTCGTCCTCTTCAATGTGCAGGTTTGAAAATCCTATCATACCTGGACGACTGGCTAATTTGTGCTCCTTCTCGCAGCCAAGTACTGAAGGACACAGAAATGGTCCTTCAACATGTACAATCACTGGGTTTCAAGGTGAACTGGGAAAAGAGCAATCTAAGTCCCAGACAACAGACAGTGTTTGTGGGGATTTCGCTGGATTCCCAACTGATGACTGCATCTTTGTCACCCCAGAGGGTGGAACAGTTGGTCAGTCTAGCTCAGTCATTTCGTCTGAACAAGAGAATGAAGTTAATTCAATTTCAGCGATTATTGGGCATGATTGCAGCGGCAGTGACTGTGGTCCCACTCGGCCTTCTCAGAGCCCGTCCACTACAACGTTGGTTGAACAACTTCCACTTGCATCCCAAATTACAAAGGCATGTGAAGATAAAGGTTACACGAAGATGTATCCAAGTGTTACGCCCTTGGAATACGAGGACGTTACCATCACAAGGGGTTCCTCTAGGCAACATCCCAGCAAGGCGATCTGTGATAACGACAGATGCTTCCCTAACGGGGTGGGGAGCAGTTTGGGAAGGCAGGTCCATCAGGGGACTCTGGGAATCCCCTTGGACCTCGGAGCACATCAATGTGCTGGAACTCAAGGCAGTCCATCTCTCCTTGAGGGCTTTTCTCCCGTTGTTGCAGAACAAACATGTTTTGGTGAGAACAGACAACATGTCTGCAGTGTACCACATCAATCACCAAGGCGGCACCAGATCAGCGCGATGTCTCCAGGTGACAAAGGAACTACTTTCTTGGGCATTTCTGAAGCTCTCATCACTCAGAGCAGTATACATACCGGGAGTAGCAAACAGAGCAGCAGACCTGCTGTCTCGAACTGGACCTCTCCCGGGAGAGTGGCGTCTCCATCCCGAAGTGGTAAAAATCATATGGAGTCAGTTCGGAATGGCGAGGGTCGATCTGTTTGCGACTACAGAGACAACTCATTGCGATCTATGGTATTCCCTGAACAACCAGGGAGGTCCCTTGGGGATAGATGCACTATCTCAAGAATGGCCGGAGGAATTGTTGTACGCTTTTCCTCCCCTACCTCTGATTCACCTGGTGCTCAACAGGGTGGCGTTGGGTCATCACAAGGTTTTACTTGTGGCCCCCAGGTGGCCAAAAAAGCATTGGTTTCCGAACCTTGTACGTTTGGTCCAAGGTCAACCTTGGCAGTTACCAAAGAGAGTCGATCTTCTCTCCCAAGCGGAGGGCCAAATCTGGCACCCAAAACCAGAGATACTACAACTGTGGGTATGGCCCTTGCTCAGCCCCTCTCTAAAGACTTAGACGAAGCTGTATTGAGGACAATAAATAGTTCTAAGGCACCATCTACGTGGAGTAACTATTCTAGCAAGTGGGGGATATTCTCAACGTGGTGTCAAGAACAACAACTAGATCCAGCCAAATGTGACACCAGTTTGGTTCTTCGTTTTCTTCAATCATTGTTGGATTCGGGGAAGTCAGTTAATACCATAAAGGTCTACATTGCAGCCATCTCCCACTTTCATGTGTCAGTGGATGGTGCAAATATTGGCAAACACCCTTTGGTGTCTCAATTCCTTAAGGGTGCACACCGTTTACATCCAAGGAGAAGTATGAGAGCACCTGCTTGGGACCTTTCTATTGTTTTACACTCACTGACCAAAGCACCTTTTGAACCTCTGGAGCAAGCCGATCTCAAGTTCTTGACATGGAAGACAGTCTTCCTGCTGGCGATATGTTCAGCCAAGAGAGTTGGTGAATTACACTCTTTATCAGTCAGTGAAGAATGCTTGAGATGGAAGGCGGAAAAAACGGGGGTTTTTCTTTGGCCAAACCCGTCATTTCTGCCCAAGGTCCTTAAACCTAGTACAATAAATTGTCAAGTCAAGTCAAGTCACCTTTATTTATATAGCGCTTTTTACAATACAAATTGTTTCAAAGCAGCTTTACAGAGATAACAGGAAAACAATGTTGTAATAGTATTGTTCAATTGAAAATTAAATGTCCCCAACTAAGCAAGCCAAAAGGCGAAGGCAACAGTGGCAAGGAACCAAAACTCCATCAGGTGACAGAATGGAGAAAAAAACCTTGGGAGAACCCAGGCTCAGTCGGGGGGCCAGTCCTCCTTTGGCCAACGAATGAACAGTGTATGATTATGAGTTAGGCAGCATAATGTCAGGAGTCAGATGGGATCAGAACTTTCACGATATTATTCAGTTCATCTGGTTGGGTTGGGTCATCCGGCCGGTGAGGAGATGAGTGGTGAGTTGTCCATGGGCCTTCACAGCCCTGATAATGCGTGTCGACGTTGTCCATGTGATGGTCCTTCATCAGATCTGGATATGCCCTGGATCCAGCGGTCTGCGGTAAACCTCGGGATAAACAGAGAGACTAATATTAGCGTAGACGCCATCCTTCTTATGATGTACAAAGTACATCAGGAATTATGGGAAGTGTTCCCGGTTCCGGCTGATCTAATCTATGCAGCCTAACATTGAATTATAGAAATCTATAATGTGTTATGTGTATGCTAAGCCAAAGAGATGTGTTTTTAGTCTAGATTTAAACTGACAGACTGTATCTGCTTCCCGGACCGTGTTAGGAAGATTGTTCCAAAGTTTTGGTGCTAAATAGGAAAAGGATCTACCGCCAGCAGTCGATTTTGATATTCTAGGTATTATCAACTGGCCAGAATTTTGAGATCGCAATAGACGTGAAGGACTATAATGCGTTAAGAGCTCGCTCAAGTACTGGGGAGCTAAACCATTTAGTGCTTTGTAAGTAATCAGCAATATTTTAAAATTTATACGATGTTTAATAGGCAGCCAATGCAGTGTTGACAGAACCGGGCTAATATGGTCATACTTCCTGGTTCTGGTAAGAACTCTAGCGGCTGCGTTTTGAACTAGCTGTAGTTTGTTTAATAAGCGTGCAGGGCAACCACCCAGTAGAGCATTACAATAATCTAGCCTTGAGGTCATGAACGCATGAACTAATTGTTCCGCATTTGTCAGTGAGAGCATATGACGTAATTTAGATATATTTTTAAGATGGAAAAATGCGGTTTTACAGATACTAGACACGTGACTTTCAAATGAAAGATTGGTATCAAAGAGCACACCCAGGTTCCTAACTAACGTCGAAGACTTAACAGAGCAGCCATCAAGTGTTAGACAGTATTCTAGGTTATTAGGTGAGGAAGTTTTTTGTCCAATGATTAGAATCTCTGTTTTTTCAGAATTTAGTAATAGGAAATTACTGGTCATCCAATTTTTTATATCAGCTATGCATTCCGTTAATTTTGTGAATTGGTAAGTTTCGTTAGGTTTTGAAGAAATATACAGCTGAGTATCATCAGCATAACAGTGAAAGCTAATTCCATATTTCCTAATTATATCTCCTAATGGTAGCATGTACAGAGTGAAGAGCAGCGGTCCTAGTACTGAGCCTTGTGGTACGCCATACTGAACTTGTGATCGATAAGACATCTCTTCATTTACTGCTACAAACTGATATCGGTCAGATAAGTATGATTTAAACCATGCTAGTGCAATTCCGCTAATGCCAACATAGTTTTCTAGTCTATTTAAAAGAATGTTGTGGTCGATAGTATCAAATGCAGCACTAAGATCAAGTAACACTAATAGAGAGATACAACCACGATCGGATGATAGGAGCAAATCATTTGTGACTTTAATGAGAGCAGTCTCAGTACTATGGTACGGTCTAAATCCGGACTGAAAATCCTCGCAGATATTATTTCTTTCTAAAAAGGAACACAGTTGTGAGGATACTGCTTTTTCTAGTATCTTTGACAGAAAAGGCAGATTCGAGATTGGCCTGTAATTGACTAATTCTGTAGGATCAAGTTGCGGTTTTTTAACAAGCGGTTTAATCATAGCCAACTTAAAGGTTTTTGGTACGTATCCTAATGACAAAGATGAATTAATGATATCTAGAAGAGGATCTATGACCTCTGGAAGCATCTCTTTCAGTAGCTTAGTCGGTATAGGGTCTAGCATACAAGTTGTCGATTTAGATGAATTAACAATTTTGCAAAATTCTTCCTCTCCTATAGCAACAAATGAATCAAAATGTTCCTCACAGAGACTACAATATACTCCCTGATGCGATACTGTAGTAGACGGTTGCATAGTTATAATTTTGTCCCTGATATTATCAATCTTATAAGTGAAGAAGTTCATAAAGTCATTACTGCTGTGTTTCTTATAAACTTCTGGGCTTGAAGCTTTCTTTTTCGTTAGTTTAGTCACTTGTTCAAATAATCAAGTGATTGAGCTTGATGCTTTCCGTCCAGATCCCCTTTGTTCGGGTGCTGGGTTAGATAATTATTCTCTATGTCCTATTAGAGCATTGCACACATACATTGAGCGTACTCATCAATTACGGCAGTCACACATGCAACTATTCATTTGCTTTGACAAGAGGTGTGCAGGCAAACCTGTGTCTAAGCAACGATTGTCTCATTGGGTAGTGGATACAATTTCACAAGCTTATGTCAACCAAAATCTACCTATCCCTGGTGATCTGGTGGCTCACTCTACCAGGGGCATGGCTACTTCCTGGGCGGCACTCAAGGGGGTAGCGCTCTCAGACATCTGTGCAGCAGCCTCTTGGAGCAGCCCATACACGTTCACTAGATTTTATAGAATTAATGTGGCAAATCCGAATTCTTTGGGGTCTGCTGTATTATCTGTGACTAAATGAGTCCCTCGTGACCCTGGTGGTATAAGTCATCCAAGGTAAGACCGTGGTGACGGTCTGAGTGAGGTCGAAATAGATCGTAAGTTATGACCATAACTATGGATCTATGAGACCGAACGATGACCGTCACCATCCCTTGTCACTCGGGACGAACTGGGCGTTCCAGGCAAGAGGAAGTGGTTGGTTCACCTGGATGTTATATAGCCAACCCCTAAGGTCAGTCACCTGACATTGTTGATATTAGGTCTCGAGGATAGGCGGAAGAATGGCGTCATTCAAGGTAAGACCGTGGTGACGGTCATCGTTCGGTCTCATAGATCCATAGTTATGGTCATAACTTACGATATCTCTACAATGGCAGTAATTACAAGTGTCGTAATTCACAAACAATTTTTTTTATATTTAGGCCTACTTAATTCTTATAATAAGCACCTTAATACTTAAAATTAGATCTTCAATATTAGATAACGTGTTCTATTGCTGTGATACTCAACCTTCCTGGTGACTACTTAATCCACTGATATGCGTGATAGAAATAATTTATGTGATGGGTATTTCCACATTAATGTACAGAGAAATGCAGACTAAGGATGCTCCGGTCAAAGACCACATGTAGGCTACTTAGCCAAAAACTGCTATCTCCTTAGAACTAACAGTCATATTAGTTTTATCAAGTCATTTCAATTACCAGAACCAATCAGTGAAGGAGACTCGAGGGACATTGTCTTTGCTCAACTGTATGATTTACATGTTCATGTTTCTTTCTATTCAAGAGTCTCAACTTTTTGTTGTGGCCAGCGATCTGCCAGCCATGAATGGGGCTATTTCTGCAAAGAGCAACTTGGGAGCCATGTCAGGCATATGCTGTGCATCTGAGAAAAGGATTCTACGCTCCAAAAACAACAGATCTAGTATCATTTTGGTAATGATAGTAGCTTCCTGACCGGAAGCCATCACCTTACTTCAGGATATCTGATGGGTCTCCGGTGTGTATGCGGGGTTTGGCTCGGAATGCCCCACAGACAATTTTGAATAGCATGCTGGAATGGTCATTTCAAGGGTGAGTAAGCATATCATTTTGTCTATCCTTTTGGATATCGTAGGGCTGCTGCTCCCGGCTCAGGGATCGGAGTTTCAACAGCTCGTTTTACAGCTTCGATTACCTCTCACCGACATTTTTAAAACTTTTCGCTTTGTTCAACCGGAATCATACAAAATGGAGACTCAAGAAGTGTCAACATATAGACAATATTCCGAATGGCCATTCATGAATTATGTAGCTCATGCGTAGCTATCTCTAGTCACTGATTGGCTATTATGTCTCGATAATCTATAAATCATATTCCGTGGGCAGATTCATGCAAAAATTAGGGTTGTGAAGCACTAACCCAGGAGGAATGTTGTTTAGCTCCTCTCAGCATTGTTGTTGTCTTTAAAAAGCAATTCCTTTAATAGGTTAGGGTTAGGGTTATGTTGGTTATGCTTAAACGGCAACATTACACACTAAGTAAGTTAGAAAAGCAAATCTATCCAACCCCCTTTTATTACCTCCCGTCCGCAATGGTCTCTTTTCCTATTGTTGTTTTCAGATCGTAGCTGTGTCTGTTACAGCTTTCATGGCTCATGCATCCAGGGGATTCACTCCAGGAGCTAAATACTTCTGATTTAAGTTTTTCACCTAATTCTTTTCTAGCTTTCTTAAGAACTCTAAGAATGACTCTCAAGGCTCTGTATCACATCATCATTTATAAATTAGTAATAAATTCTGTCCCTTCTCATCTGATTAAATTCCCCTCTATTTATCCTAACTAACGGAGCACTCCTCTCTAAGCTGGTTCAGGACTCATCAATTTCTGTCCTCAAAAGCCACAGTCTATCTCCCTCCCAGTATACTGGTTATTCCTTCAGGATCGGGGCAGCCACTTCAGCAGCTGATCGTGGCATTTCTACTTCAGCTATTAAGAGACTGGGCAGATGGTCATCCTCGAAGCTCAGCAAGCTCTCCAGTAACGGTTCAGGTAAATACCTATGCAACTACTGGTGGTGGTGGCATGCGTCATCTATCTGGCGATAGTCTCAGCTTGAATAATTCGTCCTTGCGCCTATCGCTGGTAATACTGTCCTTAGGGGTCTGGCTTCGTGCAGCCTAGTGGCTTTTCTATGCGCGTTTCGTTCATGTGCAGCATTAGCGCCCTAGCGGCTCAGCGAACCTAGTCCATGCGTGGCTCAGCATGGCCTCGTCTCTGTGGCTCAGCGCGGCCTTGTCTCCGTGTGGCTCATCGTAGCCTTGTCTCTGTGGCTCATCGTGGCCTTGTCTCTGTGTGGCTCATCGTAGCCTTGTCTCTGTGGCTCAGCGTGGCCTCGTCTCTGTGGCTCAGCGTGGCCTCGTTTTTATGTGGCTCAGCGTGGCCTTGTCCATGTGGCTCAGCGTGGCCTCGTTTTCATGTGGCTCATCGTAGCCTCGTCTCTGTGGCTCAGCGTGGCCTCGTTTTTATGTGGCTCATCGTAGCCTTGTCTATGTGGCTCAGCGTGGCCTCGTTTTCATGTGGCTCAGCGTGGCCTTGTCTGTGGCTCAGCGTGGCCTCGTTTTCATGTGGCTCAGCGTGGCCTTGTCTATGTGGCTCAGCGTGGCCTTGTCTCTGTGGCTCAGCGTGGCCTCGTTTTTATGTGGCTCATCGTAGCCTTGTCTATGTGGCTCAGCGTGGCCTCGTTTTCATGTGGCTCAGCGTGGCCTTGTCTGTGGCTCAGCGTGGCCTCGTTTTCAAGTGGCTCATCGTAGCCTTGTCTATGTGGCTCAGCGTGGCCTCGTTTTTATATGGCTCAGCGTGGCCTCGTTTTTATGTGGCTCAGCGTGGCCTTGTCTATGTGGCTCAGCGTGGCCTTGTCTATGTGGCTCAGCGTGGCCTTGTCTGTGGCTCAGCGTGGCCTCGTTCTATGCGCGTTTCGTTCATGTGCAGCATTAGCGCCCTAGCGGCTCAGCGAACCTAGTCCATGCGTGGCTCAGCATGGCCTCGTCTCTGTGGCTCAGCGCGGCCTTGTCTCCGTGTGGCTCATCGTAGCCTTGTCTCTGTGGCTCATCGTGGCCTTGTCTCTGTGTGGCTCATCGTAGCCTTGTCTCTGTGGCTCAGCGTGGCCTCGTCTCTGTGGCTCAGCGTGGCCTCGTTTTTATGTGGCTCAGCGTGGCCTTGTCCATGTGGCTCAGCGCGGCCTCGTTTTCATGTGGCTCATCGTAGCCTCGTCTCTGTGGCTCAGCGTGGCCTTGTCTCTGTGGCTCAGCGTGGCCTTGTCTCTGTGGCTCAGCGTGGCCTTGTCTCTGTGTGGCTCAGCGTGGCCTTGTCTCTGTGGCTCAGCGTGGCCTTGTCTCTGTGTGGCTCATCGTAGCCTTGTCTCTGTGGCTCAGCGTGGCCTCGTCTCTGTGGCTCAGCGTGGCCTCGTTTTTATGTGGCTCATCGTAGCCTTGTCTATGTGGCTCAGCGTGGCCTCGTTTTCATGTGGCTCAGCGTGGCCTTGTCTGTGGCTCAGCGTGGCCTCGTTTTCATGTGGCTCAGCGTGGCCTTGTCTATGTGGCTCAGCGTGGCCTTGTCTCTGTGGCTCAGCGTGGCCTCGTTTTTATGTGGCTCATCGTAGCCTTGTCTATGTGGCTCAGCGTGGCCTCGTTTTCATGTGGCTCAGCGTGGCCTTGTCTGTGGCTCAGCGTGGCCTCGTTTTCAAGTGGCTCATCGTAGCCTTGTCTATGTGGCTCAGCGTGGCCTCGTTTTTATGTGGCTCAGCGTGGCCTCGTTTTTATGTGGCTCAGCGTGGCCTTGTCTATGTGGCTCAGCGTGGCCTTGTCTATGTGGCTCAGCGTGGCCTTGTCTGTGGCTCAGCGTGGCCTCGTTTTCATGTGGCTCATCGTAGCCTTGTCTATGTGGCTCAGCGTGGCCTCGTCTCTGTGGCTCAGCGTGGCCTCGTTTTTATGTGGCTCAGCGTGGCCTTGTCTATGTGGCTCAGCGTGGCCTTGTCTCTGTGGCTCAGCGTGGCCTCGTTTTTATGTGGCTCATCGTAGCCTTGTCTCTGTGGCTCAGCGTGGTCTCGTCTCTGTGGCTCAGCGTGGCCTCGTCTCTGTGGCTCAGCGTGGCCTCGTTTTTATGTGGCTCAGCGTGGCCTTGTCCATGTGGCTCAGCGTGGCCTCGTTTTCATGTGGCTCATCGTAGCCTCGTCTCTGTGGCTCAGCGTGGCCTCGTCTCTGTGGCTCAGCGTGGCCTCGTCTCTGTGGCTCAGCGTGGCCTTGTCTCTGTGTGGCTCATCGTAGCCTTGTCTCTGTGGCTCAGCGTGGCCTCGTCTCTGTGGCTCAGCGTGGCCTCGTTTTTATGTGGCTCAGCGTGGCCTTGTATATGTGGCTCAGCGTGGCCTTGTCTCTGTGGCTCAGCGTGGCCTCGTTTTTATGTGGCTCATCGTAGCCTTGTCTCTGTGGCTCAGCGTGGCCTCGTCTCTGTGGCTCAGCGTGGCCTTGTCTATGTGGCTCAGCGTGGCCTCGTTTTCAAGTGGCTCAGCGTGGCCTCGTTTTTATGTGGCTCATCGTAGCCTTGTCTCTGTGGCTCAGCGTGGCCTCGTCTCTGTGGCTCAGCGTGGCCTTGTCTATGTGGCTCAGCGTGGCCTCGTTTTTATGTGGCTCATCGTAGCCTTGTCTATGTGGCTCAGCGTGGCCTCATTTTCATGTGGCTCAGCGTGGCCTTGTCTATGTGGCTCAGCGTGGTTTCGTTTAAAAATAATACTAATAATAATTATTATTATTTATATATATATATATATATATATATATATATATATATATATAAATAAATGCATTAATAATAAAAATAAATTCTAAGCGGCAGAAAATGTGTAAATGTCCCATGTAATTCAGCAGCAGAAAAGTATCTTATATAAAGTTAAGCATGCACCACTTTAGATCGTAGAGTTCCGTTCCCACGACGATTTCGATTGAACTCTACTATCTATGGAAATTTATACATCCATGTCTACCAGCTGTTCGCTAACTCTTTTCTTCTATTTTAGGAACCACATAACATACAGCTGGTGGGTATACTTTTCTTTTACGTTCTTTGGGGGTGGGCTCCGTCCAGCGGAATTATTCTTCCACCATTCTTGGGGGTCGGCTGCGCCCCTGCCTTCATCTTCAGGCAGGATATGCAGAATCCGTACCCTTGGATCGCGAGTTACGGATGGGGCCTACGCCAAAGAACTTTATTGAATATATGGCTTGCTGGGCTGTTAATAAAATGCATTATTGTACAGTATCTTATCTCCCGAGTATTTCTGGTAGAAATCCTTGTGATATAGCTATTCAGTTTGTGCTGGTCTGACTTAAATAAAAGTGTTTAAAACTTTCTGTTTAAGTTAGTTTTGTGTTTGTATAGCCCATAATGCATAAAATGGCATTAATGGGAACATTAAAGAACTTTCTTTAAAAAAGTAACTAAAAGTTACTTTTAACAGTAACGCATTACTTTTTGGTGTAAGTAATCGACAAAGTAATTGAGTTACTTTTTGAATGAAGTAACTAGTAACTGTAACTAGTTACTATTTCTTAGTAACTAGCACAACACTGGTTCACAGTAGTCGATTGTCGAGTTTGCGTGCGCGATCCTTAGTTATCTAGTTACCAATGATCCCGCGCGCGAACTCGACAAACGACTACTGTGGACTTCGACCGAAAACAGGAAGAAAACACAGGTATGTGAGCTGGCTGAATAAACATATTTTTTATTAACCCTCTGAGGTCGGCCGTCACGCGGCCGTGATGAGCTCACTTTTTTCCTTATCAGTGCAAAAGAGACTCAAATTACTCTGTTGATTTTTATCTTAAATTTAAGTGTTGTACATCATTAGATCCTGTTTAGTTTCTATTTTTTTTAGGGTACTCACAATAAAAACAAAGTGTTGTGCTTTTCGTCAAATAAAGAATAATAAACATGATGCGCATTTTACCTTCTCTCCGTCAGTGAAGTCCATTCTGAAACGCGTCCGAAAAAATAACTGTAACTCTGTTAATACTTGTCACAGAGATACGAGAGATGTCTCTTTATGAAGCTGAGATTCTCTTCTTTTAAATGAAGTAAGCTACTAAAAAAAATTATATTTCCAGTTTATGTAATCCGTTTGAAACCAAGGAGAGTTACAGTTGTTTCGTTCTCCCCTCATTATCAGTAATCAGCTCAGATCGCCACGCCCCCAGCGCTTTTCACATGGTAAAATAGGTGATCTATGCATCGCACACGCGGCACGCCCCGCGATCAAGCCACAAAAACATGAAGCTTCTTCATCAGATCATTCACTGTTAGTTCATCGCGTTTGGAGGATGGCAGCAGCACGCTACTCCGACAGAGAGGCCCTTCAGATGATTCTGGACAGTGATGACGAATTCACATTTTCTTCAGAGGAAGATTGCAATTCGGACGACGAAAAGGCTGCATTTTCAAGAACGAATTGATCCAACCGAGGATAGAAGTTCGGAGTAAGTTTTTTAGTGTTATAATTCGTTTTCTTATCATATAGAGCTCAAATGAATTTTATATTTTGCCTAGTTTTGGCTAGCTTTTGACATAGGAAATACCTCACAATATCCCTAACATTGTATGCTCGTGTAAACTTTTTAAATGTGATATTCTCTGAACATATTTGCAGTGGTGGAAAGAGTACTGACAAATTGTACTTAAGTAAAAGTATTGCTACTTAAGTAATAATTTACTTGAGTACAAGTAGAAGTACTGAAATATAACATGACTCAAGTAAGAGTAAATAAGTAGTTTGCTTAAAAACTACTCAAGTAACTGCGTTACAAAGTACTTTAGTATTTTTCTATTTTTACCCAAAATGGGGAGATGATAGCGAAATGGAGCGCTAAACACTCTCATGTCATCTGTTTCATTCATACTGGAAGCCCAGTACTGATGCATAGAAGTATTAAACTTACACATTTCAGGAAACGCCTTATATTGATATAATAGCATGCAAATAGTGATGTTTTGACTGATGAAACATGAAGACAAACACATTATAGCTATAATATATCTGTGTTCATCAAACTATCAGGTATTTTCAAAAGAATGGTGTATAGTTCAAAAGGGATAAAGGGGTAGTTCACCCAAAAATGAAAATTAGGCCATGATTTACTCTCCCTCAAGTCATCCTAGAAGATATGAATTTCTGCTTTCAGTCGAATACAATCAGAGTTATATTAAAAAATGGCCTGGCTCTTCCAGCTTTATAATGGCAGTGAATGATTGGAGAAAATTTGAAGCCCAAAAAAGTGCATCAATCCATGATAAAAGTGCTCCACATATAGACTACTAGCTTTCTCTGTTGTCAAGAACAAAATTTGTATTACTAATTTTGAAAAGTAAGTCCAAGTAAGATCATTTGAATGTTTTGATTTGAATCATTTCATAATTGAAAGCAAAGAAGGTTAAGTGAGAGGTCCGATAAAAAAAGGTATGAAAAACAATAAAACAGTATGAATAAAAAATTCCCAGTAAAAAAAATAGGTGGGCTATGGTTAACATGTTAAATTAAATTATCTTTTTTTCGTTGAAGCCTCCCGAAAATGTGCTGGGAGCCCACTGTTGCTATAGGAACGAACTACACTTATACATGCATCTGATTGACAGATAATCATGCGATCTTATTTCACTGTTTTTCAGCTTTGTACAAAGTTTGCTTCGTATATTTAGTTTAACTGTATTGTTAAAGAGGGCGAGCGTTACAATTAATTGAACTGTGTGCATGTAGCTATTATAGACACTTACATTGATCTTGCTCCCTCCATTCAATAACTGCGTCCATGTTATGAGCCGAGCTTTTTTATTTACTTCAACTGCTCAGTGCTCTGGTATTATCAATGGTATGACCCATTTCAGTAGTTGCCATAATTAAATATGAGCAGAATACTCACTTACATTCACTGAAATATTGAAACGTTAGCGCTACTGATTCAAAACACGAGCGCCAGTGATTGAATGTCAAAGCGCGGTTTGAACGCCCGCCCCCCAGCCGAACTGAAAGGTTTGATTGGTTTTGCACCTGAGTCAGACCTGTCTGTTATTGGCTGAACTGCTTCAGTTCTGTCTGTTATTGGCTGAAGCGCAGGGCTCCACCGCAGTAGTATGAAAAGTGTCTGTCAAATGTCAGCTTGCCCTGTTGCTCCGTCGGCACCTTTATCAAAGTACTTTGTACTTTTTATGAAAAATAAATGTAGAGAAGTTGAATACTTTATTTTTATTTTACTCAAGTAAGAGTAAAAGTACCACAATTTAATTATACTCAAGAAAGTAGAAAAAATCAAAAAATCTACTCAAGTACTGTAACGAAAGTATTTGTAATTAGTTACTTTCCACCACTGCATATTTGTATATAGCATACATATTTTTCACTCAGTTTTGATTAGTTTATGACACTGATTATCATGCTAAATAGCCTACTGCCTTATGTGTAGTGCATTTTGTTCGAGAATAACTTCTAGGTTATGTGATTGAGATAAATATATTTCAGACTCCGGTAAAATACGTGATACTGTCTAAATACAATATATTTTATATATAAATGTTCAGTTTTGGTTAGCCCATGACTTATCATGCTAAAATAGCCTACTGCCTTAGCCTATGTGTAATGCATTTTTTGGGGAATAACTGCTAGGTTATATGTGATATTTCAGACTCTGGTAAAAACGTGATAGATTCTGTCTAAATACAATATGTTATATATAAATGTTCAGTTTTGTTTAGCCTATGACACTTTATCATGCGTAAATACTTGTTTGTGAATACAGGTGTAATGTTTGAAATGTAAGTTAGTGATGTGTCGTTCGTTCGCGAACAATCCGTTCATTGTGTAGCCTATCCCTAAATGCGTGCTGTCTATATGGGCCATAGATACTCGCAAATGTTCAGTTTTAGTTAGCCTATGACACTAATTATCATGCTTACTGCCTTATGCACTGTGAATACAGGTGTAAATGTTTGAAATGTAGCGATGTGTCGATCGCGAACGATCCGTTCATTGAGTGTACATAATAAATGCGTGCGTTCTATATGGGCCATCAACAGATACTCTGTTGTATACATAATGTATGCTAACACTTATTTTGTTTTGTTTTTAGGAATGTGGCATCATGCTCTCCTTCTCCAGCACCTCGCAGAGGGACACGCAGGTCTCGTTCAGTTCTCAGTGCGATCGAGAATAATACTGAGTAAGTGCATAGACGTAATATCGTTTACATCGTCATAATGTAAAAGTTCCTATTATTGTGTGAAATTAATCCATGGTAATTAGTGATTGATAAGCGTAATAATAATACAGTTTCTTTGATTGTGTTATCAGCATGCATTCTATATGGGCCATCAACAGATGTTGTTGTTGTTGTTGATACTTTATTGATCCTTTGCAGGAAATTATATTGTCACGGCAGCTTTAACACTCAATAACAAAACATAATACAAAAAAAACAATAATACCTATATAGAATATTCAGTAACAGATGCATATTCAGTACAGAATATTCAATAACTCTGTTGTATACATAATGTATGCTAACAGTTATTTTGTTTTGTTTTTTAGGAAATTGGCTGCATCACGTTCTCCTTCTCCAGCACCTCGCAGAGGGACACGCAGGTGTCGTTCAGTTCTCAGTGCGATCGAGAATAATACTGAGTAAGTGCATAGACGTAATATTTTACAGATGAAATGTAGCCTAATTGTGTTTACATCGTCATAATGTAAAAGTTCCCATTCTTGTGTGAAATTACAAATATGTCTTTTTTAAATCCATGGTAATTAGTGATTGATAATGATAATAATACAGTTTCTTTGATTGTCTTATCAGCATGCTCACACTTTTTCTTTCTTCTTTTTTTATAACAGATGTGACAATGTCCAAGCACCAGTTCCGAAGAGAGCCAAGGCAAACAAGCAGACGAGCAACATGCAGTCCACGCTGTCATGGAAAACAGAGACCCGATGTTGACATGGTTCCACAGACACTGCGATTTCTTCCTGCACGGGAAACTGGACCGCAACTGAGCTCTGTAGACTCGCATTCGCCCATGAGTCTATTCAAACAGTTTTTTAAACCTGCGGTAGTTTTTTTTTAGTATTCTTTGAATAAAAATATTTTTTTTTATAAAAAAAACAAGTTTGGTATTTTTATGTTTGTTTTTTTGAAAGGATGTGTTAAGTGATAGTAATGACTTTAAGTCTTTACATTCTTAGGAAAGAACGTAAATTCTATTTTGAATAAATGCTGTTCTTTTTAACTTTTTGTTCACCAGTGAATCATTCTTTGTTCAGGCTGCCTCAAAGCACCTTGATGGCCCATTAGCCATTGGGGGAGTGTCTTTAGTCTTCCCAGGTGTAAATCACATTAATATTCATGGGCATTAACACTCCCACGCATACAGCACTGCTGACCCAAAAACTGATGTAAGAAATTCAAATCGTTATATTGATGTTTCTGAAAGAGTGGTCAGAATGATTTTCACTTCATTTTGAAGTAAAAATTCTAGCCTACAAGAATAGTAACTCAAAAGTATTGTGGACAACTATTCATTATGTGTTAAATGGCCTTATTGCAGTGACATTTTTTTTTCCAAAACGTACTAACCACGCATATTATTTTTTTTCTATAAAATGCAAACAAGTACATCAATTTTGCTCACATATTATTGTAGCAGAGTTTGTGCTGAATACAGCAAATTTATATGTTGGCAAATGGTATGTTTTAAGTAGCTGAAATAAGCACAAATGTCAGGGCATATCAAAACACCGAAAGAGCCCCAAAACAGCTCAGACCTCAGAGGGTTAATATCTTTCACATCTAATGCAGTCAGATTGACCGTGTTCACTCTTAATAACACCACTCACATGGCTGTGCACTTGTAATGACATATCAAGGATGTTAAGAGGCTAAAAGCAGGATTAGAACTTGCCCCATTGAAGTCAACAGGGTGCGAATTTTAAAAAGAGGAAAACACGGTGTAGGAAACACCGATTTTTGTTGTTCTCTGTACTGACAGCACTCCAAATGTACAAAACAATTAGCTCAATGTTAAAATTGACCGGAGTTCACCTTTAATGCTGAACAATAAACCATAAACTAAAATAAATAGGATGTAATTCAATTAGATGAAATCTAGATATGGAATAACATTTTGCAAAAGAAAACCTCAAAAAGGTTAATTATAGATACAGTAAACACCTGTTCACCGGTCATTGTCCACAGCTGTATGCAAACGCAAGCGGGCTTCTCCTGGGAGATAGTGCTAAATTAATCACCTAGTTTAGCGCCATCTACTATTTTAGAAGAGGACGTTGCTCAACTGCATTTGTGAGAAAATCGAGCCGAGATATCTCATATAAAGCCAAGTGTTAGGGATGCACGATGATATCGCCACGACATCAGTAATATTTTTGCCGATGAGCCTTGCCAATATGTGGTGGATTTACTATGCGCACGTGACGGCCGTGAACATAGCATGAGCGCCAGCAACTTAAACTTCCAGCTGTGTGGAGGAAAAAGACGTGTTTCAGTATCGAGATCTCATTCAGGCTTGAACAAACCATAACACGGACACAAATTGTGCCAAAATGTCCGTTTTGTCGAGTGTCCTCATAAGAGCAGTCTTAAATGATTTAAATAAAGTCTTAAATTAACGTGGAGATTTGTGAGAAAATGGGGATGCGTGTCGGATTGCGTCATCGTACCAAAACAAATTCCTTGTGTGTGCAAGCACACTTGGCAATAAAGCTCTTTCTGATTCTGATTCTGATTGCATCTCTGTCACATACCTGCCAACTTTTGAGTTCAGCTTTGCGTGAGACTTCTCCGGGGGGGTGGGGGGGGGGGTGGACCTACTCGCAAGGTCTCTCTCTCTCTGCCGTTCGCGCGCCCTACGTGGTTTAAACATAGGGTTTGAAGCACAGTCTCTAGCTGCGTCCCAATGTGCATACTATCCATCCTAACGGACTTTGGACTTGAGCTCCGCGAACGGCGACGGACTTTGGACTTGAGCTCCGCGAAAGGTGACGGACTTTTGACTTGCTCCGCGAACGGTGACGGACTTTGGACTTGAGCTCCGCGAACGGTGACGGACTTTGGACTTGAGCTCCGCGAACGGCGACGGACTTTGGACTTGAGCTCCGCGAACGGTGACGGACTTTGGACTTGAGCTCCGCGAACGGTGACGGACTTTGGACTTTGGACTTGAGCTGCCTCGGGCCCTGGGTACTCGGTACCCTTGCCTTTATCCCCCCGGTACCACGCCCCTGCATGGCATCCTTTAGCTCAATATGAGACGCAGAACCCAAGGCGTCATACAGGTGACACTCGTCTAAATCCGACGCACATGGCATCCTTTAGCGTTTGAGAAGCAGATCCCAAGGCGTCATAACTGTAACCCTGCTCCAGACCTAAACCTGCTACGTGTTATATTGACGCTAAAGGATGCCATGTGCGTAAGATGTCGACGAAATGTCATATGGCGTCACCTATATGACGCTAAAGGATGAGAATGCGTTGGATAAACTCATCTTTCAGGCATTTGACCGACCGGTTTGACTCTTCAGCGTGAGAAATCGGGGGTGTGGCGTGTGCGCGTGTGAAACCATTCAAATGCGGGTGTCTCACGGCCAATGCGTGAGAGTTGGCAGCTATGCTGTCAGCAGCGGCTGGTCTTAAAGTTGCATTAATGTTAATCAAAGAACAAAGGTAAGAGAGTAAATGACTCACTCAGACCTGGAGCCAGGAGGATTATTATAGCCTAATAATCATCGGTAGCCTAATAATCATCAATGCACTCCTATCTTTTTACACATCTCCGGCGAACGGCTTCTTCACTTAAAAGAAAAACTCTTGAAAACTCTCATAAAGCGCAGTGAAATTCAGCGACCTATGGCTTTTCCTGATGGATCGTGTTTGTTCCTTAACTTCATTTTATACGTGCAACTCGCGTAGCCTATAAGGACACTGACAACGTGCTGACAGACAGGACAAATAAATTTGGTCAAAGAAAATTAAGCAATAAATAGGCCTACAGTTTTGTGGCTCTTTTATGTGTCATGACAGATTGCCTCAGTTAAAGCCAAGTTAACTGACGTTAATCTACTAACTTTCCTGACTGCTTTGTCGGACAAAAATGGTGGATTTTGATTTGTCAGATCGCATCAAACTCCCTGCGAAGGATGAAATCCCTACTCCTAAAGACTGAAGTTTGAAGTCTGAACTTAAAAATAAAATGTGGCACAGGCATGTCATTTTATTCTCCTCATTTATTCTAAGTGAAAAGAAATTTCAGGGGTAAATGTCTGTCTACATTTGTAAAAAAATATATTTATGGTAGAATCAAATGTTGTTTGTCTTTTGTATTGCCTTATCTACAACACATGAGGGTAATAAGGTAACGGTAGTACAAGAGAGAGACTTTATTTGATTTCTCTTCAGTAATCAAAATGTGTGTGTGTGTGTGTGTATTTATATATATATATATATATATATATATATATATATATATATATGTATCAGGCTTGTGCAAAATTCAGAATTTCAGAATTGGCCTCCATTCAATTCATGAATTGGAATTTGAATTGGAATGACAGGAAGTGGAATTATATTCATGGCAATTCAAAGAAATTCCACACAGTCACACAACAGAAAAAATGTGTTGAATCTCACATACATTCAGTGTTAGGAAGGTTACTTTGGAAATGTAATTGCATACTGTTATTAGTTACCCATTATAAATGTGGTTTGGATTACTTTATTTGGATTACTTTATCAATGTAAAGCAATTTCCTTTTAAATTGATTAGTAACTAATTAAATTACACATTTTACCTCAGTTATACAACTAAATACAATTACATTCATTTTGTAATTCAATAACATAATTTCATTACAGTTAACTCACTCCTCCCTGCATACATTTTGTTCTAATATATATATAGAACAAAATCATGTTCATGTTTCTTCCGGACTGTCCGGCCGAAATCCGGACATTGTTTCCACAATTGCAAACATACATAGACAAACATTGCAAACATGCAATAATTATTGCATTTTTGTGAAAAGGTTATTCATTTTTGTCACTCGTTCATTCATTCATTCATTTCTCTCATTTCTCTCATTTCTCTCTTCAACTCATTAACAGAGTGCACTTTATTTTGTGACAAATTAATCCAAATATTTAAAGGGGGGGTGAAATGCTATTTCATGCATACTGAGTTTTTTACACTGTTAAAGAGTTGGACTCCCATGCTAAACATGGACAAAGTTTCAAAAATTAAATTGTATGTTTGATGGAGTATTTCTGTGCCAAAAATACTCCTTCCGGTTTGTCACAAGTTTTGGAAAGTTTTTTTCGAGTATGGATGTGTGTGACGTCAGGTGGGCCTGAATTTCCTTATACGGGTCCTAAGGGCACTTCTCTCGGAAGGGCAAGCGCGCAGCTGTATACCAGAGCGAGAGAGCGAAAGCAGTACGCCCAGCAAAGCACTGTGCTTGGCTTTACGAATGTTCAGTTCTACGCCGGATTTGCAGATCGTCTAATGCCATTGCTTAAGGATGGAGCAGTCCCAGCGATAAAGGTTCACGGTCGTGCGTTGGAACCGCAGGCGGTGAGTAAAACTGCTTCAAATGTCTGTGTTGTTAGCTATCGGCGCGTAAGCACATGCAGCCCACACGGCACGCCTCCGGCCGCTCGTTTTTTTTCCGGAAAGACTCGGTACAGCCTATATTTCTTTTATAAATATAATAAAACTAAAGACTTTTTGGAGATATGAAGGATGCAATACTAATCTATAGGTACTCAAGATTAACATGAGATTGACTGAAACTGAGTGTTTCACCCTCCCTTTAATGAATGGTGTTAAAATGTTTTAATTATCACTAGAATTTTCAAATAAAATTATTTTCTGTTGAAAACCAGATTTTTTCCACAAAAGTCTCTTTCCCCCAAAAATACGTCTGGAAAATGAGGGAGGGGGAGGGGGGGGTCGTCTTATATTCGGGTATATACGGTACAATAAATCAAACTTAATTATTTGTTCTGTGACTAGAGCTTTTAACATTCATTGCTGTGGGAAAATATTTCATGTTTATGTAATCTGTAAGAGTAGTTCAAACTAATATAATTTATAGAATATGTAATGCAATCATGTCTGACACACTGTTTGTTACATTGTTAAACACTTCACTTAAAATATCTATATGAATTTCTTAGAATTTGTTTTGAATTGCAATTCTCCTTCCTTTAATTCAAATTCGAATTGTAATTCTAGATCCTGTTTTTGACATCAATTCAAATTCAATTCAAATTCAAGAATTGAATTGGAATTAAGGAGTCATTCTTAATTCAATTCTGAATTGTGCGCAAGCCTGATATATATATATATATATATATATATATATATATTATATATATATATATATATATATATATATATATATATATATATTATATATTATGGGGGGAAAATGTGTATAAATATCGGTGTCGGCCAAAATGAGTTTGCAAATATCGGCATATCGGCCAAAATCCTATCATTTGCATCCCTACCAAGTGTCTCACACAATCATAACAGACAGATGTGCATTTGAATGCACTACATTGGTATTTGTTCAAAGGTTACAAGGAATTTGTAGAATGGTTTGTATGTATTTGTGAAATATTATCTAGGCTCATTTATTTATATTTGCAAAACAAAATGCGTGTTATTCCACTGCATTTTCGCTCAAATTGACCTTTTCACTTGCACATTGCTTGCTTTGTTTACGAGTCGAGTTTTCCTTTACAAAGCAGATCGAGTTTGTTTACAAATGCTGGATTTGTTTGTTTAATTATGGCAAAATATTAATTCCATTGAATAATCCCTATTACAAAAAACAGTAGCGTGTTCCTGCAAGAGATTAACTTGCAGATTCATTTTAAGCATAATATATGCCTGTGGCGAAGAGTAACTGAAAAGAGTGTCTCTGATTCTTTCTGTTTGTTTATTACAGACTACTTCAAAAATCGTGTTTCCACATCTGAGATGAAGGCAGTGAAAAGAACGAAGTGGAATGAGAATAAGCTCTTCAAAAAACGCAACTTTTCTGAATAATGTGGGGGAAGATTTATGCATGATTTGTAAATAAAAACTTTAAATACATTGTCTAACTCTCAGCCTGTTATTTGAAATAAAATAAAAAGTAAAATCACATTATTTGTTGCATTGCAGTTTGAGACATTCACTGTTTTGTACCTTAATTCATTATTGCAGATGTGTGAAAACTTATTTGGGATATTCTGGTTGTATTTCAATGGTATTTTACAGCATTTTATTAGTATTGCATTTCAGTAGTATTGTACTTAAGTCGTAATATGTATTGCAGTACTACCGCAGTATTATTGCAGTTATATTGCAGTATTATTGCAGTTATATTGCAGTATTATTGCAGTACTACCGCAGCTTATATTGCAGTACTACCGCAGTTATATTGCAGTACTACCGCAGTATTATTGCAGTACTACCGCAGTTATATTGCAGTACTACCACCGCAGTTATATTGCAGTACTACCGCAGTTATATTGCAGAATTATTGTAGTACTATTCAGTGCACTAACTGCAGTTCTACTCCAACTATACTGCAATATTGCAGTTTTTTCGTGTCCAAAAAACTGCATTTTCTACATGTAACAAAAACTGCAGTATTACTTCGAAAAAAACTGCAGTAATTTTTTGTAAGGGAAGGAACAAGATGATCTTTGTTTTAGACATCATCAACTGCAGGAAAACTACATCAACCTGCAGCAGGACTGTTTTAAATTACGCAGTGAGAATGCGAACTAACGCCGGGTTCACACCGGAAGCTGAAGCGACGCGGAACGGAAAATCACGCGCGGTCCAGCACCTGCCTGTTCACACCAGACACGTATTCTTCACGGAGGTCGACAAGCGCTTCTGCTCAGTTGTTGTTTTTTCAGAGCTATTTTTTTTACATCATGGGTAAGTAAATAACCTCAAAATATAAATACACCATGTTTCTGTAACCAAGAAGTTTGTACACTTCTTTTATTAATCACAGTTATAGTAGTGTATATATACCGTTGAAATATACATCCTCTCTTTGAAAGTTTTGTTTCAAAGACGGGAGGACAGTACATTTTGAAGACTCTGCCATAATCCCGTTTTCCTCGGTATTCCTCCGCTTTAATCTCCCCAACGGAAACGGATGAGCATCCTTGCGTCAAATGCGGAACTTATGCGTGCATATAGCCTATTGTCCCTGGACAGAGATCGCCACGTGAAATACTTCAGGATGTCTGCTGAAAAGATGGATGATCTTCTGTCTTTGATTGGGCCTGATCTAACAAAACAAACCACCAATTACCAGGAATCTATCCAGCCAAAACAACGTCTTGCTGTTACACTGAGGTAAGATAACAAATAAATAAGCATTTTAAGCACACAATGTATAGTGTGATTTAAAAAAAAAAATTATTAACAACTGCAAAACTACAATCTAAAAACTTAACTATAATACAAAAAAACAATATAATTTAACAAAATTAGAACTTCTTAAACAAATGTAAACATAGAAATAAAAAATGAAAGTCTTTGAAACAACAAAGATTTATTCAGGTTCTCCCAGTTCTTCTCAAAATGGTTGAATGATGGGTGCGAGAGGTCTTCAAGCTCCTCAGGCATAGACATGCTCCTCTTCACACCTCTTTCTCGAGCTGGAGTTTGCAATGGGGTGTATTGTTGTCTCTGCTGTGAGTGGGACATTGGGGTTGTGTTTGTTGTTGATATGATGGGGTGGTAATCTGGTGTTTGTGACTTGGCTGCTGCCAAGATAATGGGGTTGGTTGGATAGCTTGGGTCAGTTGTTGTTCTTCTTTTTCCAAGTCCGTGAGGTACTTTAAAATATGTATTTGAGCATTTGTTTGTGTACTACGGCGCAGTCTGTTAAGTCTGGGGACAAGGCTGAGGGCGAAAAAATACATCTCCTCATCTTTGGGGACATGCGGAGGGACCGGTGCTTGTTCGGCGGTGAGTAATTGCAAGAGCTGTTGTTCTGTTGGTCCTTCTACAGTTGACCTTTGCCCTTTTTTTCTTGTTTGTGAAGTAACACGGGGGGGCTCCTGATGACAAGGCCTGAACTCTGGGGTGTGTTGGAGGGTTTGCAAACTGGGTAGATGTATGTCCTCCATCGGTTCGATGTGGAGAGGAAGATGCAGACCTCAGTGTCGGAGTTCCTGGTGTTGCAGGCCTTGAAAGCAGTCCAGAGAATTAATAGTAAACAATGCAATAACTCCTTTCAATATTATCTGTATTATTACACAGTTATGATATTTCTATTATGATATTTCTTTTTAAATACTAAGTACTGTTTACTGTTGTTCTTGAATCATATACTTTTACATAGGCTAAATTACACACTTTTCCTCCTGGCATCAGGCTCACATTTTTTTCCTGCTTTTATCCCAAAGATATAATTTAAAATTTAGTTACATTTTCTTTATTTCCACATATTCCTTGGTACAGGGGAAACATTTTCCAGCCTGGCTTTCCAGTACAGGTTAGGGAAAAGTACTGTGTCCACCTCCGTACACATGACCTGCTGAGCAATAGAGAGGCGGATGATGGACACCCAGTTTCCCAGGCCCACGGAGCAGATGTGGAGAGACATCGCCTCTGCATTCTGGATTAAGTGGAATAGGGCTGGGTACCGAGTTCGATACTTTTTTTGTATCGAACGAATTGCCTCGATACTATCGAGTATCGAAAAATGACATGTTGTTCGGTTCCAGATTTCGATACCTACGGAGTTAACTCGTCAACGTCAGTGCTCAAACAAATACATATGAAATGCACATAACCTCAAACTCTACACACACGAGACGCGCAGAACTCTCCGCGCACATACTCATATGAGACGCGCGCGTGGACGCACAAACTCACGCGAGCACTGACACGCGAGTACACACACACACACACACACACACATAAACTCTCCGCGCACATATTCATGAAACGCGAGCACATACACATAATACCTTAAAGATGTGGAAAAGTCGATCAAAAGTGTGGGTACATTTCTCCAGGCTCGATGCCAACAGCGCGCGATGCAGTAGGCCTATGCGGTAAAATAATTGCAAAGACCGGTACCACGTCCACGACAAATATGATGAAGACCTTGACAGTGCACAGAGTAAACATAAATGTTGCTCCTCTTCGATTGGTAAATGAAGAGATACCTTGTTGACCACTCTGACAGTGTTTATATTGCAATAAATAATAACCTACTGAATGTACACTGTCGTCCAAAAATGTGTTGGTTAGTCAGAATTTCTTTTCAGCAAGGATGCATTAAAGTTATCAAAGGTGACATTAAAACATGTGTAATGTTACAAGATATTTCTTTTTTAAATAAAATGTTCTTTTGAATTTTTTATTCATCAAAGAATCATGAAAAAATTTATCATATTTTCCAAAATATTAAGCAGCAAACTGTTTTCATATTTCTGAAGGGTCATGTGACACTGAAGTAATGATTTTGAAAATTCAGCTTTGAATTCAATTCACTTCAAATTTCATTTTGAAATATATTCAAATAAGATTTTAAATTGTAATACTATTTCACAATATTACAAGTTTTACTGTATTTTTTATTTTTTAAAAATCAGCTTTGGTGAGCATGAGCTCTTTATAAAACGTTTTTTTGTTCCTTTGTGCACTGGCTAGGGAGCATGAGTCAAACTGAAAAAAATAAAACCAAAGTTTTTCTGAGGTAATGTGTTATGTAATGTTGTTAAAAAGGATTTCATAAAATTGGTATCGAAAAAAGTATCGTTGGGAACCGGTATCGAAACTGAGTTATCGAAATTGGCACCAGATCGAAATATTTTGAACGATGCCCAGCCCTAAAGTGGAATTTTCCGAACTGCCTTGGCGCCATTGACGGGAAACATGTAAACATCAAAGCACCATCAAAAACCGGAAGTCAGTACTTCAATTCTAAAAAAAAAAAACATTTTCCATCGTTTTCTTAGCACTGGTAGACGCAAACTACCGTTTCATCAACATCCAAGTGGGGGACTATGGACGGGCAAGTGATGGAGGTGTGTACAGTGGATCGGACTTGGGAATTTGCATGGAGAACAAAACGTTGCATGTTCCTGCTGACTGTCTTCTACCAGGAGCCGTCCAAAAAGGGCCAGTACCATACACCATGGTGGGAGATGCTGCCTTCCCATTGAAGAGGTACTTGATGAGGCCATTCCCTGGGCATGCCTTGGTCGGTGTCAAAAGATATTCAACTACAGACTGTCTAGGGCCAGAATGGTGGTGGAATGCGCCTTTGGCATTCTGGCATCAAGGTGGAGAGTTCTCTATACACGCATCGTAATGGCACCAGAAAATGTGGATGCCGTTGTTATGGCTGTGTGCATCCTGCACAACTACCTCCTTAACGCAGTGGAAAATCAGAGTTTGTTGGAGGAGGCAGAAGAGCGAGGGGAACATCTCCAGGATGCCAGGAACATAGGTGGCAACAGAGGATGCAGGGATGCATATGAAACAAGAGAAAAACTTGCATTTTTCCTCTCTCCAGAGGGCAGTGTGTCCTGGCAGGATCGGATGGTGTGAGTGACATGCTGAACCACAGCTAGAGGGATTTGGATTTGAGGGGAGATAGATATACACATTATTTAGGGCTTTAATTTGCTGTATATTATGCTTGAAATAAATTTGAAGGTAAATCAATTTATTTGTCATTATTTCATGGACTCTGACATCAACCTCTTATTTAGATAGGAATTTACATGTCTATTTACAGTAAAGTTACATTCTTCACTGAACTATTTAGGCATTACTTACATCTTTATGTATGATTTTTTTTACATACTTTAGAGATAAAGATAAATCTGTGGGTTATTATGAGCCAAATGTGTTAATAGATGACATATTAACATTATGGGAGGAATTTATTGTCAAAACTTTATAGGTACAACCACAATAGGCAATACATAAAAATAATACTTCATGTCTCTTATCATTCATTCCCTTCTCTGATCATTGCAATTGCCTCTATAATCCTGTACAGTAAAATAAATAAGAACGGTTCGGGCTCGAATTTGAGACTGGGTGTGACGTCATGCGCGTTCACGCTCACCTGGCTGTGTCTGACAGGTTTGTGTATTCGCCGCCATTCTCCGTATCAGCGAAGACAACTCGAGCGACAAAACTTTTTGTCAACTTTCGACAAAAGTAGAAGATGTATTCAAAGAGACTTGTAGTTCACCACTGGTTGCAGTTTCGCTTGTCGCCAGAGGGGGAATAGTTCTGCAAAAACTCAGAGACCTGCGCTTTGCACCTTTAATCTATAGAGGAAATATATTTCACAATCTATGGACAATTATTTTTGCACAGAACTTGTGGTACACCTTTTGATTCAAATGATAGGCTATACTTACTTGTTGATCCGATTGCTGCTTCTACAGCCTCCCAACATTTTTCCTTTTTGCTGTTGTCCTTGTAGTACATGTACTGGGGGTCATACAACTCCATGTACTTCTCCACTTCAACGATTAATTTGACATCCATTTTCACTTATCAACTCCTGCCTGCCTCTCTCTCTCTCTCTCTCGTTGTTTCCCTGTTTGTTTGTGTGTTCGCATTTGTCACTCGCGGTCTTTTAATTTGAAAATTGCTTATATTTTGACAATTGACCGGATGGTCGAGTGTTTCTTGGTGTAACTTCCTTCCGGAATTTACGCGGATCACTCGCGCCTCACAAAAAAAATAGACCAGACACCGAAACTGGCGCTTCACAGCGTGGGCTGGCTGTGCCGCGGCGCTCCACGTCTGGTGTGATCGACACCGTAGATTAACCCTCTGGGGTCGGCCGTCACGCGGGCGTGATCTGCTCACTTTTTTTCTCATCAATGCAAAAGAGACTCAAATTACTCTGTTGATTTTGATCTTACATGTAAGTGTTATACATCATTCAAAACTGTTAAATGTCTTCTTTTATTTGTGTACACTCATAATAAAAACTGTTGTGGCAAAAACTTCTGTTAAACACCATCACTGCGTAAGAGACACTCAGAGTCAAATTAATAAAAAGAGAAATGTTTATTCTTGCAAGAAGGCCCAGTCGCCATCACAGCCGTTACATTCTGTGAAGTGAGTGGCGCGCCCCAGGAAGACATGAGACAGCTTTTATACTCTTTTCAAGGTTCCTTCTCACCCGCTGTACTTTTCCACCCAGATAAGGCCCCCACTTCTGTTCAGTTTCTACTTAATAACACAAACTGGTACTGGAATAAACCAGCCAAATTTGACCATTCCTAAGGTCGAGATGTCCTGTCCCATATATTCCTGAAACGTCACGCACAAGCACGTACACACATATACTTTTACACATTGAATAGATTAGGAATAAATGACTATTAAAATTTTCCACAACAATCCCCACTTTTTATCATTCTGATTACCCATAATCACAATAATAAACAAAAAGACAAATTTTAAGTCATATCATCACACTACTCTTCATCTCTGTTTTCACATAACTGCTCACTGTCCTTAAACATTTGTGAAAATAACATTTGGAAAATAAAAAAGCTTAGGCTGTTTTTGTAAGGATAGTCCCTTAAGTATTAGCAAGCAGATAAAGAATTCAACTAAAGCCGGGCTAGATAAACAATCACTGTTGTTGTACCCCAAGCATAGCTTGACCCTCAGTCACCTTAGTTAAATAGTGTACAGACTAGTTAGGAAAACAACAAATCATCAATCCACAGTGGTTACATCAAAATATAAAGTACAAGAAAAGTATAATAAAACCCTTCATTTCAAAACCCTCTCCTTGTACCTTATCACATAGCGGATAAGCACAGCTTTTAACCATCTGTTCATAACAAAAACATTCATAGGAAGAAGAAAAAGAAAAGAAAAACAAACACCAAATGTCTAACACATGTCACTGTAGCTTCCACTACTAGAATCATCATCATCACATTTCTTGTCATTGTCATCATCATTTGGATAAAACTGTCATTTTTACCAATTTAACAATCCTCCCTGCTCTGACCAGTCTCTGTACTGAGCTGGAAACACAATATCGACAATCCTACCCCCGAAACCCCAAAGAGTAATCAAATTTTCTAATGAATCAGTGACCAATCAAATCTCGTTGGCGTTGTTTAAGGTGAGATGTTTGGAAGGTGGTGTTGCAATCTCCATCCTTGCAACCTTGTTTGTGGAGTGGACCATAGCCTCTGTCACCTGTGAATGGAGATCTTAAGTGTTTTGTTAGTGCTGCTGGTCGTCCTTCTGGTGTGACCTGTGGAATTTTCACCATTTGTTTACTGATGATATACATTATGAGTTCCAAATTTATTCTCAACATCTGGCCAATTCAGCAACCTGAAACTCATTCAACTATTACATCAACATTCAACCCACTTTGCTCATGTCAACAACACAATATTTATACATTTTGGAACAGAATCATTCTGTTAGCTGCAATCCAATCTGACATTCTGTGAAAGGAAAATTTTAAGTTATGCTCTGCTCCATTCTCTGTAAAGAAAACAAAATGTCGAGGTTATTTTCAGATAGTAAAACTACACGTAGTTTCTTTTGTCTACTGTTCTCCCGGGGCCTTCGATACCCTGGCGTTTCCTGTTGAAACAAGTCCTGCAAATGCATTTACAGAAAGCAAATTTTGTTTGGGACGGCCTTTACCCAATTAAACCCAGTGTCCTCCCCACATATATTGTCCCTTTATAAAACCATATTTTGTCCCCCCTTTTTGATGCACGACTCAACTCGTGCATCAATTTAACATAACATTTAACATAGTGTTTTGATAAAGTTTGCATCAACACTAACCCAAACGTTGTTTACATATTTTGCTGTCTCTGAAACAAAAATATTACATTCTTCACTTAAAGCCACAATCTCATCTGCTCAATGAAGTATTTGAAGGGCAAAGGCCCTTGGTCTCACAGCGTATCCTGCTTTTCAGGCCTGTTGTTTGGTCTCTTAATTCAGTCATCTACAAACATTTTCAAAGTCATCAATTGTTTCTATCAAGTCAGGTCGTGCTGTACAGACTTGGTCACTTGTCAGTCAAATAACTCATCCTTCTGCCCACAATAATCATACATTTTTAGGGGCTCTCTTGATAATTTCATGTTTGACTTAGCCAATATGTCACTTTGTTGTTGCCATCAAATCTATAACATTTTCATTTATCTCAGCCCATGCCAGATGGTGATCTACAACTCCACAATTCCAATTTACACAAATACTTAAACTGATCCAGAACGTAATTCAAATCAACATCACAAAAGACAAACGTAATTAATACCAGACAGAACTTGATGACCAATCAATTTAAAGCTCGTTCTATCTTTTCGTCGGATCCACTCACAATTATCGCTTTCTTTAAAATTTGTCAATTTCCTTAACCCATCTGTAATGATGAAACAATATACTCCCTCTTCAGGCGGAATATTAGTACCCCAAACTAATACATACAAGACCTAAAGTGCTGTCACCATCACACACACATACTAGACACACATCTCTTAACTACTCATTCTCAATGTTCGCCTTTCTTTATATTATTGCTAAAAAGATTTAAATTTGAAGATTTTAAACTTCACATTTTCTGTAGCTTTTACCTAATTTTACATGGTCTCTTAACCAGTTCCAAAGCATTTCTGTTCATTATTCATTAGATTTTTAGTCTGCTGGGTTGCTTTGTTTAATTTTTCCTTATCATTATTTTGCTTCAGCTTGCTCTAGCAGGCCGACAACAGAAAGACAGACACAGTTTATCATGCCTTCCCCCACTCAAACAGTCTCTCTCTCTCTTATTAACAAATAATAATTACATTAAATTAATCACTATCCTTTTACCATTAAATTTTGTTATCCAGACTTTTCTCAAATCAAAAACTGTCTTCATCTTTAGCCACCCACCATGTCAAACGCCCTTCAGGAGTTAAAACATATTAGTTCAAAATCAACACTTCTATAAATTTTCTTATTCTTGCCCATGAGGCAGCCAATACATAAAAAGTTTTGTTCCTGTCTCCACAACAAACAATGGCAATCCCCTC
This sequence comes from Chrosomus eos, assembly GCA_036326025.1. NCBI lineage: Eukaryota > Metazoa > Chordata > Actinopteri > Cypriniformes > Leuciscidae > Chrosomus > Chrosomus eos. Next base: position 34,377,352 of record CM070838.1, read on the forward strand.
ATGTTATCAGCTGGCTCTCGAAAGCCCCTCCCCCATAGCTCTTTATCTATAATTTTCTCTTCAGGGTGTTGTCCCCCTGGATTAATTGCAGACACTTGTCACAATGAAAAACAAGCGTACGATTATGCGGTTTCTTCTGGCAAGTGGTATAGAGGAACTCACATTCTCTTGAGTCAGACTGCCACAACTCGTCACAGCGCATCTCACCTCTCAATGCTCTGCTGACCCCGGTGGCCTCCAGTAGTCAGCGCTCAACTCTCATACCTTTCTCGCATTGTAACACACCCCCGTCCTGAGGTGCCCAATGTCCGTGACCCCCTGCGTTAGGCTGTCCCCTGGCCAGGAAGATCATCCTGTCATTGAGTAGCCACGTACACACTGGTACCGCTCTTTCCCATCACACAATCAGTTTCCTTTAACAGAACTCAGCTGCTTTCTGGAGCTTAGGAAAGGCACGTTCAAGAGTCACCAGAGCCATTCTGATTGCCTAATAGTGTTCACAGGGAGACAGGTTAATAACAGCAGTATTTAATCACTTAAATCCATTAACCATCTTAAAATCATCAACCTAGCTACTTAGATTACCCTCAGTGAATTTAGTTCACAACCATACATTCAGTGTACTGTTACTGTACATCTTTAGCCGTAGCCATCGGGCCTGTTTCAAAGGTGGAGAATTAAGATAAGACAAAGAAGTTACTGGTCCTAAAATAAGTCGTTCAGTTTTACATTTAAAACATTCACCAATACAAATTGCCCTCTTTATGGCAATGGTTTCTTTTACATCTCTGTGTCTGATTTTTCAACTGAAACACTGTGCTTTACTATAAATAGCTTATTATTACTTATGACACAGGGTCAGATAACAGCCTGTTAGCTGAAATTGACTCAGAGAGACTCTGAGGCACTCAGGATTGGTACACTGTTCTCTCAAATATTTCTAATCATCAAACTTTTATCTATAATCTTTTAACTATCCCAGCTTAAGGCATCTTTGCCAGAAATGACATTTGTTTCCAAATAAACATAATTTTATAGTTGTCTTTTGCCCATATAGGGAATTTAGACATTCCAAGATTTCCACTCAGATCGAGTCTCTGTCGTACTGGCCGTTTACAGCCACAGCAGACATCAGATTCAGATAAGCAAGCTGTTTCATTACAGCTCCTAACAAACTTATCTTTTAAAAGCAAAACATCAGCTTCTAGTTCTCTCATGGTCAACACTTTTCAAGCTGTTTGTTTAATCAGATGCCTTTTACATTTTACATTTTAGGAACTGTTAATTCAGTAGCCTACTGCCTCTGCTTATTTGATCTTAATTAATTATTCTAGTTCTATATAATCTAAACCCTTTTTAAAATGTTTAATTAAAACACAATCATCCTTTTAGTTACTTTTTCCTTTCTGCAACTCACATTTGTTGTCATTATCCATAATTTTACATCCAACTGTATTCATCAATTCACTTATAAAAAATACAATTATAGATAATGACAAAGGATTCACTTTAAGACTTCAATCTTTTGACCTTGTTTTTTATCTCTTATTCTTTCTCAGACGAAAATGTTAATATCGTCTTCCCTTAAACACTGATCTACTTTCAAACCCACATTATCACCAGAAATGTGTCACTATCACATTTTCAAACCCCTTCTCAGTGAGCATTTACAGTTACATGTTAAATGGTCCTGCTGACCACAATTTAAAACACTCTCCATCTGCTCTAACTTACTGCACACCCTTGAAGCAGTGTGTTCCATTGAGGAATGCAAACAGAGCCACTGATAAGCAGTGCTCCATATTCTTTTACAGTCCACCAATGGCAGATACAACAATAGCCGAATCATCATTATTACTGGCACAACATACATTATTGATTTCCGGAATCTTTGGACATAGCTGTCTTTACATTTTACTAATTTGCTATTATCATCAACACTGATTACAGAACAAGTGCATATCTAACATCCAAAAAGCCGGGCTGAATAAGAAGACACTGCTCCTGTACTCTCGACCTTGATCGAACCCTCAGTCACTCCTCAGATATTAAATACAGACATTGTCTGCAATCATAAACACCAGGATATGCTACCCCATTATAGACCCCTTAGGTTCAAAAACAATGTTTGTCAAACTAAAACTAAACCTAATTTCAATCTTTATTTTACCATTAAAAATATAGAATTGTTCCCCATTCTGCTTAAAACATTCTTCATATCATGTTAATCATACAATCCCTTATTTTATTCTAAAACTGTATTTTCATACCAATTAAACAGTTAATTTGACTTCCATAAATTCTGTCAGACATTTTATTTTCATCACATATAGTTTTCTACTATATTTCTTCTCAATCTTCCCCTACATGCCATTTCTTTCTCTATCCTCTCCTTTCTTTTCTCAAACATGCCAGTTCCTTCATTATCTAACCAGTACATGATTGTTTGCACAATCCCCACACAAACATATCTCACACACCAACCTTATGTCCCGTTGCCCTGTTCAACTGATTCTCGCACACTCTTAGTCTAGTTGTTTTCAGTGCTCCCTCCCTGGGGAAATCACGGTATTTTATCAATAGTTTTTTCAGATTTTACAGATTTTTTTTACAGATTTTATCAGTTTTTTTCCCAATATCTAACATATATTTTCCCCCATACTTGTCCTAATTTTTACAGAAAACCGGTGTATCAAATTTTGCAAACTTGCTCTGAGATTTACCCATATTGGCTGCTTCTGTCACTTCCGTGGATTTTCTGTTCGACGCGTCTAATAATCTGATGGACGTCTCCACCAGATCTGATCACTTAACCCAAGACCAGAAAGGGCGCACCCAGTGCTTTTGCAGATCGATTAACGCTCAGTAGACTGCTACGTGAAGATCCTTCGTCTACAAAACCGTCCCTGACTGGTTCTGCAGAACGCCTCCCTACGCAGTTAGCCCTACTGTATTAACTACGACCCGTTCGTAAGTAAGTCTCAATTGACCCCCAATAAACTGCTGCACGAAGATCCCTCGTCTACAAAACCGTCCCTGACTGGTTTTGCAGAACGCCTCCTCGCACAGTTAGCCCTATTGCATCAGTTTTCTTGACTTACACCACAGAAGCTAACAGACACAGCCACTATGGTTTTACCCACAAATTTAAAAATATTTTAGACCAAAAGAAAATATTTTAGCCGTCTCTTACCAGAGATGTCTTGAGTTGCCACGGGTTCGTTTTCATCTGATTCCAGTGGAGCCTCTCCTGGCCCTGATAGCGGTCGGCCCCTCTCTCTGAAACTTACGAGGTAGAGCTGGAACTGCTCAGTCCAGGTGGCCAAACACCGTCCGCTCTCAGGTCCAGGAGGCACTGCCAAGGAATCCCACTTCTCTGACACCAATTGTTGTGGCAAAAACTTCTGTTAAACACCATCACTGCGTAAGAGACACTCAGAGTCAAATTAATAAAAAGAGAAATGTTTATTCTTGCAAGAAGGCCCAGTCGCCATCACAGCCGTTACATTCTGTGAAGTGAGTGGCGCGCCCCAGGAAGACATGAGACAGCTTTTATACTCTTTTCAAGGTTCCTTCTCACCCGCTGTACTTTTCCACCCAGATAAGGCCCCCACTTCTGTTCAGTTTCTACTTAATAACACAAACTGGTACTGGAATAAACCAGCCAAATTTGACCATTCCTAAGGTCGAGATGTCCTGTCCCATATATTCCTGAAACGTCACGCACAAGCACGTACACACATATACTTTTACACATTGAATAGATTAGGAATAAATGACTATTAAAATTTTCCACAACAAAACAAAATGTTGTGTTTTTCGTAAAAAAAAGAAAATGAACATGATGCGCGTTCTGCCGTCTCTCTAAATGTGAAGTTCATTCTGAAACGCGACAGAACATTATCTGTAACTCAGTAAATGTTTCTCACACAGACCTGAAACGTATGTCTTTACAACACTTTGAGTCTCTATTTTTAAATGATGTAAATCATATCAAAAACAAATATTCTTTGTTCAAGTAATTCGTATGAAAGAAAGGACAGTTTCTCCAGCCTGAGCTCATTAAAGTTAATGTGACCACCCCCGCGCGCAACAGCTGCTCGCATACTAATGAGCCATGTGGAGAAACGCAAACTTAACGACCTCAAAACAGATAATCCGCGACTTCAGTCTTCAGTCCTGCTCTGCTTTTCACGAGTGTGCTGTGCTGTTTATCTTGGATTTACATCAGACGAGTTAGAAGAACACAATTTGATTATAAGAAGGATTTTTAATAAGGTAAGACATGTCATTGTTAGTAGCATGTTAGCAGCATGTTATTGTTGCATACACTTGTAGCTACTAGTTAAACTGGTGCCAGACTAAAATGTACGTTATGAAATTTGATTGGAGTAAAACATGAAGCCTAATGCTAAATGTATATACATAAAAACATATGTTCGATAATTAAACAGCACGATACAGAAGGCTCGTATGATTGTGAATATTATGTTTAGACTTGTGTTTATTGTGTTTGTGGATATCTGCTCACACGAAGATATGTATAATTATGTAAGGATATGCGATCGAGCCCGGACAAAAAAACTATGTTATATAATATAGACCAATTTCCTGCCGACGTCACAGTTACGTCACGGCGCTACCTGGAGGCAAAACAAAGGGAAAACTGCAGGCGGCCAATACAAACCAGCACAGATTCGGCTACATAATAAGGAGCTTATAATGTAATTTTTATTAAATGTATCTTGTTGTGTTGTTGGGTGCTAGAATCAATGAAAAATGAATATGCTGTATCTGGAATTTTTATTTCTAGAAAATATTCACATCATTAAAATTGCACCGTACTGTCACTCTTTACATTGTCGTCTTCTCGGTCTGGCTGGGCAGAACTGCTGATCGTACCACACAAGTCTTGTACATGACCATTCAGCACATAGTTATAGACATCTAAAGATTTATATGCCCTCAGTTTCTCTTTACACTCGGTTTCTCTATCGGATAGGTGTAGAAGTCAGGCCACTCGACCGAGGTAACGTTAATCCTGTCAGATCGTCCATTGAGTGAGCGTGTAACGGCTACGGGTCAGACAATCTGGTTCCGTCCGTTAAAATTAACTTTTGCAAATAACAATCGCGGTCCTGGACAGTGACTGACCTTGCACATTAAGATAAAATCGGATTTTCTCCCATCATTGTTAAAAAAACAAGCTAACAAAACTTGCATAATAACGTTAGGGAAGCGGCCAGAGGGATAGTTCTGCCTCCACCTAAGCTCCGCCCACAGAAAAACGTCACCATGTTTACCAACTGAAAATTGGTCTATAACGTTTCATAGTTTGGTCCGGCTGGATCGCATTCAGTAAATGTTTGCACGCGCTGAGTTTGAGTCACGCGCGCGGTGGGTTTGAAAAGCAAAACAAACCAATCATTAGGCTTTATGGTTTTACTCCAGCAATCTCATCTCATAACGTTGTAACGAATGGAAACGTTTTAAGTAACATGGTAATCCATATAGTTTTCTCTAATGTAGTGTTACTGAACTTTTTAGTGATTTATAGGCTGCCTAGCTGCTACAGGCTATTGTTATTATTTCATGCAGCCCTACAACAACATACATTGGGAGTTCATATATATAGTATATGTATGTATTTAGTAAATTTCATAATTTGAACCAGAAAAATCTAAAATAGTTTCTCCTAATATCAGCATGTTCACAGCTGTTTTTTTGTTTTCTAAAAAATGTTTTTACAGGGACCAGCACTGATGAGTCCAGCTGACATTCACGTGAGTCTCTGTACATGAACATGGTGAAAAATCAAACACCTTGGAGATGACAGGTATGTAACCTATATGTTTTAGGAATGGCACAAAGCTGTGTGACTGTCCAAGTCTCTGTCTTTAGATCAGTGTGTTTTACTAATGTGCTTTTTTGTCTTTGGTTGTGTATCTTTTTGATTGTGTTGAAAATAACTTGGTTGTGTTGTAAATAAATCCAAACCATCTAAAACCCATTCTTTTTTAAGTCTCTCCTCCTTCTCTGTGCAAGGCTTCTCACAATGACAGCACCTGATAGCACCTTATAGGGCCATTAGGGGAGGGCCTTTGTCTTTCTCAGGTGTGAAAACACTATATACTAATGGGTTGTTAACGCCCCTCCGCATAAAGCTTTCTTACACAAAACACGTCTTACAAATTTTAAGTCAATATATTGTCTTATCTGAATGAGTAGTCAGGATGATTTTCACATAGTTTTGAAGCAAATATTCTAGGCCACATGATCCAATTTTTAAAAGTCTTGTGAAGAAATAATTAGTATGGGTTTTATGACCTTATTTCAGTGACAATGTTTTTTGTTTTTTCACAAACCACGCATAAACGTCATTATCTCAAAACTAAAAACTTGTACATACATGCTGCTGACATATTACTGTAGCAGAGTTTGTGCTAAATACAGTTTAATAAGTCTTTAGCCATGAAAATGTCACAAGTAACAGAAATAAGCACAAATGTCAGAGCATGACAGAACACCTCCAGGACCCAGAAAACACCTCGAACCCCAGAGGGTTAACATGGGTGCCGAAAGGAAGCGGCCTCCGTTCCGCACCGCTTCCGCGTCGCTTCAGCTTCCGGTGTGAACCCGGCATAAGGCATGAGTTACACAATTCCAAATTTTCATACAGCAATGTTAAGAGTAGCATTGGACAATTACTGTTTTTCACTGGACTGACCTCTGTAATCTTTGAATGGTTAGATTGCAGTATTGAGATAAGCCACCAAGCCGTTCCTCTAGAAGACCAATTATTGATGGTCTTGATGAAATTAAGGATGGGCCTCAGTAACACTGACCTGGCATATAGATTTCATGTAACAAGCACTGTATCAAATATTTATCGGAGCTGGATCTCTGTTATGTCTGTGGTTCTTAAGCCATTAATTAAATGGCAGGTTTTTTCTCGACCATAAGGGACATGTAGGCTTGTCTTGCAGTTTCTTCCATGGATTTACCCCAGAGAACAGATGGGACATTTAGCTGTGTGTGGTTGTACTGCATTATCTCACTCAGGTAGGTAGGTGTTCCTGATAGTGTCAGCTGTAGCCACACGATAAAACCTAGTACTTGTAATTCGACCAGCCCTGTAGGTTTGCCAATCTTATGAGCTTGACTGTTGTCGTGCCTTTCACACTGATGAGGTTGTAGTTTCTTCTTCAGTCTGTGAAATGTGTCCTCACATTTCACCTGCAATTCTTGTGGTGAGAGTTCCCTGAGTGTTCAATCATATAAAGCAGTCAAGGGCTCTGGTAAGTTTGAGTGTTCCTCTGTATCAGTATCGGATGCAGTGTCTGTATCACTATTTTCTAGACTTCTAGACAGCAGTACTCCGGCACCAGGGGCTATAATCTGCAACTCTTTGATGTCATCATCTGTCAACACTGTGAAAGGAGAACTAGACAATTATATCACTTATTGCATGGCTTGGTTGAATTGTAATGTAGAATGCGGTCTGTTATTTTTTGATAACAGACCACTGCTAAGTATAACACACCATTGCCATGAAATAATAAACTACTTTTTAAATCAATATTTTGTTTAAAATTATTGATTTATTTGGTAGGTAGCCATGGAAAAAGTGGGATAATATAGTGAGGCGGTTGTTTGCGAATACGAACCCTTCAGGCTGATTCAAGACCCCTCTGCTTCGCGTCCCTCCTGATCAGCCGGTCGGGGTTGTATTCGCTATAAAAAAAAAAAAGCTCTACATTATCCCTTACATAGAACATTTACAACAGTATAGTCACATTTCAACAACAATCTTTTTTGTCTATCTCACCCTCAATTTGTATAATAATAATAATTTTAAATGGTTAGTGCACTATCTATATACTCTTATTTCCAGAACTACCATAACACTACAGCATGGCATTAATTTATGCATTACAGTGTAAGATGGCTGTAGAACAAACTTGATCCTTATGTGACATTACAATGTCAAAAAACTTGGGAGGAGTAACGAAAATATACAAAATGAACTTTTGGCAAAAGAAATCTTATCTATGCTCTGTCATCTATTACATGCCTGTGACTCTGGCGGTGGCTAGACCTACTCCTGACCGTTTCTGGAAGCTGCCTGTCTAGCCTGCCTGTCGTCTTTGGTTTGTGGAAGCTGATTTTCTTTAATGGGGCTGGTTCGACTTCTTTCCTGCTTAAGTCTTTCCACTTGCACTCTCCAGAAGTGATTACTGGCTTCTCTTGTCCATCCCATCCTAACACAGATTTCGATTTTGAATAAAATTGCAGCTGCATGACTGCAGCATGCAGTGGCGTAACGAGCCAACACCGGGCCCGTATGCAGGATTATCAAGGCGGGCCCCCCTACTACACGTGATGACGCAATGTCCACGAGTAGGCTTTTGCATGCAATACGCAAGGAACTGTTTACACCTGGCCACTTCATGCTTTTTCTGTGATTGTATAGCTATCCGATCGTGAAAAGACCAGGTGTAAATGCATGCCCGTCGAAATGCATTCGAGATGGATTTGAATCCGATCGCTCAAACCACTTCAGGAGGAGGTCTGGGCCGCATTCCAGACGAAACTGGACAAGTATAAATGCTTCTGGTTGTTGAAACCACATGTGTAAATTTAACTCCTCTAAAAATGCTAAAAAAATAAGCGTGTGAGAGCGTGTTATAGGCTATATGTCATGTTATAGTCAGATATGACGGCGCGCGCAACTGCAACACGCATCACAGCAGATGAGCAAAATCATCAAGCCAACGTGCAAACTATCGCAAATCAAGTGAAAGTAAGTCGCAGACGCTTAACACACAATAATCTTCATTAAAACGGAATGATCTTACCAGTGCTGTTGCCAATCTCTCTAATTGCGTTTTTTGATTTTGAAATTTTAGCTGATGATCAATAAAATGCTGCTTTCGGTGTGAATTCTATTAAATCTGCATATAGCGCGGGAATCGAAGATCGGATTTATATCTGTTTTGCAAAAACACATTTATGTGACCAGCTGTAAATGGAATCGTTTTGATAAATCAGTAGCTATCCGGCATGAAGTGGCGCACAGAAACAGCCAACCCGGGGATTCCCTAGTCCCAGCTCAAAACAAATTACACGAAAATCCATGATTGTTCGTTTCACACATGATTAGTAAAATATGTTGTTGTCATTATTTATTTAAAATAAAATCGTGATAAAGTAAAATGCGATCAAAATAAAAGTAGTAATATGCGATAGGGGGGCGCGGCTGTCAATCAATATCTTCCAGTCACGCGGGCCCCTGATTGGTCCGGGCCCGTAAGCAACCGCGTACCCTGCTTACCGATAGTTACGCCACTGGCAGCATGACCCAAGCCTGAAATTAAATCAAATATAATGGGAAATCGCTCCTGTCTGCCGATCGATTGCTCCTGTCTGCCTCGCTGCCTGCTGCTGTGTGTGAGTGTGTTTGCTCCGAGGCTGTTAGCTCCGTCTAAGCCTCGCATTTCTTTCTGTTTTGATTTTGAACCATCATTTACTATCATTTCTAGTTGTTTATACTACTAATTACAGTTTACCTAACAGATTAACCTAACATCGCTAGCTTCCGTTATTGTTAGCACAACACGCTAGTATCTCGCTAGCCTGTTAAGGCGCCACCCGTGCGCTCAGTTATTTATTTATTTTTCTCGTGCGTGCCCGCGCATCTGAGTCCATAAAAAGCCCAGGTGAGTAAGAATCAGTCAACAAACACGGTGAGTAATGTCTTGTCCTGTTATTGTCACTTGCACACCATATGTTTACCATAGCCTTCCCCGTCGGCATAGGGTTTATATGTGATAAATGCAAGGAGACAGTCAGGCTGACGGAGAAGATTTCAGAATTAGAGACACGCATCCAAACTTTAATTGAGGATAGTAAGTGTGCTCGAGCTTTAGATACTACTTTGGATGCGCCTAGCATAGTGAACCATTTACATGATTCGGTTCCGGCTGAGTTATTGCCTGTGCAGCCAGGCAGATGGGTGACGGTGAGAAATCGCTCTAGTCGCGGATCAAAAAACCACTCTTCTGTTCCGGTTACAATAACAAATCGATTTGCCCCTCTCAGTGAAACACCCACTGAGAATGCTGTTGATTGTGCCCTGGTAATTGGCGATTCTATTACACGGAACGTGAAAATAGAGACACCAGCCACCATAGTCACATGTTTGCCGGGAGCCAGAGCGCCTGACATCAAAGCAAATTTAAAAGTGCTGGCTAATGCTAATCGTAAATTCTCTAAGATTGTTATTCACGTCGGCACTAATGATGTTCGACTTCGCCAGTCGGAGATCACCAAAATTAATATTAAAGAGGTGTTTGAACTCGCAAGTACGATGTCAGGCACTGTAATCTGCTCTGGCCCCCTTCCTGTTCGAAGGAGTGATGAGATAGTTAGTAGATTGTGTTCACTCAATGGCTGGTTGTCTAATTGGTGTCCGCAACATAATATAGAATTCATAGACAATTGGAAAAGTTTTTGGGGCAAGCCTGACCTGTTGAAAAGAGATGCTATTCATCCCACCTGGGATGGTGCTGCTCTTCTCTCTAGTAATTTGGCTCATAGTCTTAGAGATAAAACATGACAATCTGGGGCTCAGGTCAGGAAGCAGACAAACTGGCTAAACCGACCGTCTGCTAGCGGCCTCACGTCACCAAGGTCAGATAAATCCCATCACATAGAGACTCTTTCACCTAGATATCATCATATAGAGACTGTGTCTGTTCCCCGAATTTGGAAATCCAAAAAACTGCCAAACTTTTCTAAGGTTAAAAATCTAATTGATGTTCAACAAATAAAAAACAGATATAATACAGATGAGCAAACGATAAAGCTTGGGTTGCTGAATATTCGATCCCTTAATTCAAAATCGCTCATAGTTAATGATAAGATTAAAGACTATAACCTAGATGTGCTGTGTTTGACAGAAACCTGGCTAAAACCAAACGATTACATTACTTTAAATGAGTCCACTCCGCAAGATTATTGTTATAAACATGAGCCTCGTCCGAAAGGCAAAGGGGGAGGTGTTGCTGTAATTTATAGTAATATTCCCAAAACCACTAAGAAATCTAGTTTTAAATGTACTTCTTTTGAAGTGTTGGTGCTTAATGTAAAAATGTATAGTGTAAACAATAAATCACGTTTGAGAATTCTGCTGGCTACTGTATACAGGCCACCAGGGCACCATAAAGATTTTATCAAAGAATTTGCTGACTTTCTGTCAGAATTAATATTGGCTGCAGATAAAGTCCTAATTGTTGGTGATTTTAACCCCTTAAAATCCGCTATCCCGGTACCGGGATAAAAAATCTTTGTTATGATTTTCGTACGTTGTTTTATTGGTCTTCCATATAAGGTATCAAGTAATTCTTGGTATCATTTGAAAGCTTAGAATCTATACTTTACACAGAATACCATCACTTTCGGTTTTATGATACATAGCAAATGGAATATTAGCTTAAATAGGCATTGGTCCCAGGCAAATATTTCCGCTTTATGATTGCGAAGAAATCTTTCTACAAATATTTATTTTTTATTTATTTCACAAATAAGTCAAACCATACATTACAATAAAGCTCTCATTCTAAGGAATCTGTCGATGTATGTTATTACATTGTGAGACAATCATAGATCGAAATATCTTCAAAACAATCACACAGTGAAATACATTCAAAAAGAGGTGACAGATAAAAGTATCACATTCCTGCTCCGATGTCGGCTTCAGTGAGCCGCAAACAGCCACATAATCTACATCACCGTTTAGCTTAGGATGTTATCTTTCAAATGAGACCATTTTCACGTTTCTGTGAGCTTTTGTTGGTGAGAAAATCCTTTTCGAACGAACTGAAAGCAGATGCGCAATGAGCGCGTGAGCGACGCACTTCACCAGATCTCCAAGTAATGTGTTTACTGTGATCCTGTGCTTACTCTAGCTATTGCTAAAGGCTTTTATTATGGTATAGAGATCTTTATAGGAACTCAGCACGCGTCACGTCTGACGCGGCCAGTCAACAGACCGGAGTGTCGGACGCGCTCGCGGTCACTTCCGGGTCAAGCCTTACGGTCTGTTTACAGGAATATCTGCGATGCGCGTGTTTATATATTATACTTTTGAACTGTTTTGATAATTATAAATGCATCTAGAAATATAAAAGCATCAATTACATTTATAAACGCGAGCTTTGAGGTGCAACTGTTCGAGCTAAATGGACGTTTGGACGTTTGGAGTGCGCATTCTGAGGACTATTGTTTGGGTAAGTTACAGAATCCTTTGAGTTTTCAGCAATGTATATTCATTTTTTGATAAAGTTATTGTTAGTTTGAAATGTGAAAGCACAGCAACCAATCTGATAACCTATTATTTGAAAATAAATGTCTAATGTTTCTGCTATTACGCAATAGCGTCTATTATTGCCCAATACTTAGTTTCACTTTGCATAAGTGTAATCAAATGACAATTTCAGTAAATCTACATTTTGATATTGTGAAAGTGATATTATTACAATGCAGAAACTATGTATAAACAGTGATTTCTTTGTTTCAGGTTCTATTGAAGATGTGTGGCACTGTTGGCACAGAGTTGGCACAGCTGGCATCAGATCTCCAGGCTGGCCGGTGATGTTGAGGTGATACACAACACAGATGACAAAACTGATGCCCATATAATGAATGAAATACATCTGGAGGATTATGATCCTTTTATAGATGCTAATAGACCACAGATTTTAGTGAAATCATTTGTCAAATGATAAGACTTGCATCATCTGAAAGAATAAAATGATCAAAATCATAAAAGCGCCTATTTTTTTCTTTTTGTTTACTATAGCACAGACAACATATACTATAATATTTATCACATTCAGCAGTGTTTTATACAATTTTAAAGGGTTTTCTTTAAAATTACACTGGAATATTGCATATGTACCAATTGGTTTGGCTATAAGCAGAGTTTAGATTTGGGTAGGTAGAAATTACATAAAAAAAAGGTAATGTTCCTCCCTTCAGATTTGCTTGAATATCTTTTTCATTTTTTATTATAGAGAAATAATTCTTTTTTTCAGTGTTTGTTGCCATATAGAGGAAATAGCCATACTTGTCTGCATATCCCTATGCCCTACATGGCCTGAGTTAAACACTTTCAAAAATTAATTTAAAATAAAAAAATCAAAAAGCGCCTTTTTTTTTTTGTGTTCATTAAAGCTCAGACAACATATGCTTAAATGTTTATCAATTTTAGCACTGTTTTATGAAACTGCAAAGGGTTTCCTGTAAAATGACACAAAAATTGTGAGTTTAGCCCAAAGTATGTGGGAACAATATGCTTTTTAATTTGGGTTGGCTAAATCCAGGCGGAAATCCCCAAAAATGGCTTGGATCTTAAGAGTTAATATACATGTAGATAATGAAAAAGATGCATTGGGATTGGCATTTAAAGACATTATAAACTCAATTGGAGTGAGACAACACGTGTCAGGATCTACTCATTGTCGTAATCATACTCTTGATCTAATATTATCACATGGAATAGATGTTGATGGCGTTGAAATTCTGCAGCAGAGCGACGACATCTCCGATCATTATCTAGTCTCGTGTAAATTACATTTAGCCAAGGCTGCAAAGCCGACTCCGTCTTATAAATATGTTAGACCTATCACTTCTGCCACTAAAGATTGCTTTATCAATAATCTTCCAAATCAGTTTCATAATCTCAGCATCCCAGATAGCTTAGAAGAACTTGATATTGCAAAAGAAACTTTTAACTCTCTCTTTTCCAGCACTTTAGACACAGTTGCTCCGCTGCGCTTAAAGAAGATTAAAGAAAATAGTCCAACGCCGTGGTACAATGAGCACACCCGGGCCCTTAAGAGAGCAGCCAGAAAAATGGAGCGAAACTGGAAGAAAACAAAACTAGAGGTATTTCGGATTTCATGGAAGGAGAGCTCGATTGCTTACAGAGAGGCCTTAAAAGATGCTAGAACTAATTATTTTTCAACCCTATTAGAAGAAAATAAACATAATCCTAGGTATTTATTTGAACAAGTGACTAAACTAACGAAAAAGAAAGCTTCAAGCCCAGAAGTTTCCAAGAAACACAGCAGTAATGACTTTATGAACTTCTTCACTTATAAGATTGATAATATCAGGGACAAAATTATAACTATGCAACCGTCTACTACAGTATCGCATCAGGGAGTATATTGTAGTCTCCGTGAGGAGCATTTTGATTCATTTGTTGCTATAGGAGAGGAAGAATTTTGCAAAATTGTTAATTCATCCAAATCGACAACTTGTATGCTAGACCCTATACCGACTAAGCTACTGAAAGAGATGCTTCCAGAGGTCATAGATCCTCTTCTAGATATCATTAATTCATCTTTGTCATTAGGATACGTACCAAAAACCTTTAAGTTGGCTATGATTAAACCGCTTGTTAAAAAACCGCGGCTTGATCCTACAGAATTAGTCAATTACAGGCCAATCTCGAATCTGCCTTTTCTGTCAAAGATACTAGAAAAAGCAGTATCCTCACAACTGTGTTCCTTTTTAGAAAGAAATAATATCTGCGAGGATTTTCAGTCCGGATTTAGACCGTACCATAGTACTGAGACTGCTCTCATTAAAGTCACAAATGATTTGCTCCTATCATCCGATCGTGGTTGTATCTCTCTATTAGTGTTACTTGATCTTAGTGCTGCATTTGATACTATCGACCACAAAATTCTTTTAAATAGACTAGAAAACTATGTTGGCATTAGTGGAATTGCACTAGCATGGTTTAAATCATACTTATCTGACCGATATCAGTTTGTAGCAGTATATGAAGAGATGTCTTATCGATCACAAGTTCAGTATGGCGTACCACAAGGCTCAGTGCTAGGACCGCTGCTGTTCACTCTGTACATGCTACCATTAGGAGATATAATTAGGAAATATGGAATTAGCTTTCACTGTTATGCTGATGATACTCAGCTGTATATTTCTTCAAAACCTAACGAAACTTACCAATTCACAAAATTAACGGAATGCATAGCTGATATAAAGAATTGGATGACCAGTAATTTCCTATTACTAAATTCTGAAAAAACAGAGATTCTAATCATTGGACAAAAAACTTCCTCACCTAATAACCTAGAATACTGTCTAACACTTGATGGCTGCTCTGTTAAGTCTTCGTCGTCAGTTAGGAACCTGGGTGTGCTCTTTGATACCAATCTTTCATTTGAAAGTCACGTGTCTAGTATCTGTAAAACCGCATTTTTCCATCTTAAAAATATATCTAAATTACGTCATATGCTCTCACTGACAAATGCGGAACAATTAGTTCATGCTTTCATGACCTCAAGGCTAGATTATTGTAATGCTCTACTGGGTGGTTGCCCTGCACGCTTATTAAACAAACTACAGCTAGTTCAAAACGCAGCCGCTAGAGTTCTTACCAGAACAAGGAAGTATGACCATATTAGCCCGGTTCTGTCAACACTGCATTGGCTGCCCGTTAAACATCGTATAAATTTTAAAATATTGCTGATTACTTACAAAGCACTAAATGGTTTAGCTCCCCAGTACTTGAGCGAGCTCTTAACGCATTATAGTCCTTCACGTCTATTGCGATCTCAAAATTCTGGCCAGTTGATAATACCTAGAATATCAAAATCGACTTCTGGCGGTAGATCCTTTTCCTATTTAGCACCAAAACTTTGGAACAATCTTCCTAACACGGTCCGGGAAGCAGATACAGTCTGTCAGTTTAAATCTAGACTAAAAACACATCTCTTTGGCTTAGCATACACATAACACATTATAGATTTCTATAATTCAATGTTAGGCTGCATAGATTAGATTAGATCAGCCGGAACCGGGAACACTTCCCATAATTCCTGATGTACTTTGTACATCATAAGAAGGATGGCGTCTACGCTAATATTAGTCTCTCTGTTTATCCCGAGGTTTACCGCAAACCGCCGGATCCAGGGCATATCCAGATCTGATGAAGGACCATCACATGGACACGACAACACGCATTATCAGGGCTGTGAAGGCCCATGGACACCTCACCACACTCATCTCCTCACCGGCCGGATGACCCAACCCAACCAGATGAACTGGATAATTTCGTGAAAGTTCTGATCTCATCTGACTCCTGACATTATGCTGCCTAACTCATAATCATACACTGTTTCGTTGGCCAAAGGAGGACTGGCCCCCCGACTGAGCCTGGGTTCTCCCAAGGTTTTTTTCTCCATTCTGTCACCTGATGGAGTTTTGGTTCCTTGCCACTGTTGCCTTCGCCTTTTGGCTTGCTTAGTTGGGGACATTTAATTTTCAATTGAACAATACTATTACAACATTGTTTTCCTGTTATCTCTGTAAAGCTGCTTTGAAACAATTTGTATTGTAAAAGCGCTATATAAATAAAGGTGACTTGACTTGACTTGACTATAATTTACATGTCAAACCATTATCCTTCATGTTATGAGTGGATCTTGAAATTAACACTTGCTCTCAGCAAATGGGTCGGCAGGTGACATACTACTAGTGTAACGTGTAAAGGGGCGGATCTAATCCGTGGGGAATTTGCATATCATAATTAATAATTGGTAATTAATAATTATTCATACATGTTTGGATTAGATCAGTCTTACATGTTAATAAATCTCCCTCTAAGGGAGAATCTGTCATTTTACCTGCATGCATACATGTGAATCCTTTCATTTTAACGACAAGTTGATTGCAGTTAATTACACAGATCACGTCTTGCAAAGCAGGCAAAATTAATTAGCTCAATTGTCAGAATAATATTGAGGGGATCCCCAATATCATCTTACTTTATAGGATTTCAGGAAACGCAATTCTCTGGCCAGAAGAATTGGGTTTTCTGCCCTATAAACAAATATGTAAAGCTTGTAGCATAACTTAGACCTTTGGCACTTAAGAGACTTGAAAATGAGCAAAGAGAAAGTTCATAAGTCAAGTAAATATAATGATTTAATAAAGGCATGTCTACTTATATATTTACTACGTTTACACGGGAGATATATGTATTTACAAACACATAGACATAGACAATACAATAAAACATCAATGAACGAGAAATGCGTAAAGTTTGGGCAGTGGATAACTTACACGCGTGAGCGAGTAAGAGAGGGAGAGAGAGAGGGTGAGAGAGAGAGAACATTGGCATACTTCCTCCTAAGACATTCACCTTTTCTGATTACAACACGAAACATCATCTTAATGCTTCTTAGAAGCTCTATAAACAGATTATACTTGCACAAGTTATGGGTCTCGCTGTGTTGCTGCATTCCTGAAGGCCTGTCCCGGCCGCGTGCGTGAGCGGAGTCCTTTGTGTGTGTAAGCGTCACGTGGTGTTTCTGGGCGCGCGTGTTGCGCGGCGGTTTAAAGTCTTTGAGTAACATTACCAATGAAAGTAGCTCGGCTACGTTTGTTTCACTTCGTGGAAGTGAACAGAGTCGACTATGGAAAACAAAACTTTGACTTACAAAGAAAAGGTATAACGATCGGATCGGGTCTCCTTAGGAGACCACGAGATCGGGTTACATGGTGCAGCCTGGTGAAGAAGCATGTGTCTTGGTTCCGCGTGTCACGTGCGCGTGTTCCTCCTTTCAGAGCGAGCGCGCGCGTTTAAAAGTCCTTGGTAGGTGGATTTGCTGAAGAGATATGCCATGCAGTGTTCCTTTCCTTCGTCGATGGGAATTAAACACCGAAGCTTATCTAGACTGAAAAACACAAACTAAACTAGAAACAAAATAAAAGAACGGCGAAGAGCTCGCCGGAGGCGCGACGTTACATGATGAAGACTAGGATCAGGAAGAGAGAGGGCAGAGCTGGGAAGCGACCTTTATCACCTCTGAGAAGTCCGGCCTCCTCCTGTTGCCTCGGCCAATAAGAGGGAGGGAATCACGAGCGGGAGTTTGGGTCTTTATGACCTTTTGTTTGTAGAAAGGCATTTGAAAGGAGGGGGGGGAAATGAGAGAAACTTCGAAGAAACGATGAAGAAACTATGAAAACATCCTGGTACTATTCATATGTTGTTGTTATCGACATATAATTTACTCAGTCATCTTAATCTTCCGTACCAGGTTGTAGATACCAAAATGCCACACATTCAGGTTGTAGATACCAAATATGCCACACATTCTGTTGGTTAATCATAGTTTGTAGAGTTTTTAAACCTTATCCCATTAGTTTCCCAACAACATAGATCAAAAACAAAATAGAAGGCGCATCGTTTGATAAGGAGATTGTTCACAAAATTCTCAGCGGGTCATATATACCAGAATATGTATGCATGAAGGCAGGATACATTTCTCCTTCCTAGTTAACTTCTGAGAATCAGCAGTTAAATGTGAAATACATAATGATAGTCACAGTTATTCCAATGTAACATGGACAAACACACATTGACATAAGACACATTGAATATATTTGTTTAAATGGAGTTTCTTTCCTCTTTTGAAATTCACTTCCTGTGGCACATTCCACATTCCAGTCTTAGTGTCTTGTAAGAGGAAACCACGCTGGGGGATGTGTGTGTGTGTGTGTGTGTGTGTGTGTGTGTGTGTGTGTGTGTGTGTGTGTGTGTGTGTGTGTGTGTGTGTGTGTGTGTGTTGTGTGTGCGTGCGGTGTGTGTGTGGCGTGTGTGTGTGCGCGTGTGTGTGTGTGTTAATTTTGAGTCCTGGGGGAGGACGATGGTTTGGAAGTAAGTTCAACTGACAAAAGTCCCTACAAACGACACGGAGCGGATACAATTGCAAGTAAAAGGCATTTATTGAAGATGGTCAGAAGAACACACAGGTGAGGAACAAACACTCAGATGGTGGGTGACACAGGGACGTTGATGGGCAACCCGGGGAATAGCGTGCGGTGATCGGCGTGCTCAGAAACCAGGAAAAATAAACAATCCAGAAACAGGAAGACGATCCACGAAGAAATCCACAGAGACAGGTAATCCACACCGGGAGACGAGAGGAAGCCACACGAGAACATGACACGACACCGATCTGACAACATGAGATGGGATTACTGAACATATAAAGGGAACGGGAATTGATTACAGCTGGCACAAATAATCACACAGGATTGGTAACCACGCCCACACAGACACACACACATACACACAAATACACCAGAATGAGACAACGGATTCATGAACTGTGACAACTAGACATACTGCAGATAAGACATAGCTACAGACTAAATACTAACATGCCTAATATGATTATTTTTTTAACATAGGCTAGGCTACTATGTACACTATTTGATTTATTTTATTTTCACAACAAAAACATTAAAAACACTGTTATATGTTTCACAAAAAGATGTGATGGACAATTGCCGAAAAACCCTCAAGGTGCTTAAGTGGCAATTTCTATAGAAACAATTTTATCTAACAAATTAAAAACGTTTATATATATATATAAAAAATATTTATATAAAACAATTTAAAATGGCATTTAGAGCACAAACCCATATGGAAAATTCAGACAACTTAGGAGCAACAATTTTACTCTCTGTTTAAACTGTTCTTTAGAAACCTCAATGAGTGAGGTGGGAAGACTGTTCCATACTTTTCACCCTCTGTATTAGCCTAGAAATCTAGACGCACCCTAGCGGCAGCGAAAATCATTTCGCTGCCAGTGTGGTCTAGCAACTCTCCATAGGCTTTTGAGCTGGAAAAACCAAAAACTGGTCAGGCCAATCACATCGTGTATAGAGTCGGCAGGCGGGCTTAACACAATGACGGCACAGTTCATGACGTTCCGCGTGATTTCCATAGGTGATTTCCCTGCTACTTGAAAACAATGAAGATGCAGCGGTCTTTCGAATCGGCTTCGGCCGCGACTCTGGAGGACTTGGAGTTAAGAGAACGTCACTTAAGTCATTCTTAAAAAAGGAAGATGTGTTCGGAGTTTTGACGACCGGATACGGCAAAAGTTTAATATATCAACTAGCTCCGCTAGTGGGTAAACGCACGGGATTCACTCAGCCACAGCCGTTCGTTGCTCTGGTTGGTTAGCGCTATCCTATTGCGTGCCGAGGGATTTTGAAAGACAACCGTTTATCCGCCCCTCGGATTGAGGTATGTCAATGGAGAGTTCCCAGACCTAACATCTTGATGTAGGTCTGGCATGCCAGGCTACCTCTGTATAATACACTTAACTGTGTTTGAGTCACTATGCATGTGTGATACACCTTTATGTGGTAAATAATAACCAGCACAGCATTTAGTTGACTTCAACTTTTATTGTGTAACACACTACTAATGTAGGGGGGAACCAAATCAAGGCGCAACCAAAGTGCGGGTATTGTTGCAATCCCGGTACCTAGGTGACGGCCGCCTTCCTCTTCTCTCATGCTGCATCCCAATTTGCATACTATCCGTCCTAAATAATATTTCAAAATAGAATTAGTACGTCCCAAATCGTAGTATGTTGAAATGAGTGTTTCAAAGATACTCGGATGGTCTACTATTTCCGGTCAGAATCCGAAGTGTAGATCGATGCACACTCTAACGGCTGATATTGCCCACAACCCATCGCGCGCTGGACGAGGATTCGGTTAGAACTACAAACACGAGTGAAAAGTGTTTAAAAAAAAACACTATAGACATTATGTAGAGAGGTTTAGATAAAGAGGTTTGAGTGATTAATTATCAGTATCTGACCTGACGAAAATGAATTTATTCAATGTTGTCCACATTATATTTCGTTTGCAGCAGCATTGTGAACTTTTGTAAAGATAGGTTTAGCCATTACCTTTTAAATGCATCATTATATTCAAATTACAAACACGAGGAGAGTATCCGCATGAAAGACCCACGACTGGCAGATGAGCGTGCTCTCCGAAACGGTAGGAAATCAAATTAGATTGAATTAAGGATTTTAACTGTGGCAAGATGATTGACAGGGCAGTTTACGGTGACAGGATGCACGCAGCACGCGACAGAGCAGTCCGTTAAAGATGAGGTGATAGTATGTCCTAAAGCTTGCCTACTCTTTAGCTACACACTCAAAAGTATGTACTTTTTCTTCACAAAAAGAGTACATACTTTTAGGGTGTAGTATAAGTAAGCGAATTGGGACGCAGCATCAGATAGAGATTTGGGAACGAAGATGGCGGTTCGCTGATTCCGTTTTCTAGGTTGGTACTTAGTGAAAGAATGTTTAAAACAGTTCCCTTTATGAAGGCGCTCGTCCTAAAAGTAAATTAGATGAGCGCTTTTTATCTTCCACGACATTATCTCCACCACGAGGGCTTCCATTTTTTCCCGATCTGCACAATGAAATATCTAAATCGTGGAATAAACCATACTCATCACGACTTTTCAGCCCTCAAGTTAACACTTAATAAGAGGGCTGAAAGAGTATGGTTATGAGGCGATGCCCCAGGCGGAACAGAATTTAGCCAGCTATCTTTCCCCTGGTCCCGCATCGTCTCTGAAAGCCTCGGCTTTGCCCACTAGACCGCTCAAAGCCACTTCGGTTTTAGTGGGCAAAGCTTATACGGCAGTAGTGTTGTTTTTGGCGGCCTGTTTTAATTTTAGTTTTAGTCTAGTCTTTGTGTCAAGCTGTCATTTTAGTTTTTATTAGTTTTAGTCACGTTCATACTCTTTTTAGTCTAGTCTAGTTTTAGTCGACGAAAACTGATGACATTTTAGTCTAGTTTTAGTCGACGAAAGACATAGTCTAGTTTTAGTCAATGAAAATTGTATTTTAGTCTCTTTTTAGTAATGCAATTCTATTTAACCCAGTCAATATGTATCCCTAGTAGTAGACGAAACCAACATTTTCTTTTAGCCAAACCCATTTCAAAAAATCTTATCTTATTATTGTTAGTCTATCTTATTATATTATTGTTACCTTATAGACTCAAGAATGCTATTCCAGACACAGAAGACGCTCTGATATGAATTTAACATATTTATTTTACCAACCAAACATGTTGCCTTCACACGATGAAATTAAAGTTTTTCCAAATGTCATTTCTTCTTTTTCTCCCAAAGACGAATCCCTTTCTCTGTGTCAGACTTAACTGCGTTTGTTGTCGTTTATGCTAACGCCTGTTTCACACATAGCCTACTCCGTTTGCGGTGTGTATTTTTTCCCGCACCCATGTTAGGTTAGAGCGCTCACACCGCACGCGGGAGCGGTGCGTGCATAACAGCAGAGCAGAGATCTACACAGTAGCCATAATGGATGTAGGCTAGAAATATTGATTTGAAATAAAAAATAGAGAATAAATGTTGTGATTACAGCCGTAGATCAGCTGCGCACTGCAAACGCAGCACATGTGAAAACACAATAGCACGAGCTGCTCCTGCATACACACCGCACCGCATACGCACTACACACGGAGTATCTGTGAAACAGCCGTAACTCACGCAGCTGCATCTTCTTAATAATGCCGCGCATGGGGCTTGAGGATGTGATGTCGCCTGCGTCTGCGCAGTGCGATCTGATGCAGCCCCTGAAGTGAAACACAGGAAACAGAAATGCTGCATACCGGTAATAACGCAAGTAAACGAGACGAAATAACGTTAAATAACATTTCGTCTCGTCTCGTTTTGGTCAACGAAAATGAAGAGACATTTTAGCATAGTTTTTATTTTGTAAACCACATTTAGTCTCGTTTTTATTCGTCAACGATATTACATTATACATTAATTATAGTCATCGTCACATGACCAGCATTTACGTTGCGTCTCGTCTCGTTTTCGTCACGTGAAAAAGGTTCGTTGACGACGATATTTCGTCATAATTTTCGTTGACGAAAGCAACACTATACGGCAGCAGGTCAAGCTGGAGCATGTCTGCATACTATGGCAGTGCTCCAGGCTTATCAAGCTGACCTGCTGGGGGATCTGGATAGTAGTGAGGGAGTCAGTCATGACGATATTCGAGAACTTCGTCGGGCTACCGATCTTTCTCTCAGGGCTACTAAGGAGACCGCCAGAGCAATTGGGCAGCCTTGGTAGCTACTGAGAGACATTTATGGTTGAATCTTTCTGAAATTAAAGAAAAAGATCGAGCTTTTTTGTTAGATGCTCCGCTTGAACCTCCTGGTCTCTTCGGCGACGCAGTCCACGCGGTCGTCGAGAGATTTCAGGAGTCAAAGAAGCAAGCTGACGCTTTCAAAAAGTTTATCCCTCGCCGTGTCCAGCCCCCTGGGGCTGCTGGGCGTGAGCAGCCCCAGCCGTCTAGCTCTTCATATCGTGTGCAACAAAAAGAGAGTGTTGCGTCTCGTGCACCTCCACGTAGACACTGGAAACAGACGCAACCCTCTCAACGAAGTCTTCTAAATCGAAGCCGGATCTGAGGACCGTTCTTCAGGCGAAGAAGACTTCGGCTAAAAAAAAAAGGTCCTGATGTTCATGCGTCAGGCCTGTGAGGACAGCCCCGACCGAAGTAGAGCGGTGTACACCTCATTATACGGTGCCCGTTCCATTTCGGGGTCCTCACGAGACCGTTCTGCCAACCCTGCCACCCTCGGTGCTTCAGGGCGCAGCGGTCTCCAGCGAGTCGCTGATGCTATGCTGCGGCACATCATCGGTTTCGCGCCCTCTGAGGGGGGCTTTAGAGCAGCGAGTTCAGGTAGTTGTCTCGATAACACCAGAGACCAGCCTCGAGAGGCTGGTTCCCTTAGTAAATTTTCTGGCAGCGTGGAAGCTTCTGCCGAATATTTCTTGTTGGGTCCTGCAGATTGTAGAGTAAGGATACAGAATCCAGTTTGGTTCTCGTCCTCCTCGTTACAGCGGAGTACTGCCCACAGTGGTGCATCCCGAGCAGGCTCTGGTAATGGAGCAAGAGGTAAAGGCCTTGTTAGCAAAAGAAGCTATAGAACAGGTGTACTCACCCGACAGAGAGTCGGGTTTTTACAGCCGTTATTTCATTGTTCCAAAAAAGGATGGAGGGTTGCGTCCCATTTTAGATCTTCGTCTGTTAAATCGGTCAGTTCAGAAACTAAAGTTCAAGATGCTGACACCCGAGGACTGGTTTGTCACGATAGATCTGAAGGACGCCTACTTCCATATCTCCATCCTCCCTCAGCACAGGAAGTTCCTAGGGTTTTCTTTCGGGGGCAAAGAATACCAATATCGGGTTCTTCCTTTCGGTCTAGCTTTATCACCCCGCACGTTCACGAAATGCGTGGATGCAGCTCTAGCCCCTCTCAGGCTTCAGGGCATACGCATTCTGAACTACATCGACGACTGGCTGATTCTAGCGGAATCAGAGCAGTTGGCGGTTCGGCACCGAGGTGTCGTTCTCGCTCATATGCAGATGTTGGGGTTGAGGCTCAATGCGTGAGTGTGCTTTCTCCAGTACAGAGAACCACTTTCCTTGAAATGACTCATAAAGCTTGAATGAGTGTTTAGGGATTTTTTGAAGTGTGTAGCCGAATTAAAGAACCGCGTTTACAACCGCGGGAAACGGGTATTGTAAACAATGGCGTGAGCAGCTGAATAGTATTGAATGAGTATAATTGTAGCTATATGGATGAATAGGTGTGCTGATATCCTCACTTCCTGATAATGTGTATTTCGAGTGATTAAGGTGTCCTGAAAGGCTATAAATAATGGTTAGTGTAAAGAGCAAAGGGAAAGGTTTGTTAAAACATAAAGGAAAGTTATTACTAAAGTTATACAGAAGCAGTTACGTGTCTGGTCTGTATTTAAAATGTATTATAAGTTTAACAGTTTTCCCTAAGTGTATGATGATTCATGTTTTGTCACTAAAAGTCATTTAAATATTCATCTACAGCCAAAGAGGGTTTATAATTCACATTATTACATCAGTATAATGGTGTATTTCTGGAGTTAAAAAGAAAACAAAGATATATAGCCTATATAAATACAGCTTAAAACATGATTTATCCTTTTGATATTATTGCACTTTAAAGAAAGAGTTATGTTTATTTTTGTAAAGACATGATTATGTCTGTAAATGTGAGTGTGAGATATGTTGCCCACTGATATGTGGAAAGTAGAAAAAAACTGTATTAATGTGTTTAAATTGAAATTAACAAATGGACACTGAAACTGAAACATGTTTACTCCAGGGGAATGTTATATTGTTTATTGCATAAGTTGAGAAATTTGTAATAAACAGATAGAGATTTGGGAACGTAGATGGCGGTTCGCTCTTTCACTCACTGATTCCGTGATTCTGTTTTCCAGGGTTTCATCTAAGAGAGTTGAGAGTAGTGAACCACAAACAAAATCATTTGCTACGGCAGTTACAGCATTTGAAACCCGTAACACATGCTTGTTCTAACCGTTTGTTGTGTCCTAATGACATATCCGAGGTTGTTTTTGGTTTTTTTGACATCACGCACTGACGTGATTTCCACGCATCTCCGTGATAATTGGTGAAATGACAGACACGTTTAGTTTAGCAGTAATGACCCTGGAGGAAAGGTGACGGATGCAGGGTACAAGTGATTAGTAGCCTAGTCGTGACAGTTTTCTAGGGAAATAAAACCATCAAGTCAATCAGTCTACAGTGCATCCGTCTCCAATATGATGAATACTTAACGTTACCCTGCCATGCAGGTGCAATTTGCAGTATGGATGTAGCCTTCCCACTTGTTGATCACACTCAGGCTTTGTACATAGAGGTGTTTTTTCCCTTGCCGCTGGCTCTGTAAAACCTCCGCTTTTAACACACAAAAGTCAATGCCTATATCGCTATATAAAAACCGGCTGATCATGCCCACAGACTACGTAATTATACGCGTCTAGCGATTTGTAGGCTTTGAGTTTTTCGCGTGTATAAACACTCGGCTTGTCCACCAGATAGCTGTATATGGTGGGCCAGTGAATATCTGGCCACTTGCTGACATGGTCTACCCATTCTGTTATGAGCTCGGGATCAAGCAGACAATCGCCATTAACTAAAACAAGTTGGTTGGTACTGTTTCCGTTCCTGTGGTGATAAAGACAGTGCATAACTTGACACAATATGCCGATAATAGACATTAGTCGCGCCATTTTTCTGAACCCAACCTAGGATTCCAATGTTTACAAACACTGAAGGGGTCAATTCATTGTTGTGCACAAGATAAAGTAGACCAGTGAAGCATAACAATCATATTAAATTATATTTAAATGAATTATTTACTAATTTAAATATAAAATATGAATATCAGTCTAACCGCAATGTAGACCAGGTCCTTCTCGTTCTAAGAAGTTTGCCTCCTGTGAAAGTAGTTCTGTGAGTGTGATTAGGGCCCCAGTACTTCTGCTGTCTCCTGTGCCAGTTTCCACTGGTCTGCTGTCAAGTCAAGGGTGCGATCTCCTTTCTTCGTGATGCTGGGATCTGACAAAACAGCTGTCACTGGCCATCGCTGCTCCACCAGTTGGTTAAGCATTTCACAAATAGAGTTCCAACGAGTAGCGACATCTTGAATTAGTTTGTGCTCTACAATGTTCTGCTGCGTTTGTTTCTCTTTCAAAGCAGCTGTAGCCTTTGCACTTTTTTGAAGTGTCCCACGAGATTCCTGGCAGCCGCAACTGTGCGACGTATTCGGTACTGTTTTAGAGCTGTATTTATGCACAGCTGTAGCGTGCGTCCTGAACCCCTTGAACATTGCCCCATTTCTCAGGTTCTTTCTTAACACTAGAACAGCCATGCCCATGACGGTCATTTTGACTCTTTTGAATTTTTTATCTGCAATTACTTTGTTGAAAAAAAAAATAAAATCCTGTTGGTACCTGACTTTTCCTAAAAGTGTCTGTATTTTCATTTAAAATGTTTTTCATATAAATTACATATAAGGCAAAAAGACAAATGAACATATTTACCTATTTCGGCCATTAGACGGTCATATTGACCGCACTGAATTCCGCAGAACTCTTTTGTTACATTTCCCGCGGTTGACCTTTGTCTGTATCCTATATAATCAGAAGATTCAATTGACCTTTCAATTGAAAGATATAGATGTGACTATGTGAGATTAGTCAAAGAAACATGGAGAAAGCAGATCAAGAGGATCCACAAAGGAATTACGTTTTCTAAAGGG
Source organism: Chrosomus eos (assembly GCA_036326025.1). NCBI lineage: Eukaryota > Metazoa > Chordata > Actinopteri > Cypriniformes > Leuciscidae > Chrosomus > Chrosomus eos. Next base: position 34,404,427 of record CM070838.1, read on the forward strand.
TTGTTGTTAACATTTAGTATTTTCGGTGACACTTTTATGTAATCTATATAAAAAGAGAGAGATGTCAGCCGTTCTCATTATAGATCTCTAAAGATTTTATTATTATTTCTTATTCTGCTAATGTGAAACGCCCACGGAGAGAGTGCGCGCTATTCAAACGCTAATGATCTGAAGCAACACATGGAGAGTGTAAACGCCCACATAAACTCGGTAAAACACATCAAGTATCATCAGATTAATGTACTGTCGTCTTGTGAGGATTAATCCTGGGACATTTACCTCAGAACAAGTGCTGGTGTAAGTGCTATGAGAATTGTGTAAGTTTTTTATTCTTGTGCTTTGTTCTAATCGTGATATAGTTTATATAGTATAGTTATAGTCAATATAGTTTCTGTAAACGCAAAAAGACTGTTTAAATTTGGATCATTTAAATTTGGAATGACTTAACGGCACAGATGGGCGCTGTTGTTTACTATGTTACAGATGAAATATGAAAGACAACATTTCGTAGTTTTGGATAGATTATAAAGTTTTTACTATAAAATAGACATCATATAAACTTTTGTTAGTCCAGTTTCTGCTCATATGTTAAACATAGTATGTTTTGTCAAAAATAAACTCATCAACTAAGATGTAATTATAGTGTTTATTCCTATGTAAACTAAATCAAACTAATGAATCCTTGACCCTCTGGGGTCGGCTCACATTTTTTCTCAGTGCAAAATTGAGAAATTTTTTCTCAGTCCCCTTTATCTGTACTCATTTATACTCATTTTGTTTGCTTTTGTACTCGTATATGGAGTATTTTTAGCAGATTTTATGATTGAGCTCTTTGGTTATTTAGATTAAATCATTTTTATTGGATTATGGACTACTTTGCTGCAGAAAATCTTCCATCTCCAGGCTCTACTTGGATCCTGAGGCCCTGTTAGCCTCTCTAGGCCCTAGCAGTCCAGCTACCATCTCTAGACTCCAGGCCCTAGTAGCCCAGCTACCATCTCCAGGCTCTGCTTGGATATTGAGGCCTTTCTAGCCTCTCCAGGACCTAGCAGCCCAGCTTCCATCTTCAGGCTCTACTTGGATCTTGAGGCATTGGTAGCCTCTCTAGGCCTTAGTAGCCCAGCTACCATCTCAAGGCTCCAGGCCCTAGCAGCCTACCTACCATCCACCTTCTCTAGCCCAGATCTAATCCTGCTACCATCTCTAGGCTTCAGGCCCTAGCAGCCCAGCTATTGTCTCCAGGCGCTGTTTGGATCCTGTGGACCTGCTAGCACTTCCAGGCCTCACTTGGATCTGAGGTTCTGCTACCTTCTTTAGGCCCTAGCAGCCCAGCTAACATCTCCAGGCTCTGCGTGGATCCTGAGGCCCTGTCAGCTCCTTCGGGTTTTGCTAACATCTTCTGCTAACATGGCTCTTCTTTTAATGCTGCTTTGTTCATTGTTTGTGCAAAATCTAAGATCAAGTGATTCATACTGGGTGAGTACATCTTACAACATTTGTGGCTCTTTGGACGTAGCTTATGGATTCAACTGTTCAGCCTTTGTGCACCCCCTCAAATGCCAAAAGAGTTGGCAGAGGACTCAAATTTAGCCTGGTCTCTACCCAGAGATGTTCTTCAGCTTCAAAATCTTTTGATTTTAAATGACTATTTTGCATTTGATGACAGACATTACTGGGACTCTCATTTTAAAAACTCTACAGATTTTTCATATACTGGTGGTAAACAGAGATGGTTAATATTTTTATTGCTGCTTTTATCTGGCAATGTGCAGCCAAATCCAGGCCCTGAGTTGCAGTGTATTCCATTGCCATCTGATGTGAAATCTATGTCTGGTTTGAGTGTAATTCACCTTAATGTTCGCAGTTTGTTACCCAAAATGGATCTGCTTAGAATTTGGGTGAATTTAACGGATGCAGATATTGTTGTGCTATCTGAGACCTGGCTGACAAAATCAATCACTGATATGGACATTGGAATGGGTGATTATAACGTGTTTCGTGCTGACAGATTAAGGAAGGGTGGTGGGGTTGCTATTTATGTCAAATCTAAATTCAATGTGAAGTTAGTCCATTCAGAATCTATCGGTAAGCAGCTGGAATTTTTGGTAGTGAAGGTGGAGTTGGCCAAGGGCCTTTATACTACTGTTGTTGGGTGTTATAGGCCTCCGTCAGCCTTGAGTACTGCATTGCAGACTCTTATTCAACTCTTATCCAGATTGGACTACTCTGAAATTATCTTAGCAGGTGATCTAAACTGGGACTGGCTGAAACCTTGTTCAGATGAATTTAAGTCATTTTGTGATTCTGTCAATTTTACACAGTTAATCAATTCTCCCACTCGTTTAAATCTTAAGTGTCATGAGAAATCCACCTTAATTGATTTAATTTTGACTAATGTCCCGCACAAATTTTCTGCTGTTGGTGTTTTTTGCAATGACATAAGTGACCACTGTGTTGTTGCTGCTGTAAGGAATACTAAGATGCCTAAATGTAAACCTCGCGTAATATGTAAGAGGAATCTCAAAAAATTTAATGAACAGGGCTTTTGCCATGATTTGTTTAATTGTGATTGGAGTAGAATAGAGCTGATTCCCGATGTGGAGTCAGCCTGGACCTTTTTCCGGGATAGTTTTTTGCAAGTAATAAATAGACACGCCCCTCTAAAGAGATTCAGAGTTAAGGGGCGGGATAATCCTTGGTTTTCCTCTGAGCTTGGAGATATTCTTCATGACCGCAATTTAGCGTGGGCTAAAGCAAGAAAAACGGGCTCTTCGTCGGATTGGCTTGTTTTTAGGCAGCTAAGAAATAAATGTTCTTTGTTTATTAAGAAAGCAAAATCTGATTTTTATCTATCAGCCACTACTAACACCTTAAATGATCCCAGAAAATTCTGGAAGGCTATAAAATTACTTTCTCCAAACAAAGATAGTATTAATGTCCTTCCTCTATTACGAAAGAGTCTGTAGTAGTACATGACAAGCTGGAGATATTGAACCATTTTAATGAGCATTTTATTCAGTCTGGTTCTTTGTTTGACACTACTTGTCCTTATACTGTGACACCTTGTAGAGATGTACCAGTCTCTACAAGTGCCTTTAATCTCACTCCATTCTTAGTGGCTGACGTTCTAAAAGCCCTAAAAGGACTGGTTCCTGAAAAACCCCCAGGACCGGATCTTATAGAGCCCTATTTCTTAAAAATAGCTGCTGATTGTGTAGCACAGCCTCTAACGTATCTTTTTAACCTTACTTTAGAGAGCAACACTATTCCCAAAATATGGAAATCTGCATTTGTTTGTCCATTTTTGAAAGGGGGTGACCCGTCAAACTTACATAATTACAGGCCAATTTCTAATTTGTCTGTTTTGGCCAAAACACTTGAATCCCTGGTGAGTGATCAGATGAAAGACTTCTTGTATGTACAGGACATTTTATCCCCAGTTCAGTCAGGTTTTAGAAAAAAACATAGTACCATTACAGCAGCAATGAAGGTGATAAATGACATCTCTGTTGCTCGTGACAAGAAGCAGCACTGTGCATCACTTTTTATTGATTTGTCAAAAGCTTTTGACACGGTTGATCATGATATTTTAAAGATTAGGCTTCTTAATTCGGGGTTTTCAAAGAAAACTGTCTCTTGGTTCTCAAACTATCTTAGTGACAGAACTCAGTGCATTAAGCATGATGGTGATCAATCTGGTATTTTACCAATCACTAAAGGGGTTCCACAAGGCTCTGTACTAGGCCCTCTTTTATTTACTATTTATATAAATAATCTTAATCGGCATGTGTCTGATGCAAATTTTCATTTTTATGCAGATGACACAGTAATTTACTGCTGTGCACCCTCTCTTAAACAAGCCATTGCACATTTACAGAATGCCTTCAATGTGGTCCAAAACACTTTGTTACAGTTGAAACTTGTGCTCAATGCAGATAAAACCAAATGTATGCTTTTCACAGGCCCTCGGAATAGACCACTGAATATTCCCTCAGTGATTACTCTTGATGGACGTGAAATACAGACTGTTACAACTTATAAGTATCTTGGTATTGTTATTGACGATTGCCTATCATTTAAGCCTCATGTTCACTGTCTAGTGAGAAAGTTGAGGCTAAAATTGGGTTTTTACTTTCGAAATAAGCTGTGCTTTTCTTTTAATGTTAAAAAAACGCTTAGTGGCATCCACTTTTTTATCTGTGTTGGACTATGGTGATATATTATATATGCATTCATCAGTTCAATGCCTTCACATGATTGACGCAGCCTATCATGCATCGCTGAGATTTATAACTAATTGTAAAGCTCGCACCCACCACTGTGAGCTGTATGCTCGTGTAGGGTGGTCTGCTCTGGCCACACGGAGGCTTTGTCATTGGTATACATTTATATATAAGGCTATTCTTGGTGTGCTCCCATCCTATTTATGTTCACTTCTTATGAAAAAAAGTGCTGGTCATTATTCTCTCCGTTCTCAGGCTGTTGTCTTGTTTTCTGTCCCACATGTCAGTACTGAGCTGGGTAAAAAGGCCTTTGTTTATTCTGCTCCCTTTACATGGAATTTGCTGCAGAACAACTTAAAACTTAGTAAATTGATTCCTTTGAGTGTTTTTAAGCGGAGAATGAGATGCTTTGAGTTGGACTCCCTCACATGTCAATGTTTTTATTGAGATTTCATTGTAAGTGCATAATTGGCTCTCATTTGTGTGTCTTTGTACGTATGTAATGATGTGATGTAATTTTGCTGCCTATCTTGGCCAGGTCTCCCTTGCAAAAGAGATTTTTAATCTCAATGGGTTTTACCTGGTTAAATAAAGGATAAATAAATAAAAAATAAAAAAAGAGACTCAAAATACTCTGTTGATTTTGATCTTACATAAGTGTAATACATCATTAAAAACTGTTAAATGTCTTCTTTTATTTGTGTACACATAATAAAAACAAAATGTTGTGTTTTTCATAAAATAAACTATGCATGTTCTGCCGTCTTTTTATTAAAATTATCTGTAACTCAGCGAATGTTTGTCAGACAGATTTGAAACGTATGTGTTTACAAAGCTTTGAATCTCTATTTTTAAATGATGTAAATTATATCAAAAACAAATATTCCCTGTTTAAAGGTGCCCTAGAATGTTTTTTTTATTATTTTATGTTTCCTGGGTTGGCCTTATAATGTTAGTATGTTTTTTAGATCAAAAATAGGCATAATTTAGAAATAAAAGGCATTTTTCCTAGCCTGATTTTAGCCTCTGATTTGAACACTCTGTTTGAAGGGGCGTGTCTGCTGTGAGAACCGGCCACTGCTGTGATTGGCTGACATGCTTGCATGTGAAATAGCTACGTATTACATGTGAAACTCTCTCGAATACTTTTACTACAGATATTATACGTTTTTACTATTACAGCTATCGAGATTAACGAATCGTGAGATGTTTTTAAAGTATTTAGATCTATTCCCATCATATAAAATGTTGCAGTGATGAGCATTGAGCAGATGACAGTCTGTTGATCACGAGACTTGAAGATCTTATCATTGCAAAGCAGTTTCTGCACTCTCTCTAATGCTTTCACCAATGCGAACACGATGATGTAAATACAGTAAGAGCTTTGTGGTGCAGTAACGTGCGTCATTGATTTCATAACGAGATGAAGATGGCGCCTGTGTTGGCTGGCCGTCTACTGTCCGCTTCGTCGTTGCCGTTGGCATGTGTTATTCTTTTTTTTTATCTCCATTATGATCGCAAATTGTAATTCCATCCTCCTGTATGACCGCCTAACACTGCTTAACATTCGTAGTGTGGTTATGGACTCTGCAAATGATGATGTCAATGGATATAGAGTGTTTCCATCATTTTTTGCGATCAATCTCCCAGTGCACCTGCGTAGGTGTCCGACGGACTTACCCAAAAGAAACCGCCGGAGGAGGCGCGGCAAACTGTGTTGCGACTCATCAGACTCAGTCAGATCCATTTGCAACAATTTATTGAATATAACAAGGTCAACAGGCAAGGGTCAGTACCAGCGATAATCAATAGAGCAGGACAGGCAATGGCATAAAAGGGGCCAGGCAGGAGATCAGGGGCTGGCAGCAGACAGAACGAGATCCAGAGAACAGGCAGGAGGTCAATGGGCAGGCAGCAGTCAAGACGAGATCCGGGAAACAGGCAGAAGGTCAATGGGCAGGCAGCAGACAATCGAAGACGAGATACAGCAGGGTCGTACACACAGGCAGGATAACAATCAGGAAAACGCTCAGAGTTGGACACAATAGTGAAACAAGACTTCGCACTGGGTAGCTGTGAGTGTGAGTTATATAGGGCTGGGGATGAGATGCAGCTGCGTGCGTGATCATTAACCGCAGGTGGGGATGTAATCAGTGCCTGAGTGAAGCATGGTGGGATTTGTAGTTCGGGAGCAGTCAGTATTCGGGGGAGCTCGACCGTCGAGTGTTATCAGGGAAACTAGCAGGATTAGTGGTCGTGACAGAGCCCCTCCCTGCGAGCGACTCCCGGCGCGAGAATGTTGGCAACGACGAGGTCTACCACGTGGTCGTGGAGCTGGTTTGGTTGGGTGGTTTAGATGGAACTCCTGGGTAAGCGTGGGGTCCAGAATATCTTTGGCGTTGACCCATGACCGTTCCTCTGGACCAAATCCCTCCCAGTCGACGAGATACTGGAGACAGCCACCCCGGCGCCTGGAGTCTAGTAGTTCGTGCACTTGATAGGTTTCCTCACCCTCCACTAAGAGAGGTTGGGGAGTGGAGTCTGTGGGCCTCTCCTCCCTACCCTCGATGGGGGCTGTGGCTGGCTTGAGCAGCGAGACATGGAAGGTAGGAGCAATGCGAAGGTGGTTAGGCAGGGCAAGTCGATAGGACACTGGAGTGATCTGCCGAAGGATTTTAAAAGGACCCACATACCTCGGGCTGAGCTTTTTGCAGGGGAGCCGAAGGCGGAGGTCTCGAGTGGAGATCCAGACCCATTGACCGGGTTGATACTCAGGGTTGGGTCGGCGGTGTCGATCGGCCTGTCTCTTGCAGCGGTTGATGGCCCGTTGGAGGTGAGTGTGTGCAAGGTTCCATGTCTCCTCACTGCGCCTTAACCAATCCTCAACGGAGGGGATGTTCGTGGGTTCGCCGGACCATGGGACAAGGGCGGCTGAAACCCGAGGACACATTGGAATGGAGTCAGACCCGTAGAAGGTTTTCGAAGAGAGTTCTGGGCGTACTCAGCCCACATTAAGTACCGACTCCAATCCTCCTGATGAAGGTGGCAGTAGGATCGAAGGAACCGAATGATCTCCTGGCTGAGGCGTTCGACTTGTCCGTTGGCCTGAGGATGGTACCCGGACGTGAGGCTCACGTTTACCTGAAGCATCTGGAAGAAGGCTGCCCAGACTCGAGAGGTGAATTGGGGACCCCTATCGGACACAATATCATCGGGCAGCCCGTAGAAACGGAACACTAAGTTGCAGAGGTGCTCTGCTGTCTGTAGGGCAGTGGGGAGTTTGGCGAGTGGAATGAGGCGACAGGACTTGGAGAATCGGTCTACCACAGTGAGGATGGTAGTGTAACCGTTGGAGGGGGGTAAGTCGGTGACAAAGTCAATGGCGATATGAGACCAAGGGCGCTGTGGGAGTGGAAGTGGTTGAAGTAGTCCAGCGGGCAGAAGTCGAGATGCCTTCTGGGTGTTACAGTTCTGGCACTGCTGGATGAACTGGTTGACATCATGGACTAACGTGGGCCACCAATAGTGATTTTGTAGGAGCTGGATGGTGGCCGTGATTCCTGGGTGCCCAGAACTGGGGAAAGCGTGTACGTGTTCCATGACTCTTCTCCGGAAAGCCTCGGGAACATGAACCTTATTTGGAGGACATCCTGGGGGAACTTCTATCTGGGCATTGGCCTGATTGAGCTCGGTCTCAATATCCCACTGGATAGGGCAGAGAACAAGGTCGGGGTTCAGGACGGTGTCAGGGGTCTGGAGGGTCAGGTCCGGATCATGTTGACGAGACATAGCATCCGCCTGGGTATTCTTAGACCCAGGACGGTAAGTGACCGTAAACTGAAACCGACTGAAGAACAAAGACCACCTGGCCTGTCTGGGATTCAACCTCTTGGCTGTACGGAGGTACTCTAGATTCTTGTGATCCGTAAATACCGTGAAGGGATGTGAGGCCCCCTCCAGCCAGTGCCGCCACTCCTCAAAGGCCGCTTTCATAGCCAGTAGTTCACGATCACCCACATCGTAGTTCCGCTCTGCTGCATTGAGCTTCCTGGAGTAGTAGGCGCAGGGGTATAGCTTGGAAGGAGATCCTTGCCGTTGGGACAAGATGGCGCCCAAGCCTGTGTTAGAGGCGTCCACCTCCACTACAAACGGTAACTCAGGATTGGGGTGGTGCAGAATAGGAGCCGTAGTGAATCGTTGTTTGAGTTGATGGAAGGCGTGGGTTGCGTCCTTATTCCAAGGGAGACGTACTGTGTTCTTCCGTACCAGAGAGGTCAGGGGTCCAGCCACCGTGCTGAAGTTTCTGATAAAGCGGCGGTAAAAGTTTGCAAACCCAAGGAAGCGTTGTAACGCCTTCAGAGAGGTGGGTTGCGGCCATTCCACAACTGCTTTGACCTTACTCTCATCCATTGCCACACCTTCGGGACTGATGACATAGCCCAGGAAGGTGGTAGAGGTCTGATGGAACTCACACTTCTCAATCTTGGCATAGAGTTTATGCTGGATGAGTCTCTGGAGGACTGCCCGGACATGATGGATGTGGTCTTCTAAGTTGTCTGAATAAACTAGGATGTCATCAATGTAAACGATGACGGTTCGATGGAGCATATCCCGGAACACCTCGTTGATAAAGGACTGGAAGACCGCTGGACTGTTAGCCAGGCCGAACGGCATAACCAGATATTCACAGTGCCCCGTGCAGGTGGAGAAGGCGGTTTTCCACTCATCTCCCTCGCGAATGCGGATCAGGTTATAGGCACACCGCAGGTCCAGTTTGGTGTAGACTCTGGCCGTGCGAAGGAGCTCCAAGGCAGCGGGCACTAGGGGCAGTGGGTAGCGGAACTTGGTCGTGCAATCATTAAGAGCTCTATAATCAATGCAGGGTCGGAGGCCGCCGTCTTTCTTCTGCACAAAGAAGAACCCCGCCGATGCAGGGGACGTCGAAGGTCGAATGAAGCCTTTCGCCAGTTCCTCCTCAATATATCTTCGCATTGACTCGGTTTCCGGTTGGGAGAGCGGGAAGATGCGGCCCTTGGGAGGGGCAGCACCTGGCACCAGATCGATGGCACAATCGTTGGTACGGTGAGGAGGAAGCCTTGAGGCCTTTATCTTGCTGAAGGCTTCTGACAGATCATGATACATGGATGGGAGCCGGTTCATCATAGTGTCCTCCTGGGGCTCGGTGATACTTAGGACTGGTAAGGGTGTGACAGTGGTGAGACAGGTGGCGTGACAGTTCTTCCCCCAGCAGATGATTTGACCAGTTGCCCATTGAATATGTGGATCGTGCTTGCGGAGCCAGGGCAGGCCCAGGATTACAGGTGTGTGTGGGGCATGAAATACAAAGAATTGAATGGTCTCACGGTGAAGAACTCCGGTCTGCATGTGAACCTCTTGAGTGATGTGGGTGACCAGGCCTGAGCCTAGCGGCCGCCCATCGACTGCTTCGACTGTGAGGGGAGAGGAACAAGGAATCAGAGCAATCTTGTGGTGCATGGCATAATCTCGGGACATGAAATTACCAGCGGCTCCTGAATCAATTAAGGCGGACGTGAATACTGCTTGGCCATTAATCGTGAACTCAAGGGGTACAGACACACAGGAGTTGGATGAGAAATCAATGGTTAACCCTCAGAGACCTAAGGGTATTTTTACAATAAATTTTCCGTCTGGTGTTAGTAACTAAAAAGCTTGTAAAACATCAACCCTTTTGTGCACAGACAATTGACACACCTCTTTTTTTCAGGACAAATTGAACTTTCAGCATATTTGTGTTACATTGATGTCACCTGAATGTAAAATAAGTTATGGGACCATAAAGACAAATGAAAAAAGAAATCGGAAATTGAATCACTCAAATATTTATTGAAATCACACACAAATAAATAAAAGCTAAGCAAATTTCCTCTGGAAAACAGTTTGTTCATGTCTTTGGAGTCCTGGAGCACAGGAATAAACATTATAACTTGTACAGAACCAAAACTATTTACATTTTTCCAAAAGAAGTCCAGGCGTTTTCATGAAATTCACTGGTGCCAAGCCTCAAAACATTTTCCTATCAGCAATCACAAAGAGGGCCACATCACAGGCTTTGCATTTATATTTTATTTATTTTATTTATTATTTTATTTATTCTAATATTTTTATACTTTTATACTACTTTTATACTTCTATAATACTTTTTTCAGTAAATAAAAAAAATGGCACTTCAGCTGGGTCTATCCTGGTAATCTAGTTCCTCATCTGTCAAAAAGCTCTGTTTTCCTCTAAATCCATCATTCAGCGCTCGATTTAGATCTATTTCTCTGTGATTCTCTGTGAAACCTGCGTGTCTCTCTCCTTCCCTCCCTTGGAGAGAGCGCAATGACCCAGTGACGCACCCAATGTTTACAACGGATCAGCCTGTAATTGGTCAAAAACCATCACGTGGATATCCAAAATGGCAGCTAGCATCGAGCTAGCGGCAAATATGACGGAATATTTATAAATCATGGACTTCAAGTGTATCAAAGTTGGATATAAACGTTTGGATTTATGGCTGAAAAACTCCGAAAGGATGCACAAGTTCCAGGCTGGATGGAAAACCTTCTGTAAAGGCTAGAAAGACACCAAAGACACCCCCGTGATGGCTAGCTCGTTAGCTTTCTGCTGGAAAAAACGGTAAGAAAATCGATAAATCTGTCGTCGAGTTATATCATAATTTCTCGGAGCTGATGTGTGGCGTCGTCGACGATGCCGTCGGGCTCAGAGGGTTAAACTCACCGGTGCTACATCTCTCAGAGGTGGTCGTGAGAGACAGTGGAGACGGAAGTGACCAGCCCCGCCGCAGTACAGGCATAGATTCTGAGATCTTCTTCTCTCCTTCTCCTCCGGAGTCAGGCGGGAGGTGTTTATCTGCATGGGCTCACTGGTCTCCATTGACGTGAAATCAGAAGCTCGAGGAGTGAAAAAGTTGCGGGCAGAAGACACAAGACGCTGGCCGGGGCGACGTGCTCGCATTAGGTGGTCTATTTGGATTGACAGGTGAATGAATTGATCGAGGTCCTTTCCCTCGTCGCGACATGCCAGCTCGGCTTGCAGCTCATGGGTTAAGCCTCGCCGGAAGATCACCTTCAAAGCATTGTCGGTCCAGTCTGTCTGAGCCGCGAGGGTGCGGAATTCAAGCGCATAATCAGCGGCTGTAGACCGGCCCTGCACGATTTCCAGGAGACGGTCCTCCGCTCCCTTACCCTCCTTGGAGTGTTCAAAGACTGCCCGAAACTTCTGAAGAAAGTCGTCAAAGGTGGGGAAAGAGGAACCATCCGTTCTCCATACTGCTGTGAACCAGTCTAGAGCACGACCGGTGAGCAGCGAGGAAACCAAGGCGACTTTGCTGTCGTCCGTGGGATGAGACATGGGTTGTTGAGCCAGATACATCGTGCACTGGAGGATAAAGCCCTTGCATTTACTTGGACTCCCGTCGTACTTCTCAGGAAGGGCAAGGCGGGGGTTTGTGCCTGCAGAGGGTTGGGGCTCGGGAGCGCGTGCAGCGGAAGGGCGTTCAGGCATCGGAGATGAAGCGGTGGATGAGGTTTGTAGTGCTTGGATCGCTTTAACCAATTCTTCGGTTAGTGAGGTTAAGCGGGTTAGCTGGTGATGGTGTGCAGCGAGCTGATTGGCTTGAGCGGAGAAAGCAGCTGACCAAGCAGATACCGTTGCTGGATCTTCTTGGGGCGAAGTCTTCTGTTGCGACTCATCAGACTCAGTTAGATCCATTTGCAACAATTTATTGAATATAACAAGGTCAACAGGCAAGGGTCAGTACCAGCGATAATCAATAGAGCAGGACAGGCAATGGCATAAAAGGGGCCAGGCAGGAGATCAGGGGCTGGCAGCAGACAGAACGAGATCCAGAGAACAGGCAGGAGGTCAATGGGCAGGCAGCAGTCAAGACGAGATCCGGGAAACAGGCAGAAGGTCAATGGGCAGGCAGCAGACAATCGAAGACGAGATACAGCAGGGTCGTACACACAGGCAGGATAACAATCAGGAAAACGCTCAGAGTTGGACACAATAGTGAAACAAGACTTCGCACTGGGTGAGCTGTGAGCGTGAGTTATATAGGGCTGGGGATGAGATGCAGCTGCGTGCGTGATCATTAACCGCAGGTGGGGATGTAATCAGTGCCTGAGTGAAGCATGGTGGGATTTGTAGTTCGGGAGCAGTCAGTATTCGGGGGAGCTCGACCGTTGAGTGTTATCAGGGAAACTAGCAGGATTAGTGGTCGTGACAAACGGGGTGGTGTCAATGTTCGCCGGAAAACTACGTTGGCTCGAGAGAACGGCGCGCAGCACCCACTCTGCTCGTTGGGAGTTGGTGTTTGTGGATGCGACACAGGAAGGTGTTTTCCTGAGGTTCAGTTCCAGAGGCTACGTGCGATTATCCCTGTTATTATTTCCACACATCGTCATGGGATGTATATTTACCATGGCGGAGTTAATCTCGGTAACCTCCGGCCACTGTGTCGAGCAACACAGTCGGATAGTGACTCATCTGTACTGAAGATGGCCCTTATCAATGCACGATCCCTGGTAAATAAAACTTTCATTTTAAACGAACTGTTTACTACACAAGCGCTGGACTTCCTTTGTGTCACCGAAACATGGATTAAACCTGGCGAATTAAGCTCGCTTGTTGAATTACTACTGCAGGGCTGTGACTTTTTAAATACCCCGCGCTCATCAGGCCGCGGTGGGGGGTTAGTGACTGTTTTTAAAAACACTTTTTCTTGTCAATTTTTATCTACATCTTCATATAGCAGTTTTGAGGTGCAACTATTTCAAATACTACTAGCAAACCCTGTCACCATTGCTCTGTTATATCGCCCTCCCAAACATAACTCAGAATTTATTAATGAATTTGCTGCATTTGTGGGGGATCTCGTTATTGCTTACGATAAAATACTGCTGCTTGGTGATTTTAATATTCATGTTTGTTGTACATCTAAAACTCTCTCCATGGAGTTTTTAAATCTTATTGAGTCTTTTGAGTCTTTTGTTCAGTGGGTATCTGGTCCAACGCATCTACAGGGTCATACCTTGGACTTGATTTTAACTCATGGATTATCTGTATCAGATATTACCATTAGCAATGCAACCTTCTCTGATCATATGCCTGTAATTTTCTCTGTTCCATACTTTGGTCAAACACTAAAAACTCAGCCCATGGGGCGTATGTCTCGTACCTTCAGTGCACACTCCAGGGAGGAGTTCACTGCAGCATTTCTTGGAGCGTGGACTTCTGAAACGGAATTTACTCTTCATAATCTGGATGCGGATGAACATCTCAGATTTTTTAACTCCACCTGTGCTTCTATTCTGAACGGTATTGCACCTTTAAAGCTTAAATTCCATAAATCAGTACCAATTCCATGGTTTAATGAATCAGTGCGTTCTCTTAGACAGGCTTGCCGTCGAGCTGAGCGCAAGTGGAAAAAGGACAAATTGCATGTCTCATATGAAATTATGAGAAACTCCCTTTCCTCATTTCAGAGGGCTGCTAAAGCTGCTAAAAGTAAATATTTCTCTGATTTGATTACGCAAAATAGAAATAACCCTCGTGTACTTTTTTCCACTATTGACTCTGTGCTAAATCCACCTGTTAATCTTTTCCCTAAGCCTTCTGTCTCGCTCTGTGAAAGTTTTGGAAACTTTTTTACAAATAAGGTGTTGGCTATTAGATCTAAAATGACCCAGACTGGATATACTTTGTCAGAGATTCCTTTATATTCCGCCACATGGTCTGTGTTTGAGCCACTCTGTTTTCATGCCTGTAAGGAAATTGTGGAGCGTCTTAAGCCTACATCATGCCAACATGATATTGTTCCCTCACATTTCCTCAAACAAAATATGGATGCAATTGGTCCAGGTCTGCTGTCCGTCATTAATAAGTGCTTATATACGGGCACTGTTCCTGTTTGCCTTAAACAGGCTGTGATAACACCATATATTAAAAAACCTAATCTAGATTCTTCATCTCTCTCCAGCTTTCGACCTATTTCAAATCTTCCTTTTTAAAATTACTTTATAGTCTTCTCTGAATGAGTAGTCAGTATGATTCTCACATAGTTTTGGAGCAAATATTCTAGGCTACGTGATACAATTTTCAAAAGTCTTGTGAAGAAATAATCTGTATGGGTTTCATGACCTTATTTCAGTCAAGTCAATTCAAGTCACATCGAGCACAGCGTTAGTTCAGACAGGCCACGTAGGCATCGGCTGCGATCAGCTGACGCGGTCAGCTGTCAAATCGCTCCAACCACTACCGTTCTCCTATTAGACCGGAAGTATATATATACGCTGCACTTCCGCTGGGATGTATGCTTAAACTGCTCGCAACCCGCCCCCCCCCACCCTGACTACTAAGTATCAAGCATTTTTCTGTGCACGTTTTGGCTGTTGTCTTCTTTGTTTCAGATCATCAAGGCTTCCAAGTTCTAGAGTCACGGACACCACAAGAAACTCACCCTCCCTCGTAGCAAGCTACAACATAGACGTCCCGGACCTCACTGATACATTTAAACCACGGCTTAAAGACATTACTAAATGTCTTAATCATCTGTATATTGCCAAGCCGATGGTTCCATAGGGGGGTTAATGCTAAAGCTACGTATGTCATTAATTACGGAGCAAGAACCCCCATAAGGATCCATACCGCCAAAGATAAATTGTGTTCAATAAACTCAAGTAAACTTGCCAAAGTGGTCTCGTCTGAACTTTATTTATATAGCGCTTTTTACAATATAAATTGTTTCAAAGCAGCTTTACAGAGATAACAGGAAAACAATGTTGTAATAGTATTGTTCAATTGAAAATTAAATGTCCCCAACTAAGCAAGCCAAAAGCCAATGGCGACAAAGGCGAAGAGCGGCGAAAAAGGCAACAGTGGCAAGGAACCAAAACTCCATCAGGTGACAGAATGGAGAAAAAAACCTTGGGAGAACCCAGGCTCAGTCGGGGGGCCAGTCCTCCTTTGGCCAACGAATGAACAGTGTATGATTATGATTTATGTCAGGAGTCAGATGTGATCAGAACTTTCAGGATATTTATCCAGTTCATTTGGTTGGAGGTTGGGTCATCCCGCCGGTAAGGAGATGAGTGTGTTGAGGTGTCCATGAGGCCTTCAGTATTGACGGGGCTGGCACTTCAGGGATGCGTTGTCATCGTGTCCAGGTGATGGTCCTTCATCAGATCTGGATATGCCCTGGATCCGGCGGTCTGCGGTAAACCTCGGGATAAACAGAGAGACTAATATTAGCGTAGACGCCATCCTTACAAAGTACATCATAAGAAGTGACAATTCTTTTTAGTTTTTTCACAAACCACGCATACACGTCATTATCTCAAAACTACAAACTTTTACCTACATGCTGCAGACAAATTGTAGCAAAGTTTGTGCTAAATACAGTGTAATAAGACTTTAGCCATGAAAATGTCACAAGTAACAGAAATAAGCACAAATGTCAGAGCATGTCAGAACATCTCCAGGACCTGAAAACACCTCAGACCCCAGACGGTTAACTTTAAAATATGTATGTTAAAATGTATTGAATTACTTTATAAGAAATGTATGGAAAAAGAAGATTTTCTTTTCAAGATGTTTCCAACTCTAACTTTGAACAAATTCTGTAGAATGGCCCATATAACCTATTTGAACGGATTTGTTTCCAGGTATGACTAAAAATGTGCTTTTGACTTTCATTTATATTTTGATTTTATATATCACTGATTCTTGAGAGTCGGGACAAAACATGTCCCACATAGAAAAGTCTAATTTATAGCAAAAATTAAGAAATTCATCATGTATGACATACTTACAAAGTTAAAACTAAAGGAATTGTATATACCTATCTGATTTTTTTAATAAACTTTTTTTTATCTTTTTGGGGAAAAGTTGTTTAAATGTATGGTCTGAACTTTAAAAAAAGCTCTACAATTGTGAAAACATATATATCAAATAAAAAATAAGGGGTATAAATATAAAAAACAATGCATGAAGTGAACATCAAACAATATTTTCCATAAATATCTGCCTATTAAATTTGTGTCCTCAGTTTCTATCAACTTTTTTATAAAGCTCTTTAAATCAGGAAAAAGCATGGTCAGCTATATCCTTGAGGACCCCTTTTCATCTCCCTGTCTGTGGTGAATGCAGCACTACCACACATGCTCTGGTACCTTTTACAATTTTTTATATTTTAGACAAACAATGTCAATATTCCTATGGTCACAGCTGCACCATGTCAATACCATCTTTCTGTTAAGATACTTTTTTTAAACCATAGTGGATTGAATTTAAGCATTTTAGTAAGGTTATTGGGACAGCTAGCAACTGAGAAAAACTACCTAGCTGCAGTGTACAATACATGTTTTGGTGGGAAAATACATGCCCTTACGTCAACTCCATCAGACGTCAACTCCATCAGGTTCAATGTCTGACGGAGTTGACAAATCCACCAATAACCTCTTAATGTGCAAATATAATATTATTTGTGAATATAGTGAAGGGTTAAACTGTTATTTCAGGGTTTTATTTACACATAAATGCACATACATAGCATGCTTTACATTATTGAACCATACGCATTTGACTTGTAGAGAATGGGGAGGCAGTGGTCTGCTTATTATTGTGTAATGTGTAACTTTGCCAGCACTTTAATATATTATTTATATATGTAGAGACAGAGATAGAGAAATGAGAAGCCAGTGTAGGGCTGGGCGATATGGCCAAAAAACATTATCACAATAATAAAAGTCTGATTCTATAGTCTTATTCAAGTACATTTTTCTTTATTTCAATTTGTATTGTAGGAAAGCATGGCTGGACAGAAACTGTCAGTTGAGGAGCAAAGGAGAAGAAATAGAGAGTACCAACGAAAGTGAAGAGAAAAATTAAACAGTGACCAAGAGAGCAAGCATGCTATGCAAGAGAAGGAAAGACAAAGGTAGAAGAAGAGAGTTAAAGACAAAAAAAGTAATACAAATAGATGGGATGGGAGACAGAGGCAAAGAGGAATTGGAGAAAGTATTGAAGAGAGGCACAGAAAAGGTCCAGAGATAAAAGATCCAATGAAGATGCAGTGCTGAAGGCACACACCCCTCCAGATAGTCCGCAAGATCAGGATATTCAAGAATGCTCAAGGCATAAGCGCAGGTTAGACAAAAATGAAATCTTAAGTAAGCTAATTGAACCTGATTCTAAGCTACAGATTATGCGTTGCAGTATTGTTGTCAAGGAATGTCAATTTAAGATCACACCCAGTATAAAGTAGGCAGTGCAGGGCAATCACACATCCAACACGCCCAAACACAACACGCATACACACACACACACACACACACACACACACACACACACACACACACACACACACACACACACACACACACACACACACACACACACACACACACACACACACACACACACACACACACAGGTAGATGAAACAGAGGGGGAGAAGGGACCCTGGTTTCCCTTATTGTTTTTTTTAATAGTTGGAAACGGTGTAATTTATAATAGTTGGAAACGGTGTAATTTATAATAGCTGGAAACGGTGTATGTGCAATATGTTTATTATAGTTTGCTTTACAGTAAGTTCAATACTCTAAAAGCAAGGAGTAGTTTTAGTAGTAGTTTAAAGAGCATATCTGTTCAATAATCACAATGCACACATATTTTTCATCAACACTGTCAGTTTTTCATCAACACCGTCAGATCTTCATCAACACCGTCAGATCTTCATCAACACCGTCAGATCTTCATCAAAAGCGTTGGATGTAGCCTATGTTTTTGTTAATTTTTTGGAGAATTTTTTTTTCTTCCTTCAGTTTATGTTGTTTTTGTAATAAAGGACCATCTGATCTACATCTTCTTATGTTTTATTTATTTAAGGAATTTGTTTTTACAATATTGAAATTAAAATCAAAGTTTGAAAATGCATATATTTAGAAATCTGAGTTTTCAGAATAGTGTGAAATCACAACTTAAGTTTACATATTGTATTTTTTTTTTTTTACATATCAGAGTAACTAAACACTATTACAATATACTTCAGAATTTTAGAATCCAGTTCTGAAGGGAAACATGTTTATTTGTTAAAAATGTGTTTTTATTTAGAACATGTTCCTTTACATGTTTTACAAACTTTACAAACTTTCCTTAAAGTTTTTTAAAACGTGTTTTGTCCCGACTCTCAAGAATCAGTGATATATATATATATGCCAACAAAAATTGTTTTACAAAATTTAAATCAATGTATTGTTTTATGTGAATGATTAGGCAGGATTTTCAGATCATTTCGAAGCAAAAACTCTAGGCGACAACATCCATTAGCCAAAAGTCTTGTGGACACATATTTAGTATGTGTTTTGTGGCCTTGGGTTTAAAAAAACTTTTTAGTTTTTTCAATAACCATAGTGTTAGAAATATTCTCTCCCTCAGCATAAGTCTATAACACAAGAAAGATTATATGATCCATATATGTGTTTGCCACATTGCAAATTTCCGTTGTATGTAATTTAAACATCTGGTATTCATTAGTAGAGGAGTGAGTCTTTCACCCCTCCCTGCTCTATTCTCTCTCTGTTCTTGTCATACATTGAGAGCCTTTTGGACCCACAAGTTTGTGTGGAGGTTTTAGAGATATTACCATATAAGGGGCCATATAATATATTACACCTACAATAAACAGGGGCGGCAGTGGCTCAGTGGCTCATGTAGATTGTCTACAAACCGAAAGGTTGGTGGTTCGATCCCCGGTTGAGCAAAACACCTAACCCCGGCTGCTCCCGACGAGCTGGATGGCGCCTTGTACGGCTGACACCGCCGTCGGTGTATGAATGTGTGAGTGAATGGGTGAATGAGAGGCAAAATGTAAAGCGCTTTGGTGGCCATTGGGTCTATGAAAGCGCTATATAAATGCAGTCCATTTACCATATAAGGAAGTTGTTATATAAAGTCTATATGATATCTAATTATGTAATGTATGGTTATATTGGTTAAGATCTGTTTTACTCCCCTTGGATTTTCACTATATAAACCATGGACAAAGGATATTGGGGTGAGACCCTTCTCCCCAGCGCTGGTTTCTGTGAAGTGTACATTCATAATCTTTCATAATAAAAGACCAAGATTTGTGGCACTCGTTTGGACCATTTCATTTCGATTCTAACACATAGATAAATATTACTCACTCAAAAATAAAAACATGTACATGCATGTTGCTCACATATTATGGTAGCCCTGTTTGTGCTAAATAGTGTAATTACACCTGTGTGTAATTACATTAAAGGGGGGGTGAAACACTCAGTTTCACTCAATCTAATGTTAATCTTGAGTACCTATAGAGTAGTATTGCATCCTTCATATCTCCAAAAAGTCTTTAGTTTTATTATATTTATAAAAGAAATATAGGCTGTACCGAGTCTTTCCGGAAAAACCCGAGCGGGTGGAGGCGTGCCGTGTGGGCGGGAGCGCGCGAAGCTTTTGCGTGTGTTGTAAACAGACAGACATGTGGTTTATGAGGACATGATTTATTTTTACAATAAACAAACTGACACCTACAGTGGCCAGCTAAACAAATGTATTTAAACACACAAACACACACACACACACACACACACACCATACATCGCATGCTGATGCTCCATCGATACATTAACTGTACGTGATCGATTACGTGATTAACTGTTGTTTACTTGCTGTGCTTAAGTTACACGCCGATAGTTAACAACACACAGACATTTGAAGCAGTTTTACTCACCGCCTGCGGTTCCGTGAACCTTTATCGTTGGGACTGCTCCATCTTTAAGTATTAGGCAATCTGCAAATCGTCGAACTGGGCCTTGTTTATAAAACTATTACCGTCGAAATGAAGGGAACAAACAATAACACTTGCGCAACTCCGTTGCTGCTCTGGAAAAACAAAATCCATCCACAGGTCCCTTAACTCTGGTTCTTTGGAAATTTTGTGCAGTGTTGTCTTGCCCTGGCAACCAAAAACACACTTTTTGGTGCCATTTTTTTTATTGCAGCGCAGCCGAGCACAGCGCTCTGACGGGCATAGGACTCTCGCACGCTCTAGGCTACAGCTGCGCGCGCGCCCTTCCGGGAGAAGTGCCTTAAGACCCGTATAAGGAAATTCCGCCCACTCTGACGTCACGTAGGTCCGTATTCGGAAAAAACTTTCCGAAACTTGTGACAAACCGGAAGGAGTATTTTTGGAACAGAAATACTCCATCAAACTTACAACTTCATTTTTTAAACTTTGTCCATGTTTACCATGGGAATCCAACTCTTTAACAGTGTAAAAAACTCACTATGCATGAAACAGCATTTCACCCCCCCCCCCCCCCCCCCCTTTAATATGTTTATAAGCAACTGAAAAAAGCCCTAATGTCAGGGCATGTCAAAACATCTCAAGGGCCCCAAAAACACCTTAGAGGCCAGAGGGTTAATATAAACATTCGATTTCCACAAAGAAAAAACAATACCTTCTGTATGTCTCTGGCTTCTGACTGGGACTGAGCGTTCACTTTAAGAGTGGAGGGGTCAACCTCACGGAGAGTCTACAAAACATAAAATTAGACTGTGGCGAGCAGGACGAGGCCCTCGGCACGAGGCTGGTTGCGTGATTGCTGATGAGCCGCTTCTGCGCGGCGCACTGGTCTCGTATCTCTCACGGAGGAGCGGAAACAAAAGGAGGAGCGACGAGAGAGGCCAGACCTGGATTTAGGCTGTGTTGTGTAAGAAATTATAGTCTGCTCCGATCCAACTTCCACTCCAATATAGATATATTGAAATGTTCCTTCACTTAAAAGAGCTTATTTATCATAGAATTAATTCCTTACATTCTTAAAAGTATCACAGAGTCACGTTTATTACCTATAGCGTGGGAATGACAGCGGGTATTCAAGAACCATCTTGATTAGGGAGCTTCAAAGAGATGTTATCACTTTAACCCTCTGGGGTCGAAAACCGCGTGCCCGCGTTTTGCTGGATTTTTTCCTTATCAGTGCAAAAGAGAATCAAATTACTCTGTTAATTTTGATCTTAAATATAAGTGTTGTACATCATTAGATCCTGTTAAGTTTCTATTTTTTTTGTGGATACTCACAATAAAAACAAAGTGTTGTGCTTTTCGTCAAACAAAGAAAAATAAACATGATGCGCGTTTTCCCTTCTCTCTGTCTTTGAGGTCCGTTCTGAAACGCGTCCGAAACATTCACTTTAACTCTGTCAATACTTGTCACAGAGATACGAGAGAGGTCTCTTTATGAAGCTGAGATTCTCTTCTTTCAAATGAAGTATTTTTTTTTTTTTTTTAATATTTCCAGTTTATGTAATCCGTTTGAAACCAAGGAGAGTTACAGTTTTTTCGCTCTCCCTTCGTTATATATAATTAGGTGAGCCCGCCACACCCCCAGCGCTTTTGACATGGTAAATAGGCGATATGCATCCCACACGCGGCACGCCCCCGATCACTGCATAACAACATGAAGATTCTTCATCAGAGATTCACTGATAGTTCATCGCGTTTTAGGGATGGAAGCACGCTAACGTTACTCCTTCAGAAGTTCAGAGGATTATGGACAGCTGGGAATAATTAACCTTTTCCTCAGTGGAATTTGAAACTCAGACGAGCGGTTGCATTTTGAAGAACGATTGACCCCGAGGATACAAGTTCGGAGTAAGTTTAGTGTTTTATAATTCCTTTTCTGATCATAGAGCTCAAATGCATTTTCAGACTATAGTAAATATTAACTCACAACGTTCGTGTAGGCCTATACGCTCGTGTAAACTTTTTAAATAACTGCTTAGTTTGTAATGATTTAGTGAAATATATTGATCTGCAAGTTTTGTTTGAGTTCTCCTGTGGTCTAGTGGTTAGATCAATTGCCAAGCGTGTTAGAGGTTACAGGTTCGAATCCACCACTAGCATTTTTTTTTTCTCTCATCAAAACCGAATATGTTCATCAGTGGTTACAGTCTATATAAAACACACACGTATATAGGACACACGTTTGTGTGCATTTTATTTTGTGATTTCACCGGAATGAATAGTGTCCGCAATGGCAATAGATTGAAAAGCACGTTCTGTGCGCGCGCCGCCACAAGAGACTCACTGTATCCATGACACTGATAGCAGGACACGAGCGCTCAGCTTGAGTTCAAAAACAAAACATTTTAGCTCTAGATCTCTTATTTAAGAGCGGACTAAATGAATGATCTACTAGTTAACTAGAGATGTTTTATTTGTATTAGGTACAGCCGTTCATTGAGTGTATCAGTAAATGCGTGCGGTCGATGAGCCATAAACAGATACTCGCGGTTACGCAGTCTACCAATCAATAGATGTTTCTCTGTCCATCAACCAGTGGTGTAGTCTACGTGATACGCAGGTATACGCCGTATACCCACTAGAAAATGTCAAGGATTTCCGTATACCCACTAGGAAATGTCAAAGATCTCCGTATACCCACTTTAAAACGCGTGAGGATTCGTAACAACATCGTTTTGTGAAAGAATTTTCATTCATAAATTCACCCCGCCGTGACGTCTGTGTTTGCGCAGCGACACGGATCGAATCGCGGAAGCCAGCAACAAATGTAACAAATAACCTAGGCTACTGTAAAGCGGAACGTCACGCAATTTAGCCATTTTTGAATGAATAAATCAAAAGTAGGCTAATGATAGAATCAAATCTCGATATTTACTAAGTGTCTATGAATATCAAAGCTCAAAAAGACTGCTATTGAAATAAACGCTGAATGTTCTGCGTGTTTCTGTGAATGAGCGCTCAATGTGTGCTCTAGCCTACACACACTGAACACTACACACTGAACCTACCACTGACGCGCGCGTGACACTCGTGGTGTTTTCAGCGTCTATGAGGAGAACATGCACACATTTGAACTTCATCGCAGAGCTTTTATGAGAGTCACTTCACAAGAATTTTACCATTTCATTTGATAAAACTACCGTCGTTCATTCGTATCATATAGCCTACACACTCACAAACTTTAAAGTCTTCATGACAACCTTTCAAAATCAAAGTTTTGTATAACTTAAAATATAAAATATAACAGAAATATTTTACTATTGCACAGTAGAGTATACTTCAAGTAGGCCTAATAATAATAATAATAATAGTTTATTAAAACACAGAAGCTCAAATGTCTTTAATTTAGGTGGTATACTCACAGTATACTCACTACAAAAAACTAGACTACACCACTGCCATCAACAGATACATTGTGCATCTATAATCATAATAGTCCATCAGTTTACTTTGGATAATGTGCTAACAGTTTTTTGCTTTTGTTTTGTTGTGTTTACATCGTCACCATCAGCCTTCAGAAATCATTCTGATATAATTTTTTTTTTAAATCAATGTTGTAAACAGTTATGCTGCTTAATTTTTTTTTAACCTGTGATAGTTTTTTTTAGGATTCTTTGAATGCACTTTTTTTATTTATATAAGCACTATATAAGCAATATTTTATCTATTTTTTTTATATAAAAAAAACAAGTTTGGTCTTTTTATGTTTTTTTTTTTTTTTTAAAGGAAGTGTTAAGTGATATGAATGACTTTAAGTCTTTATGTTCTTAGGAAAGATTTCTATTTTGAATAAATGCTGTTCTTTTTAACTTTTTATACATCGAATCATTCTTAGTTCAGGCTGCCTCACAGCACCTTGATGGGCCATTAGCCATTGGGGGAGTGGGGGAGTGTCTTTAGTCTTCCCAGGTGTAAATCACATTAATATTCATGGGCATTAACACTCCCACGCATACAGCAGTAATGACCCAAAAACTGATGTAAGAAATTCAAATCGTTATATTGATCTTTCTGAAAGAGTGGTCAGAATGATTTTCACTTCATTTTGAAGTAAAAGTTCTAGCCTACAAGAATAGTAACTCAAAAGTATTGTTTTCAACTATTCAGTATGTGTTAAATGGCCTTATTGCGGTGACATTTTTTTTCCCAAAACGTACTAACCACGCATATTATTTTTTTTCTATAAAATGCAAACATGTACATCCATTTTGCTCACATATTATTGTAGCAGAGTTTGTGCTGAATACAGCAAATTTATATGTTGGCAAATGGTATGTTTTAAGTAGCTGAAATAAGCACAAATGTCAGGGCATACCAAAACACAGAAAGAGCCCGAAAACAGCTCAGACCCCAGAGGGTTAAAGATAAAATTTCCCATGTGTGAACTTGTGCAGTCATTAGTGTAAAGTGTAAAAAGCACAGGTGAGCTCACACAACCCTGAGGAGCACCTATGTGTGTTCTTTTTGAGTCCGATAGGATATTATTAATCCTCACAGCCTGGGAACGGCTAGTTAAAAACGAATAATACCATTTGATCAAGAAAGGGTTAACATTCAACTGGCTCATTTTCTGGATCAGAAGGTAAGGTTGAACTGTATTAAAAGCAGAGCTGAAGTCTACGAAGAGCAGACGTGCGTAAGCTTTGCTGTCCTCTAGATGTTTTAAAATCAAGTGTGTAATACTGTTGACAGCATCATCAGTACCTTTCCTGTGCCTGTAAGCAAACTGTAGACTATCCTGCCGCGGATCAGTGTCGGGTCTAAGCAGGGATACCAGAATTTTTTCCAGACAGGATAGGATAAAGAGTCTGACAATAGATGAGTGCCAACCACTTCTACAAAGATGCCTCACTCGTGAACCTAGTCTCATCTTTGACCTCATGAGTCTCACCCCTGATCCCCCTCAACCAGTACCCCCTCATCCACAGGCACCCAGCTGGTGTGTCTGTAGAAACTGCAGAAATATGCCAACACTGCTGGAACAGAAATGCTGGCAACAACAACCACAAAACTGCACATCACTGTTTCCACACATGGAGCTGTACATCTAGCAAGAAGGCGTACTGAGACTGGCCAGGCGAATCTGGAATGACCTTAGGGCAGAGGTGGACATCCAGGATACGGGAGAAAGTCACAGACAGTTCCGCTATGCTGCATATAGGAACTTTGTTGTCTGGCAATATGGTGTTCTGGGACCAGGATATAGAATTGTTATAGCTTCATGCTGTGTGTGGAAAATTATAGATCGTTTCCCGGATCCTCATGGCAATTACGTAGGCTTTATTCCGGCCAGAGTCTAAATCTATTGTGTACTCACAATACATCTTCTTAATTGCTGGTTATTCTAAGATACCTCTGGAGCTATACTTGCACAGTAAAATAAGCTGGATCAATACATGTGTGTATTTGACACTAAAACTTTGTACCATTTACATATGTTGATAATAAAGTCTCTTCAAAACATATATTGTTTTTTCATGTACTTCATATGAGTTTCCCATACTTCTATAAAATATTTGTAAGTGGCTTTAGAAAGTTCACAAAGGACAATAGTTTATGTTGACTTGTATGTGATAACTGTTTATAACTTGCATGTACCAATATAAATAAAATTTACCCCTTAGAAAAACAAATACAATTAAATGTTTTGCACATTTTGTATTTCATTAGCTCTAATGTATAAATTATATACCGTTCTTTTATACATGGCATACATTCACCAGAAAATGTCTGATATGGCACAATGTGAACAGGGGAAATGTAAAAAGTATTCATTCGAGACACATGACGTCACTGTAGCTTTGCGCCGCCATCTTTACGACCGACGGTCTCAGTAATGCCTGCAATATGTTGTAAACAACAGCCGAAAGAGGAACCCCCAACTGGTATTTTTACATTTGTACTGTAACATGCTGATCTACCTAGCGGGACACGAGTTGGCATGCGCTGCATCATGTCTCATATTGTGTATAATGTCTCATATTTCTGTGCGCACACACACTCGCCTCGAAGTGTGCGGCCGTAGACCCCTATACAGCACGCGAGCTCTGTTTCGTGTTGAATGGACAAATACGCACAACATTATGTTTAAATGTCCGTTTTAGAGAGTATTCACTTAAAATATGTCGGTTATGTCTTACACCGAGTTGTCATCCAGTCTCTTTGGTAGAGAGAGAGAGAGAGAGAGAGAGAGAGAGAGAGAGGAAAAGAGAGAGAGAGAGAGAGAGAGAGAGAGAGAGCTATAGCTATAGCCGTGCTATAGCCGTGAGCCGCGGCTATAAGCTACCAGCTGTTAAGTCACTACCTAACAACTCGCTACCTAGTCAGAGCAAACTACAACCAATATCATACATTTGATTTTTTTTTAAATAATACCTACATTTCACATGATTAAAATATAAATCCTTGGTGGCCAGGTGCCGTACTGTTAGCCACAGCATATTGATATGCATCGGTAACGTTGTTTGAAAGCCTTCAAGCGATCCCCACTGTATGGGGAGGGGCTATGCACAAAGACAATATAATATAAACAAACAAATTGGGGCAAGTATGGGGCAGATGATAATGGACAAAAGAAAACTGGGGGTAACGAATAAGGATCGGAGCCTAAAATAAAAATTTTCTTCAGTTATCTCTGTCTCTCTCTCATTCAAATGGGCAGTTTGGCACCCATAACGGGCGAGATCGGTCGTAAAGATGGCGGCGTTCTATTTGGTGGCATCTATGAATAGATATGGCCCCCTTTATATCTGTAGCTGAACTTTCAAAGTCACATTCTCTTCAAGCACCACATCTACTGACAGGTCATGTGTGAGAGTTTACATATCATTAGGACTTTTTAGGTATAAAAAGATATACCTTGTCCGATGCGAAATTGTCACTTTAAACTAGTTTAAACTTCAAACTACTTTTAAACTTCTTCAAACTTTCACAAGCCAACTTAAAGTTTGTCTCGACAAACTTTTTAATCTAGTTTAATGTTTAAGAGAGATAGATACAAAAAAAATGTCTAAAAATTATAACTGATATTTAATTACATTTATCTCACCTAAATGTTTGTTTTTACAATGGGGTAATTTTGTTGTTAAGAGTTTTTGCATCATGGAAGCTTGATTTCAATCTTTGAACAGCACAAATAAATACAATAGAATAAAGATACAAATAAAGAGACATAAAAAGAAAAGTTTTTGGGTAGGTCAGAAATACTACAGAAACTGAATAAAGCAATCCAATGTATGGTTTAAAATCGCTTGAATGTTTAAACTGGTAAAACTTAAAGACATGAAAATGATAAACGATGCAATGCTGGCCCGATTGTGCAAGTGAATATTCCGTCATGAAGTCTCGGCTCCTGAACGCGAGTGTGTATCGACGCCTGCAGCGCTGGGTCAGGGTATATTCTGGCAAACCGTTTTATAATTTTATTTCTAAAATGGTTGTGTAAAACCATAACTTAGTTAGCAAATGGTCATTAGATTTAGCGGAGATTTGAGTAAAAATGTTTTTGGTAATTAATAACTGGGTAAAAAGCTTTTTTTGGATGGAATTATTTCTCTGGGAGGCGAGGTGATTTAATGTGATTTAACGTTTGCTGTCCGTATTTTTATCAAACCCTGAGCACATTATTTTCTCCCCTTCCAGTAAAAAGTCAGGCGAGAAATCATGTCAGGCCTAACGTTACCTAATACCTTTTTCACCGAATGTCTAGTATAAAGTTACAGTTTGTGTCGATTTTTGTTTCATTTTGACAGTTCCACCACCCCATGTAATATACATAATTAATATATAATACTGTTGTGTGTGTGTGTGTGTGTGTGTGTGTGTTCTGTTTCAGCTTACAGTTCGTTCAAGTGCTACCAGTCTGATCTACTGTTTCATCTCCGAATATCTGAGTAAAGTAAGATTTAATAGTCTTGTCACATGGAACATCCTTTCCCGCATGTTCCATGACGATGTTGGGAGGAGGATCAACTGGAAGGGCATGAATGGGAAAAAAATCATTCCAACAGATGGATTCGAAGAAGTTACTCCTGTGTAAGTAAATGTATAAACAGGGTACCCGCGGGTCTTAAAAGCATTGAAAAAATCGTTTGGTATTGACCCATTCTAGTCTAGGGCAGAGACCGAATTTAATTTCCTTTATTTTGACCTTGGAGATGTACTGAACTGTACTGTAAATGAGCATTACCACCCATTCCAGGACTGCTTAACTGAGCTAATTAACATCACCAGAAGATGTGCATAGATGTCACCAGAAGATTGTAATTGTAATAATGAACATCAATAAGTCGTGTCATTGTACATTAATCATTTTGCCTACTGTAGCATGGAGTATATAAAATATTAGAAGAACAGCAGTTACAGTAAGTATAATAGTGAAATTGGATAAAATTCTGGTAGCAAATGATCATTTAAGTCAATGATTTGTATTGGTCAGTTTAAAGCAAAACAAAATGGTAATGACAAAATAATCTAATAAATTAAATGTTAATGAACTACAACTATTTATTTTTTACTCAGGATGCCACTGAATGCAAACAGAACATGTTTAAAACATTAAGTCTTTAAATCACAAACAGATGGCCATGGTTTGAAAAAGATGGTGTTTTCATGGCCTGGAACAATCAGTTTACATTGCATTGTTAAATGTGTAAACTGCATATTGGTATGCATTAAAGTATTACATATTACTGACAACAACTATTACAAAACAGTTAACAAACCTATTACAATGAAATATTAAAATCCTTTTTATTTATTTATTTATTTATTTATTTGACATGGACATACAATTACATTGGACGAACCATATGCATTTGTTTAAGTGTTTTAGCACACATGCTAATTTTCAACACCTGTCCACGGGAGGCTTTTGTAAATAAAACACAATAACAAGACTAATAAGCATAATAATACTAAAAATACTAACAGAAAAGAATAGCTAAAATATACCATATAATTTCAAAGAAAAGAAAAAAACAAATTGCATACATAAATTATAAAGCAGAAGCTTCTGAGTCAGAGAGTATCATTAGTTATTCATGCGAACACTGCTGTTTGGTTTTTAGCCATTGTTTAAGTCCTCTATTAAAAGCTTTGCCATCGGTCTCTAGTTTTAAATCAGTTGGCAAAACATTCCAGAGTTTTGGCCCCTTTACTGAGAAGGCAGACTGACCAAAGGAGGTCTTACACTTTGGGACTAAACAGTCACCTCTGATAGTGGCTCGTGTGTTTGCCCCATGAGAGCTTTGGCGTCTACTGATTAATTTAGAAAACTGCGGTGAAACATGATTATTTAGGCATTTGAAAACCAATTTAATATAATTAAAATCAATAAAACTGTCAAAACCAAGAAGCTTATGCTTTCTTAGAACATCACAATGATGCCATCTCATAGGTTTCTGGTCCATGATTTTTATTGCCTGTTTGTAGAGTGAAAGAATCGGTATTAATTTATTTGTAGAGATTTGTGACCATGATGTGACGCAATATGATAGGTGTGAGAATATCATTGCATGCATATATAGTTTTGCAGTGTGACAGGACAAATCCCTTCTTATAAACCGAAAACAATTTATATTTGGTCTGACCTTCTTGCAGATGTACTTAAAGGGTTAGTTCACCCAAAAATGAAAATTCTATCATAGTTTACTTACCCTCAAGTTGTTCCAAACCTCTATGTGTTTATTTGTTCTGCTGAACACAAAGGAAGATATCTGGAAGAAAACAGATTTCATTCCCCATTGACTACCATAGTATGTATTTTTTCCTACTATGGTAGTCAATGGGGAATGAGATCTGTTTTCTTCCAAATATCTTCCTTTGTGTTCAGCAGAACAAATAAACACATAGAGGTTTGGAACAACTTGAGGGTAAGTAAACTATGATAGAATTTTCATTTTTGGGTGAACTAACCCTTTAACATGATTATCAAATTTTAAATTTTTATCCAGAATAATCCCAAGGTACTTGACTTCATTGACTGCTTCTATTGCTTCATTATTTATTTGTACCTCAAACATATCACTAAACGGCCTATTTCGTATAGAGAAACACATGGAGACTGTTTTCTTAACATTTAGCGATAGATGTGATAACTCGAGCCAGTTGGAGATATTCTTTAGTGCTGTTGTCAGGTGTTCACCTGCCAGACTGGGTGTTTTAGTGGAAACATTTTAGTTCAGTTTGCATATTGTATTTTAAAGTGTAAACTACATATTTGCATTAACGTGTTACATGCAAACATTGACTTCGCATCAAGAATGCTGAGAAAAACTATCACAAAACACTCACCTGATGAATAAAAACATTACAACGAATTGTTTAAACATTCAAAATGCAAATCAGATTAGAAATGGTATTAAAAAACAAAACATGGTAATAAACACATGGCAAATAAACACTTTTTATATTGTATTAAAAATGTGCATATTGCCATACGTTTTATACTTCATCTAAGGCCTTAATAACATTTAAAACTTCAGAGAGGCCAGGAACAACCACAACTGATTCTCTTGAAATGGCAGACCTGCATTTTACACATGCTTGACCTTCCTGAACACTGTCTACAGCCAATTAGACTGCGACGGGACTGTCCATCACTCCTGTAACAAACACAGATAAAAATTCCTGTCGATATCCGTCGTAGACTCCCTGCAATTAACGGAAATCCGTCGTAGACTCCCTGCAATTAACGGAAATCCGTCGTAGACTCCCTGCAATTAACGGAAATCCGTCGTAGACTCCCTGCAATTAACGGAAATCCGTCGTAGACTCCCTGCAATTAACGGAAATCCGTCGTAGACTCCCTGCAATTAACGGAAATCCGTCGTAGACTCCCTGCAATTAACGGAAATCCGTCGTAGACTCCCTGCAATTAACGGAAATCCGTCGTAGACTCGCTGCACTTAACGGAAATCCGTCGTAGACTCGCTGCAATTAACGGATATCCGTCGTAGACTCCCTGCAATTAACGGATATCCGTCGTAGACTCGCTGCAATTAACGGAAATCCGTCGTAGACTCGCTGTAATTAACGGATATCCGTCGTAGACTCGCTGCAATTAACGGAAATCCGTCATAGACTCGCTGCAATTAACGGATATCCGTCGTAGACTCCCTGCAATTAACGGAAATCCGTCGTAGACTCCCTGCAATTAACGGATATCCGTCGTAGACTCCCTGCAATTAACGGAAATCCGTCATAGACTCGCTGCAATTAACGGAAATCCGTCGTAGACTCGCTGCAATTAAAGGATATCTGTCGTAGACTCGCTGCAATTAAAGGATATCCGTCGTAGACTCCCTGCAATTAACGGAAATCCGTCGTAGACTCGCTGCAATTAACGGATATCCGTCGTAGACTCCCTGCAATTATGGAAATCCGTCATAGACTCGCTGCAATTATGGAAATCCGTCATAGACTCGCTGCAATTAACGGAAATCCATCATAGACTCGCTGCAATTAACGGATATCCGTCGTAGACTCGCTGCAATTAACGGAAATCCGTCCTAGACTCGCTGCAATTATGGAAATCCGTCATAGACTCGCTGCAATTAACGGATATCCGTCGTAGACTCGCTGCAATTAACGGAAATCCGTCCTAGACTCGCTGCAATTATGGAAATCCGTCATAGACTCGCTGCAATTAACGGATATCCGTCGTAGACTCCCTGCAATTAACGGAAATCCGTCGTAGACTCGCTGCAATTAACGGATATCCGTCGTAGACTCCCTGCAATTAACGGAAATCCGTCGTAGACTCGCTGCAATTAACGGATATCCGTCGTAGACTCGCTGCAAGTAACGGAAATCCGTCGTAGACTCGCTGCAATTAACGGATATCCGTCGTAGACTCGCTGCAATTAACGGAAATCCGTCATAGACTCGCTGCAATTATGGAAATCCGTCGTAGACTCGCTGCAATTAACGGAAATCCGTCATAGACTCGCTGCAATTAACGGAAATCCGTCGTAGACTCCCTGCAATTAACGGATATCCGTCGTAGACTCGCTGCAATTAACGGATATCCGTCGTAGACTCCCTGCAATTAACGGATATCCGTCGTAGACTCGCTGCAATTAACGGAAATCCGTCATAGACTCGCTGCAATTATGGAAATCCGTCATAGACTCGCTGCAATTAACGGAAATCCGTCATAGACTCGCTGCGATTAACGGATATCCGTCATAGACTCGCTGCAATTAACGGAATCCCGTCGTAGACTCGCTGCAATTAACGGATAATCCGTCGTAGACTGCCTGCAATTAACGGATATCCGTCGTAGACTCGCTGCAATTAACGGATATCGTCGTAGACTACCCTGCAATTAACGGATATCCGTCGTATAGAACTCGCTGCAATTAACGGAAATCCGTCGTAGACTCGCTGCAATTATGGAAATCCGTCATAGACTCGCTGCAATTAACGGAAATCCGTCATTAGACTGGCTGCAATTATGGAAATCCGTCATAAGACTCGCTGCAATTAACGGAAATCCGTCGTAGACTCGCTGCAATTAACGGAAATCCTCGTCTGTAGACTCATCTCCTGCAATTAACGGAAATCCGTCGTAGACTCGCTGCAATTAAACGGATATCCGTCGTAGACTCCGCTGCAAGTAACGGAAATCCGTCATAGACTCGCTGCAATTAACGGATATCCGTCGTAGACTCGCTGCAATTAACGGAAATCCGTCATAGACTCGCTGCAATTATGGAAATCCGTCGTAGACTCGCTGCAATTAACGGAAATCCGTCATAGACTCGCTGCAATTAACGGAAATCCGTCGTAGACTCCCTGCAATTAACGGAAATCCGTCGTAGACTCGCTGCAATTAACGGATAATCCGTCGTAGACTCGCTGCAATTAACGGAAATCCGTCTAGACTCGCTGCAATTAACGGATAATCCGTCGTAGACTCGCTGCAATTAACGGATATCCGTCGTAGACTCGCTGCAATTAACGGAAATCCGTCATAGACTCCCTGCAATTAACGGATATCCGTCGTAGACTCGCTGCAATTAACGGATAATCCGTCGTAGACTCCCTGCAATTAACGGAATATCCGTCGTAGACTCGCTGCAATTAACGGATATCCGTCGTAGACTCCCTGCAATTAACGGAAATCCGTCATAGTACTCGCTGCAATTAGGAAATCCGTCATAGACTCGCTGCAATTAACGGAAATCCGTCAGACTCGCTGCAATTAACGGATATCCGTCGTAGACTCGCTGCAATTAACGGATATCCGTCATAGACTCGCTGCAATTAACGGATATCCGTCGTAGACTCGCTGCAATTAACGGATATCCGTCGTAGACTCGCTGCAATTAACGGATATCCGTCGTAGACTCCTGCAATTAACGGATATCCGTCGTAGACTCGCTGCAATTAACGGATATCCGTCGTAGACTCGCTGCAATTAACGGATATCCGTCGTAGACTCCTGCAATTAACGGATATCCGTCGTAGACTCGCTGCAATTAACGGATATCCGTCGTAGACTCCCTGCAATTAACGGATATCCGTCGTAGACTCGCTGCAATTAACGGATAATCCGTCTAGACTCGCCTGCAATTATGGAAATCCGTCATAGACTCGCTGCAATTAACGGAAATCGTCATAGACTCGCTTGCAATTATGGAAATCCGTCATAGACTCGCTGCAATTAACGGAAATCCGTCATAGACTGGCTGCAATTATGGAAATCCGTCATAGACTCGCTGCAATTAACGGAAATCCGTCATAGACTGCTGCAATTATGGAATCCTCATAGACCCTGCAATTAACGGAAATCCGTCATAGACTCACTGCAATTAACGGAAATCCGTCATAGACTCACTGCAATTAACGGAAATCCGTCATAGACTCACTGCAATTATAAGGAAATCCGTCAAACTCTGATTAAGGAACCGTCATACCGCTGCAATTATGGAAATCCGTCGTAGCGACGTAGAACTTTAATCCCTGATAGCTACTCCATAAATATTCTCCATAAATAGCTATGCTAAATATCAGATAGACTATCCAGGTAACAAACACCAGGCATTTTAATACCTCCGATATCATTCCACATATTCTCACCCTATCATTTATTCAAGTATGAAAAGTACCTTATACACAGCAAAATAAATCTGCATCGGTGCCCTGATCACACTTTTGGGTAGCCTGGCTACGCACTTCCGCTCAATTTCATTTTCCTTCAGTACTACGTCTGGGATTGTGCTGTAGACTTTGGTTTCCAGAAATCAATTTTTTGTAGGACCAATCAGCGAACAGAGGGAGTGGCTGAGAACGATGACGTTGATGTAGCGCGTCAGTTTGAGTTCAGTAATGGCAGCGGAGAAAGACGTGAGAAAAGCTATTCGGTCTGTTGTTGGAAAACTGCCGAATATGCTAGCCGGAGCAAGAACAATGTTTGCTAAGTTTTGTTGCTTAGCAACGATGACCGTGACATTTGGGACGGACGATTTAGCCTGGTGTTCGGAAGCCCCGAGTCCTAACGTTAGCTGCTAAACTGTTGTTGAAGATGCACTCAGGAGTCATGTCAGTATCACAAGAATCACTAAATTTACTGTTCAGAATTTGAGGTAAATAGAACACTTTGAGCCCCTTTGTGTACTCATGCAGGACACTGGTTGGTGTGTCAGTTTTACATGTTGTAAATCATAATAATTTGTTGTATTTTTTTTAATAAAAATGTGAAAACACATACTTTGAAGACCATAATTTGAGTTTCAGTTTTAGATGGCAATAGTTAGTTTGTTTTAATAAAAAAACTAAATGTCATAAGTAAAAATGTACAAACACATACTTAAGACCATAATTAATTAAGGTAAATAAGAAACAATAAGACATAATATGAAAAATTGTTGTTTATTACACATCTGCAGATAGAGACAGGTCATTCACTGTACAGCATTTGCGGCAGGTCCGAAACGACCGCAGCGGTGTATTTTTAATGATTAGACCCAGCTTCGACCGTTGAATGAATGTCCTTAGTGTCAAATATACATTTCGAATTAATAATTGTTCCTAGATGAACAAAACCTGCAGCTCTCGTTGACAGACATCTTATTGTAAACATAATCCTCTGATCATTCGGACTTGTTTCCGACTGGTTTCGGCGCATGACATACGTCAGGACCACACGTTAGCGATTGGCTATGACAGATCCTGAGTGACTCTGGGCAGATCCAATAGTTTTGAACTTGAACAGAGAACCTGCCTACAAGGAAGTAAACGTTTCTCAATGGAGCGAGGCCAGACTCTCTGTACAAATGAAATGTACGAGAGTCTGGTTGAACCAGGCTAACTATTGGGGTTTATTTAGCTCAAATGACCAGCAGACTGCATTATATAGATTAAAGGCAACCCTGGGTATTAGGACTTGTGTGCTAAATGATGTCTCTTACTGAAATATGTAGTAGAAAACAGATGAAAGATCTACAGTATAAAAAATAATAATAATAATAATAATAATAATCCACATTGTTTTAACCACTGAATGTCATTTTTTTTGGAACACTGTGTCGATGTCAAATGGTTGCACTAGTGAGCTACTGGTGCCTAGATGTCTGCGATTGGCATTACCTGTAGCCATTTTTAATCAGAGCATGACTCGGAAAATAAAATACTGATACAATGTCAACAAAACAATGGGAGGAAGCCTATGAATTAATAAAACTTCCTAAAAACCTGTTAGCTCTGATGCCATTGACCATAGCTACTGAAAGCAATAGGGTCTAACTGCAGACATGCACTTGAACTCTTAAGGCCTCATTATGCTTCTGCGTCAACTCCACGGCGTAGCTACGCCGTCACTCCTACGGCGTCGTGGCCATTTTATGTTTTTTTTTTTTTTATATATAGACGGTTTCATCGGACGCAAGTGCGTAACCAGAGTTACGAGCTGGCCCGAAGTTAACTTCCGGTCTGTATTTGTAATGTGGACTACAAATTACAAACGCAGTTAAACTTCATCGCAATGATCCAGGCGGAGTGAAAGCATCTGACCCGCCTCGATTTCCCCATAAACGACACAGGTATTTCCATCCGTGTGTGTTAGATTTTTTTTTACCTTTCCGGAATGAAAATAGTTATAGGCATCCAAGCTGCGATTTGCCTTAAACGCCTCCCCCTTGTGTACACGCATTAGTGTGTCACATTTAAGTTTGGCCAAGTAACGTCTGTTTTCTTCTATTAGTCCCAAATAATACTGACTAGACATACTTGCTAACTAATGCAATTTGCGTGTTTCTACAGATGAACTCTGTTGTTATTGATTCAACCGGAAGTTAAGTTTGGGCCACAAACGTTTGTTTATGTTGTTGCCGTTAAAACCGTCTATAATTCTTTATTGAACATGTTTAAAAAAAAAGATAAGAACAAACA
The DNA here is from genome assembly GCA_036326025.1 of Chrosomus eos. Classification (NCBI taxonomy): domain Eukaryota; kingdom Metazoa; phylum Chordata; class Actinopteri; order Cypriniformes; family Leuciscidae; genus Chrosomus; species Chrosomus eos. Next base: position 34,440,925 of record CM070838.1, read on the forward strand.
ATCAACAACAAAAAAAAAGATCAGCAGCAGATGATCCAAATAACAGTCATGTTCAAAGGGGTCAGGAAGAAGTTAATATAATTTTTATTATCCTACCCCCACTTTAATGATATTTTTTAACTACTTAAATTGTTTGCATCTCTTAGATATTCAAACTAACCAAAATTCATCACAAAAAAAAGAAAATCACTGTTCCAGTTCATATCCATCTAGGATTCTTTTTTTAAATAGAAATTTCAATTGCAATAAGTTTTTATATAACTTTAAATCATTATTGCTATTGTTCCACAGGATAACACCCTGAGTTGTTATACAGTGGAGCTTACTATTTGTTCGAATTAATGGTTTACTAAACATTGATATTCCTCTAAAATTGTACGTATTTTCTCTCAGTTGAAAAAGCTCTTGGATATTTCTAGGCAATTGGTTATTATGTGCTCTAAAAACAATTTGAATAATTTTGTAGTCAATCAAATCTTTAAACTTTAATATTTTGAGTTTAATGAACAATGGGTTTGTTGGTTCTCTGTATGGAGCTTTATGTATGATTCGGATTGCTCTTTTTTTGTAGGATGGAGATTGGGTATGTATTTGTTTTGTAAGTGTTCCCCCATACTTCCACACAATAAGTCATGTATGGGAGTATAAAGGAGCTGTACAGCATGCTCAGAGAAGCCTGATTCAATAGTTCTTTGGCTTTATTTAATATTGCTAATGACTTGGATATTTTGGTTTTAATATACTTTATATGAGGTTTCCAGCTTAATTTACTATCTATAACTACCCTAAGGAATTTTATTTCGGATACTCGTTCTAGTTCTAGGCTGCATAGATTAGATCAGCCGGAACCGGGAACACTTCCCATAATTCCTGATGTACTTTGTACATCATAAGAAGGATGGCGTCTACGCTAATATTAGTCTCTCTGTTTATCCCGAGGTTTACCGCAGACCGCCGGATCCAGGGCATATCCAGATCTGATGAAGGACCAATACATGGACACGACGACACGCATTATCAGGGCTGTGAAGGCCCATGGACACCTCACCACTCATCTCCTCACCGGCCGGATGACCCAACCCAACCAGATGAACTGGATAATATCGTGAAAGTTCTGATCCCATCTGACTCCTGACATTATGCTGCCTAACTCATAATCATACACTGTTCATTCGTTGGCCAAAGGAGGACTGGCCCCCCGACTGAGCCTGGGTTCTCCCAAGGTTTTTTCTCCATTCTGTCACCTGATGGAGTTTTGGTTCCTTACCACTGTTGCCTTCGCCTTTTGGCTTGCTTAGTTGGGGACATTTAATTTTCAATTGAACAATACTATTACAACATTGTTTTCCTGTTATCTCTGTAAAGCTGCTTTGAAACAATTTGTATTGTAAAAAGCGCTATATAAATAAAGGTGACTTGACTTGACTTGACTTCTATACCATTTATCGTTAGTTTCTTATTTGTGTCGGCTAATCGATTCCCAAATATTATAAATTTGGTTTTACTCAAATTCAGTGTTAGTTTATTTTCATCAAACTAAATCTTCATCCTACTCACTTCTTTTTCCATGGTCTCCAGTAGCTTCTCCAAATTTTCACCACAGCATAATAGGTTTGTGTCATCAGCAAAAAGAATGGTTTCCACAATTTGTGACACTTCACATATATTATTGATAAAAAGGTTAAATAATAATGGCCCCAACACTGAACCCTGTGGCACCCCACATGTAACCTGCAACAGTTGTGATTTATTATTTTGTATTTCAACATACTGTTTTCTGTTCTCTAAGTAACTGGATATCCATGTCTGTGCAATTCCTCTAATACCATATCTTTGTAGTTTTTTAATCAATAATTTGTGATCCACAGTGTCAAAAGCTTTTTTGAGATCTAGAAATATCCCTACTGCATATTGCTTCCTATCTATTGCGTTTGTAACTTTTTCTATAAATTCTATTATTGCAAAAGAAGTTGATCTATCAGCTCTAAAACCATATTGTTGTTCACATAGAATGCTGTGTTTGGCGATGAAATCATCTAGCCTTATAAAGAATTTTCCAATATTTTGAAGAACTGTGGAAGCAATGAAATAGGTCTGTAGTTGTTTGGTATATGTTTGTCTCCAGTTTTATATATTGGTATTACTTTAGCTATTTTCATTTTATCTGGAAAGACACAGGTTTGAAGGGACTGATTACAAATATAGGTTAGAGGTCTTGCTATGGATTCAATAATGTTTTTGACTGTGCACATATCAATATCATGGCAGTCGGTGGACTTCTTACTCTTCAATTTTTTTTACAACATCAATAAGTTCTTTTTCATCAGTCCCTCTTATAAATATTGTTTCTTCAACAAATAACTTCTTACTTTCTACTCTATCACTACTACCCATTTTTGGAATATCCCTTGCCAGTCCCGGACCAACATTGACAAAGTATTTATTGAATTCCCCAGCAACTGAAGCACTGTCAGTGATTTCTGTACCGTTTGATGCCAGCAAGTAACTTGGATATTCATCTTTTCCATTTTTTTTAATGATAGCATTTAAGACATCCCATGTTTTTTTTTTACAATATTTTTGTTGTCTTCCAGTAATTTGCTGTAATAATCAATTTTACTGCATCTTATGATTTTTGTTAATTTATTTTTATATAACTTATATTTTTGTTCTGCTTCTATTGTTCTTTTCTTTAAGAATTCTTTATATAGTAAATTCTTTTTCTTGCATGCATTTATGATTCCTTTTATGGTTCTGCGTCAGGTTGCGTTGCATCACGGTGCATCTGACCAATCACAGCCCTTGCGGTCTGCGTCGCCTCGACGCGTAGTTACAATTTTTTGGAGGTGCACGTCAAGCTACGGCGTAGGGGTCGGAGAGGGGTTCGCGGCGACGCAGAGGGGTCTGCGGGGGTACGCCGTCGATTCGACGCAGAAGCATAAAACAGGCTTTAGACACCTAGACTTCCTCAAGTGATGTCACTTGCGGTCTGTTTTATTTTTATTTGATTGCATTTATTATTTTTTAAAGGGGTCATATAATGCCATTTTTGTACAAGTTAATATGAATCTTTAGGATCTAAATTAAAAGTTTGTAATATACTTTTATTAAAAATTCTCATTAGTATTTTAAGAAAACGCTCATATTTCCTGCTCAAAAACAGCTCTGTTTTCAGCACGCCGTTTAAGTGCATATGATAAGTGCATATGCCTTTAAATGATAATGAGCTTCGCTGACTCCGCCCCTCTGTTCTGCGGGCGCTTTGACACAACGCACGTAGAGTGTTGACTTGTCAACATTTGAGGGTTTATTATGGCAGCGGGATTCTCTCTGAGGACACATCTGTGCAACCGTATCAGTTTGAACCGGAGTCGGACCCGAAACAAGAAGACGGCCCCGAAGAAGTTCGACAATAAGGCTCGAACAGGACGTTTCTGAATGCTTGGTTAACAATGTCACTTTGATCTATTTTTGTATGTACTGGCAGGGTAACGTTAGAGTTGTGAGATACAAACGCTATGTGTTTAACGTTACTAATGTAAGTTATAGGTTAGTTCGTTGACAGATTTATGTTAAAAAACTTTTTTTTTTGTAAATGTAGGCTTGTCAGTGATGCGTGACGTTATCTCAGTGTTAGGCACTATCGTGACTGAAACACGAGGTCATGTCAGTAATGATTCTAGCAGTAGTTGAAGGATACCTAAGAATTTGTTGTATGTTTATGTTTAGTGCAGTACGAAAATGTTTTGAGAAAACTTTTAAGTACATCTATAGTATTGTAACTGCATTGGTATTCCTGTTAATATTCCTGTTACGTTAACTGTAACACCTGCGTACACAGTTTTTAATAACACAATAACTATAACGCGTTTTTCATTATAAACGTGGGATTATGAATTATATTGAGAACGTCGTAGTGTTACATAGAATACATGCCGTAATGCACCCTGAGTGTAAACATTAGCCACAATCATCGTGAAGCGTGCAAGGGATTTGCAAAGATTAATATAAAACGTTACACTCACTTCTTCTGGAGGTCCAGCAGGAACACAAATAGTTGGTACCGATTCCTTTTTCAGTAGCATCTTCTTAGCAAAACCTGATTTATATTGACCCTTGTTTAAAAAGCAGTCTGGTGAGAAATGATTTGCGCAAACATGAGCGCATTGACGTTGCTCGTCGGAAATATTCCCTTCATAAACAAAACTCAGCCACTGTGTCTTCAGCGTTTCGGATTTAGGAACATCAAAATGACTGCTGTGTTCCTTATTACACCCAAGAATAGAACACCACAATCTTTTTTTTTTAATATATATTCTTTTTTTATTATTTTTTTTATTAATGCATTTCAAATAAACAGTCAATGTACAATCAGATTGTGATATATACATTGCAACATCACCAAATCGGAACAAATAAGAGTTAAAGAATAAAAAAAATTTTTTTTTAAATAAACAGATAGCCAGGGGGAGGCCAGACATTATATAAAAATATTAAAAGATTCACAAATAGAAATAGTTTTAATTGCTTTCTTATTGTGGGAATGAAAGATAGTCTTGATATATAATTGCATTTCTTTTTCAAGAACCAAAAACAAAGGTTGGGTTTTATTGTACTTACATTTATGTATATAGAATTTAGCAAAAATTAAAATTAAATTTATAATATAGTACTCTTTCCTTTTATTTGAGGGAATATTATTAAAACCAAATATAACAATTTCTAAACACAAAGAAAAAGTGGGGTCAATGTTGCCAATTATAAATCTAGACAGATCTTTCCAAAATTTTCTTACATGAGCGCAGTGCCAAAATAAATGAAACAATGTTTCAGGTAATGTATTGCAAAAGGAACAGTTCAGATCAATATCCTTTTTAAATTTAACAAGAAAATTATTTACTGGGTAGTACCTGTGTAAGATTTTGAAACTTATTTCCTTTATTTTATTTACCAATAAATATTTGTTTGGAGATGCGCATGCGCGTGCGGTCTGTGTTTGTGTTTGGAGCTCCGTCGAATTGATTCATTAATCCTTGATTTTCTTCTTTACCACTCAATTATAAACAGGCACTTTCTATTTTTATATCGTGTGAACTTATCCTCGATAATATTCCTTGTAAAAAACAATCGGATTGCTTTGATATCGCTACTTAGATCCAACTTTCCGAATCTCGGCTACTAGCCTTTAGCCTGCTAGCATTTCACGCGTGGCCTCGCGCCTATTCGAGCGTCGTCTCATCTTTTACACCCGTTTCTCTGAAAGCTTCTCTGAAAGTACAGACACACGTTGATTGTGCTTAGAGCCTGCATCAACGGGGCATAAGCACATGCGCGTGCAGTCTGTGTTTGTGTTTGGAGCTCCGTCGAATTGATTCATTAATCCTTGATTTTCTTCTTTACCACTCAATTGTAAACAGGCACTTTCTATTTTTATATCATGTGAACTTATCCTCGATACTATTCCTTATAAAAAAAAAAACAATCGGATTGCTTTACTGTTTACTGTTACTACTAATTTACTGTTCATCTGTTATAATGGCGAACATATCGGATGTGTGTCTAACGTTACCTCTGAGTGCAGGTGAGGACACATTCGAGCTGATTTCGGTACGGCTGGAGCTGGAGTCGGTGGAGAAGCAGATTCGTGTTCTGCTGGAGAAGCAAGCCGAGCTGCGAGATCGTTGATCAGCGCTTGAAACATCACGCGCCGATGCTCACAAGTCAGTAGTTAGTAACTTTGTGACTTTGACTCCGACTTCGTCTACTCCGTGCGTTTCTCTGCCCAGGAGGACGCGATCATCTCTGCCTTCAATCACTCCTGCACCCTGGGTCACGACACGAGCCAGGACCAGAGCAAGAACCTCTCCGCCCCTCCCGGTCTTCGAGATCTCCACCCGGAACCGCTTCTCCCCTCTTCGCGAGTCGGAGCGCGACGACGCCGTGATCATCGGCACTTCCATGGTCCGCCATGTCCGTGCTACCTCGGGTAAAGGTAAGGTGCGCACTCACTGCTTTCCTGGTGCTCGTGTTCTTGATGTCGCTGCGCAGGTTCCCGAGATCCTGAACGGTGACGAGCGCGTCGGAGCTGTCGTGCTGCACGCGGGGACGAATGTAGAGTCTCTTCCTAGGCTCTTCCGTCCTGATGGTCTGCACCCCAGCAGAGTCGGAGCGGCTGTTCTGTCGGACAACATCTCCAAGACGCTACACACCATCTGACTAGTAAGTCAAAGTCCAAATCATAGTCTTTGCTGTCCCAACTTAATTGATATAAGTACCAATGTAGAACATTATATAGAAACTGTGTCTATTCCTCGCTTAGTGAAGCCAAACAACAAATCTACTGTAAGATCTCTACACTGGTTACCTATTAAGTTCCGTATCAATTACAAAGTATTACTACTGACCTATAAAGCCCTAAATGGTTTAGCTCCTGTGTATTTAACAGACCTTCTATCGCCCTACAATCCATCGCACTCTTTAAGATCACAAAATTCGAGGCTTCTGGTCATTCCTAGGATATCTAAGTCTACTAAAGGAGGGAGGGCGTTCTCACATTTAGCTCCTAAACTCTGGAATAGCCTTCCTGATATTGTTCGAGACTCAGACTTGCTGTCCCAGTTTAAAACTAGATTAAAGACGCATCTCTTTAACTGAATATCATCGGTCTGCGGAACAAAAATGGGCGTTTTATCCGTAAACGGGAACACCCCCACTTTTCGGATCATAAATGGGCGTTTTATCCGTAAACGGGAAAACCCCACTTTTCTTCTTCTCCTTCTACAAGGAACTGTCAACATCCGGTCTATATTATGTCAAAATAAGGGTTGGGTTAGCATTGACGTTAGCATTGAACCAAACATAGGAAAGCAGGAACTTAAGTTTGAACGTAAAGCCAGCTACCGAACGTCGCAGTAGCAGTTGAAAATGTTGGGTTGTGCAGTGCATTGTTCTACTTGTCAAATAGCTTACATGCCCCTTATGATAAAAAATAAAATAAATCGTACTGCAGTATCAACACAGTATTTCCTACAGTACAGTAATTACTGCAGAATAGGCTACTGCACCTCAACACAGTTGTAGTACTGCTGTAAGTGCAATAATTTGGATACGAAAAAACTGCATTCATAACAAATATTACAACAGTGTTACCACTGTATACTTAAGATACAAGCAGCATTTATTTACAATCAGACAGCATAGTTCACAAGGGTTCCCTTATTTACACACACTAATACTTCAGAACCAGAAAGAGCTTTATTGCCAAGTGTGCTTGCACACACAAGGAATTTGTTTTGGTACTGAGGCTTCCAGTGCACATATACAAATACAACAAGAAACATAATAATACAATTTTAAGAATAAAAATATAAAATGTAAAAATATGAGAATAAAAGTATCACAGTTGGGGAACCAACTTGGCTGAATACGGATATTTTCAGTAAAGACACAGACAATTTATTTTACGTAGCAAACTTAAAACTTTATTGTCATGCAGTATAAAATACAGTAACAAAATAAAATAACAACTTATAAATACAAACTCAAGTTATATCAACTAACTATACAAACTAATCAAGTGGGCTTCCCCAAAGGACACGGTATAGTTTGAACGGTATAGTGTGTGTGTGTGTGCGTGTTGCATGCATGTGTGTGTGTGTGTTGCATGGGTGTGTGTTGCGTGTGTGTGTGATACAAACTAATCAAGTGGGCTCCCCCAAAGGACACGGTATAGTTCGAACAGTGTGTGTGTGTGTGTGTGTGTGTGTGTGACATGCGTGTGTTGTACTTGTCTACCTATCTAAGTGGGGACCTTGTTGTCGTTACACACTCACCAACAGGGGACCGCCGAGCCAAGTGGGGACATTTTTCAAGTCCCCTGTTGGTTATGCCTTAAAACATGTTAAAATCAGATAAAAAACGCTCTGGTGATTTTTTTACATTTTTGACCAAGTGTGGACCTGCAAGTGTGTTTGTGTTTAAGCCCATACTCAGCAGCGCTCCTGTAGGCTGGAGCAGGAACTGCAATGGCCCATAAACACACGTCGTTCACACTTCTCTATTGTTTGAATGGCTTGCTGTCCCAGAGAGGCTCTGAGACTGTAGAGCTGCTGTTTAAAAGACTGCTTAGTTAAGGAACTTTCGGTAACTTTATTATAACTCCACGCTATTAATCATTAGTTAAGCATTAGTAAACAATTCATCATTTATAAAGCATTAATAGACATTAATAAGCAGTATATAAATACAGATATAAATGCTTTATTCTTGTTTTAAAAGCAAATCTATAATGTGTTTAATAATTGTATTTTCATACTTTATTAATGATCAATTTATCATTTCTAAAGGAAGTATAGCATTATTTACAAACCAGTTATTTAGGAGTTGTCAGTGGTTCATAAGATAACTTAGAAAGTTTGAGTAAATGATTAATAAACTATTGAAATGTACATTCATACATCTTATTATTCAGACATATAGTAATAGTTATTTAGTGTGTTAATAAATGCTTTATTAACATGTATTTCTACTGTAATTCAGGGTTAATTCAGGTAGTTATAAAGCATTTAGCAGTGGTCAGTTAACTATTTCTGTGAGCTCATCTAAAGTGAGGACTAGTTATGCCTTGTAAAGCATTTATAAAGGAGATTTAAAGGCTCAGTTATACATTTCTATGTTCTGTATTACTGTATTGTGTTTGTTTCATTTTTCTGTTTAGAAGATAACTGAGTCTTTAAATCTCCTTTATAAATGCTTTACAAGGCATAACTAGTCCTCACTTTAGATGAGCTCACAAAAGAGTTAACTGACCACTAAATTCTGAATTACCTGAACTACCTGAATTTACTAGATTTACTTACACTTTCTAAGTCATATTATGAATCACTGACAACTCCTAAATAACTGGTTTGTAAATAATGCTATACTTCATTTAGAAAAGATAAATTGATCATTAATAAAGTATGAAAATACAATTATTAAACATATAGATATGCTACTAAATCAATAATAAAGCATGGTCAGATTTGGAAATCTTGCTCAATGTAAAAGCAATCAAACAGATGTCGTAATTTGCTATCTAACAGGGGCTTTAGTGTTAGTGTGACACCTATGTGGTTGCTTTGCCATTTCTTCATTTTCATTCTTTTGACCTCATTACAGTGTATGTTTAGGGCAAGAACCGGTCTTTAAGTCTTATTGTAAACATTGCTATCACTTTCAGAGATAGTCAGAATATGAAATACTTCTAAATGTAAAAGGACTCAAACACATCATTCATCACCATCAAACAGGGGACTCGTGTCCTTTTGTGTAGTGAAATGACTAAAACATGTTCATGCTGCTTCTGCTGCTTAAAGTTAGCATGTGCACTTTAACTTGTGTAAACATGGGCATGGAATGATGAATAAAAAATGGTCAAAGCTAAATTAACTTATTTTGTTATAGTCAAAAATATTATTATTATTTCAGACCTATATTTTTGTTGAACATTTAATCTGAAATTTTAGTTGAGCCAACTATTCAAAATTTAGATGCAATAATCTCTATATATACCATTATAATTATATAATATATATATTCATATTAATATATAATTATATAATTTTTCTTTACAACATGATTCTTTCAAAAATGTCTTGCGCCAGTTGAAAAAAACAATGAAGGACTGATCTGTGTTCACTGAGAAAATCCTATCAAGTTATTCAGTTGGATGGATGGATGGATGGATGGATGAGATGGATGGATGGATGGATGGATGATGGATTGGATTGGGTAATCTTGCTAAATGTAAAAGCAATCAAACAGACGTCGTAATTTGCTATCTAACAGGGGACTTTAGTGTTAGTGTGACACCTATGTGGTTGCTTTGCCATTTCTTCATTTTCATTCTTTTGACCTCAAAAAATATTATAACAGTGTATTTTTATGGCAAGAACCGGTCTTTAAGTCTTATTGTAACCATTGCTATCACTTTCAGAGATAGTCAGAATACGAAATACTTCTAAATGTAAAAGGACTCAAACACATCATTCATCACCATCAAACAGGGGACTCGTGTCCTTTTGTGTAGTGAAATGACTAAAACATGTTCATGCTGCTTCTGCTGCTTAAAGTTAGCATGTGCACTTTAACTTGTGTAAACATGAGCATGGAATGATGAATAAAAATGGTCAAATCTAAATTAACCTATTTTGTTATAGTCAAAATTATTATTATTATTTTAGACCTATTTTTGTTGAACATTTAATCTGAAATTTTAGTTGAGCCAACTATTTAAAATTTAGATGCAATAATATCTGTATATACAAATTTAAGTATATAATATATATTTATATATAATTATATAATGCTGTGAAGAAAAATGGTTATTTCAAAAATGTCTTAAACCAGTTGAAAAAAAAAAAACAATTAAGGACTGAACTGTGTTCACTGAGAAAATCCTATCAAGTTAATCATATTGATGGATGGATGGATGGAGGATGGATGGATGATGGATGGATGGATGATGGATGATGGATGAGGATGGATTGGGTAATCTTGCTCAATGTAAAAGCAATCAAACAGACGTCGTAATTTGCTATCTAACAGGGGACTTTAGTGTTAGTGTGACACCTATGTGGTTGCTTTGCCATTTCTTCATTTTCATTCTTTTGACCTCAAAAAATAACATTTTATTTTTAGAGCAAGAACCGGTCTTTAAGTCTTACTGTAAACATTGATATGACTTTCAGAGATAGTCAGAATACGAAATACTTCTAAATGTAAAAGGACTCAAACACATCATTCATCACCATCAAACAGGGGACTCGTGTCCTTTTGTGTAGTGAAATGACTAAAACATGTTCATGCTGCTTCTGCTGCTTAAAGTTAGCATGTGCACTTTAGCTTGTGTAAACATGGGCATGGAATGATGAATAAAAAATTGGTCAAAACTAAATAACTTATTTTGTTATATTCAAAAATATTATTATTATTTTAGACCTATATTTTTGTTGAAAATTTAATCTGAAATTTTAGTTGAGCCAACTATTCAAAATTTAGATGCAATTATATCTATATATACAAATTTAAGTATATAATATATATTTATATATAATTATATAATGCTGTGAAGAAAAATGTTTCTTTCAAAAATGTCTTAAACCAGTTAAAAAAAAACAATTAAGGACTGAACTGTGTTCACTGAGAAAAATCTATCAAGTTAATCAGATATTGGATGGATTGGATGGATGGATATGGATGGATGGATGGATGGATGGTGATGGATGGATGGATGGATGGGATGGATGATGGATACGGACGGGTGGTGGATGGATGTGGATGGAATGGGTAGATGGATGGATAGATAGATTTGACAAAGTGACATCAACTATGGCCTGGCTTGGATAATACTGCCCTTTTAGTGTTTATAGGGTTTGTTTGTAAACAATGATGTAGTTGCATTTAACAATATTTTACATTTTACATGCAGTTTTGGCTGATATGTGTAGTGTATTACTTTAGTTTGAAAATTACTAAAATGACTTGGTTTCAATCGTATTTATCGAACAGAAGTTTTTGGGCAAGATAGGTCATTTCTCCTCTTCTGTCACTCACATCTCCTGTGTCTCCACAAGGATCGATCTTGGCGCCCTCCCTTTACTCGTTGTACATGCTACCATTGGGCTCTATTTTAATAAAACATGGTGTTTTCTTCCATTTTATGCTGACGACACCCAAATATATATACCAATATATCAGATCTACGCATGTGCGGAATTTGGGTGTGCTTTTAGATGGACCTTTAAAACTGGACAAACCAATATCTTCGGTAATTGGATCCAGTTTCTATCAACTCCATCTTTTGTCTAAAATTAAACACTTCCTAACTGACAAAACACTAGAGATGGCTGTTCATGCTTTTATTTCTTCCCATATAGACTACTGCAACTCATTGTATTGTGGTATTTCCAAGTCACAAATCGCTTGCCTTCAACTGGTCCAAAATGCTGCAGCAAGATTAATTCGCAAAAGTCGTAAATATGATCACATCACGCCAATTCTAAGAGATCTTCACTGGCTGCCTACTCAATATAGAATTGATTTTAAGATTATTTTATTTGTATATAAATGTCTGCATAACCATGCTCCTATCTACTCATCAGAATTGCTGCATTCCTATACACCTCCCAGAAGTTTAAGATCAAGTGATCGTAACCTCCTTCTAGTCCCACACTCATGACTCAAACGTAGAGGGTATCGAGCGTTTTCTGTACTTGACAATTTTTAAGTCTCTTTTAAAAACGTATTTGTTTTCTCTGGCGTATTGATTTTTTCTTTTTCTTAAATGTGTATATTATATTATAGTTTTGTGTATTAGAGTGTGTATAGGATATGTATTTAGTTGTCTTGTACAGCACTTTGGTAAGGCTTGTGGCTGTTTTAAATGTGCTTTATAAATTAGTTAAACTTGAAACTACTGATTGTAATAATAGATCTAACTCTGGGCCGATACTATGTAGCGTTCTGGGACTGGTGTGCCATCACATTCAGAGATAGTCAGAATACAAAATACTGCTAAATGTAAAAGCACTCAAACATATCCTTCTTTATGTAAGCAATAAGGTACTCGAGGCAAGTGCTGTATGGTGAATAAGTAACGGCTGAAGGGCGTTGTTAGGCTCGACGCGAAGCGGAGTAACCCCTTCAGCCGTTACTTATTCACCATACACAGCCCGTTCTCACCCCAAGGCGTCATCTAACTGTATGGCGTTGCCATAAAGCACTTGCCTCGAGTACCTTATTGCTTTTATGAAACGGTTACCACACAATAAAAATATGAAAGTAAAACAAATATGTATTAGTGCAATTTTCATGAATTAAAATCACTAAAAGCTTCCGCTAGAAAAAAAATAGTCCCTGACCATGAACAGCAACAACGTTCCAATGTGTAATATGCATGAAAGCTCAAATAAAAACAACACAGGAACCGCAGTGTTGCGCAGTGATAAATAGAACCGTTGGGTGAAGCGGTCAAAGCCGTGTTTTAATCGTGAATAAAGCACAGCTATTGACCAATCAGAATCAAGGATTGGAACTAACCGTTTTATAATATCAAACAGGGGACAAAATAAGTCATTGTGTGTAATGAAATGCATATTACATGCCCACGCTGCTGCTGCTTATCTTTAGCATACACTTTAACTTGTGTGGAAATGGGCATGGAATAGCGAAAAAATGGTGACCTAAAAATGGTAAATTAAATTAAGTAAAAAATATTACTTAACATTAATGAACCAACCTACATACAATAAAACTAAGTTTTTTGGGGTTACATCAAGCAGAAATATATTTTTAAGGTAACAATTGCAGGTCACCACACAAGTTAAACTGTACATGATCTAGACTCTAAATAAAATGCAATCGCAGCAGTAAGTCAGGGGAATGCTTTTCTTTCTTCCTTTGGTTTCAATTTTGAACATGTTACAGTTCTTTTTTAAAAGGTATACATTTTAATACAATTATAAATTGATATAACATGTTTTGATACTGTAAAAACATCACACAAAACACATCATTCATCTCTCAAATTAAGTAATTCTTCCAGAGCACTAGTAATTATTTCACCCAACAAACAAAATTAAAAATACAAAACAAAAAACACAAACAACAGGCAGCAAAATGCACTATTTTCTGCTGTTCAGAATTCAATACAGTTTATGTTACATGGTTTATGGTTAGACTAATGTACTAAATTATTTCCTTTTTTGGGCTCAGTTTAGCCACAGACTGATCTTGTGATCACTGTGTGAAGAGTTTTGAGAAGGTGTTCAATGTTCTATTATGTTTATCAGTTTTGAAAAGAGCATATAAAAACGGGCTCTGAGTTTTGGCAGTGGTTGTTTCTAAGTGAAATATGTAGTTTGGAAGATGTAGTCGCTGAATGCATTAATACAACATTGAATGACAGACATTTGCAACACTTCTACAGAAATACCATATTAAAATATATTCAGAATCTAAAAAAATAAATACTATCAAAACAATTAGATGTAGCTGAACACATACAGAGGTATTAATCTTTCAGTTTCATCACCATATATACAAAAGAGGAAGCTTGTGTGGCACTAGTGTAAATTAAAGTCATTAAAACAGAAGACCCCCCTCATTTAAAATTTGAAACTATTATACATGTATATTCAGAGTAATCTATTCAGACTAAATTAATCTATTCAGACTAAATTTCTGAAAGTGCTTGAAGTGTGTCTTGGACTCCTGTTTAGTTGCCTTAATAGGGATCTGCAAGAATGGTATTTATTAATGTGTATACCGTGGCATAAAGTATCCAAACCACTAGAGGTAGCGCTCACCTAGGTCTGCTCAAGAACGCGTAATATAGCAGTTAACACGGAGACGAGCAGATGGATAACACACCGAATTGAGATCAGAATCAGAATCAGAAAGAGCTTTATTGCCAAGTGTGCTTGCACACACAAGGAATTTTCTTTGGTACTGAAGCTTCCAGTGCACATATACAGATACAAATACAACAAGAAACAGTAATACAAAATCTAAAAATAAAATTATAAAAAAAAAATTATATATATATATATATATGAAAATACTATAAAATATAAAATATAAGGCCACGGTTGGGTTTAGTCAGAATAAAAATTTTCGGATTATGAACATATATACAGTATTTTGAATAGTATGAATAAATATAAATATAAATAACCTGAGTTTAGGAGATATTGCACTAAACAGTGGGGGTATTGCACTTAAAGGCATATGCCTTGGGAGATATGTTAACTGTTCAGGAGGGAAATGGCCTGTGGGAAGAAACTGTTCCTGTGCCGAGATGTTCTTGTGGCCAGTGATCTGAGTCTCCGTCTTGACGGTAACAGTTCAAACAGGTGGTGTCCAGGGTGAGTGGAGTCTGTGATGATTTTACCTGCTCTCTTCCTCACTCTGGAAGAGTACAGGTCCTGGAGGGTTGGCAGGGGGGCACCAATGATCCTCTCTGCAGTCCGGACTGTCCGCTGTAGTCTCATGATGTCTGATTTGGTAGCTGAACCAAACCAGACAGTGATGGAAGTGCATAGGACAGACTCGATGACGGCTGAATAGAACTGAATCAGCAGCTCCTGTGGCAGGTTGAACTTCCTCAGCTGGCGAAGGAAATACAGTCTCTGCTGGGCCTTTTTCACAATGGAGTCAATGTGATTGTCCCACTTCAGGTCCTGAGAGATGATAGTGCCCAGGAACCTGAATGACTCCACTGCTTCCACAGTGCTGTTCATGATGGTGAGTGGGGGGAGTGCTGGGCTGTTCCTCCTGAAGTCCACGGTCATCTCCACTGTTTTGAGCGTGTTCAGCTCAAGGTTGTTATAACTGCACCAGACAGCCAGCTGTTCAACCTCCAGTCTGTAAGCAGACTCGTCACCGTTTCGGATGAGACCGATGACAGTGGTGTCGTCTGCAAATTTCAGGAGCTTGACAGTGGGGTCTTTAGAAGTGCAGTCGTTAGTGTACAGGGAGAAGAGCAGTGGGGAGAGAACGCACCCTTGGGGGGCGCCAGTGCTGGTGGTGAGAGTCCTGGATGTGTGTTTCCCCAGTCTCACGAGCTGCTGCCGGTCCGTCAGGAAGCTGGAGATCCACTGACAGATCGAGGATGGAATGGAGAGCTGGGTCAGTTTGTCTGTGAGTAGATCAGGCATGATGGTATTGAAGGCCGAACTGAAGTCCACAAAGAGGATCCTTGCATAAGTCCCAGGTCTGTCGAGATGTTGCAGGATATAATGCAGTCCCATGTTGACTGCATCATCCACAGACCTGTTTGCTCTGTAAGCAAACTGAAAAGGATCCAGCAGGGGTCCAGTGATGTCCTTCAGGTGGGCCAACACCAGTCTTTCAAACGACTTCATGACCACGGACGTGAGAGCGACAGGTCTGTAGTCATTAAGTCCAGTGATTTTGGTTTTTTTGGGGACCGGAATGATAGTGGAGCGTTTGAAGCAGCAGGGAACTTCACATTGCTCCAATGATCTGTTGAAGATCTGCGTGAAGACCGGGGCCAGTTGGTCAGCGCAGGCTTTTAGACAAGCAGACGAGATGCCGTCTGGGCCTGAGGCTTTCCTAGTCTTCTGTTTTTTGAAGACTCGGCTCACGTCCTCCACACAGACCTTAAGCTCAGGTTGGATGGCAGGAGGGGGGAGAGGAGGGGGTGTAGGAGGTGATGGTGGATGTGTGAACTGCAGGTCAGAGCCGGTGAGAGGTGTGAATGAGGGCTTTTCAAACCTGCAGTAAAATGAGTTTAAATCATCAGCCAGGTGTGGATTGTCCACAGATCGGGAGGATGGTGACTTGTAATTGGTGATGTTCTTCAGGCCATTCCAGACTGATGATGGGTCGTTGGATGAAAACTGGTTTTTCAGCTTTTCAGAGTAGGCTCTTTTAGCAACTCTGATCTCCTTTGTCAGTCTGTTCTTGGCATGGTTATACAAGATTTTATCCCCACTTTTGTGAGCATCCTCTTTGGCATGACGAAGCTGTTTGAGTTTCCCAGTAAACCATGGTTTATCATTGGTGAATGATAAGAATGTCCTGGTAGGAATGCATGTATCCTCACAGAAACTGATATATGATGTAACAGTATCTGTGAGCTCATCCAGATCGTTGGTAGCAGCTTCAAAAACAGTCCAATCAGTGCAATCGAAGCAGGCCTGTAGACTCTGCTCTGCTTCATTAGTCCATCTTTTTACAGTCCTTATTACAGGTTTAGCTGATTTCAGTTTCTGCCTGTAGGTCGGTATAAGATGAACCAAACAGTGATCAGAGAGCCCCAGAGCTGCCCGTGGGACGGAGTGATACGCATTCTTTATTGTGGTGTAACAGTGGTCCAGTATATTACTGTCTCTTGTGGGACATGTAACGTGCTGTCTGTATTTTGGAAGTTCACGGGAAAGATTTGCTTTGTTAAAATCCCCTAGAATTATTAAAAGAGAGTCTGGGTACCTTTGTTCCGTTTCGGCTATTTGTTCAGCCAGCTGTTGTAGTGCCGCGCTCACGCACGCGTCAGGAGGGATGTAAACATTCACGAGAATGAAAGAGGAAAACTCCCGTGGCGAGTAGAAAGGTTTACAGTTTATGAAGATCGCCTCTAAATTAGGAGAGCACATCTTCTTCAGTGTTGTTACATCTGAACACCAACTTTCGTTAATGTAGAAACACAATCCACCACCTCTCGTCTTCCCCGTTAGCTCCGCGATGCGATCCGCTCGGAACAGCTGGAAGCCCGGCAGATGTATTGCGTTGTCCGGTATGGCTTCACTCAGCCAGGTTTCAGTGAAGCACAGAGCAGCAGAGTTTAAAAAATCCTTTTTAATCCGGGTGAGGAGGAGAAGTTCGTCCATTTTGTTAGGAAGGGATCGGAGATTCGCAAGATGAATACTAGGGAGTGCAGTGCGCAGGCCGCGCTCGCGGAGTTTCACCAGCGCGCCCGCTCGCTTTCCTCGTTTGCGTTTGAGCGCGCGTTTGAACAACAGCGCTGCCCCTCCGACGAGAATGTCCAGCAAAACGTCTGAATTATCAAAAACTGTAGAAAAGTTATCTGGTGTGTGTTTCCTAATGTCCAGTAGTTCGTCTTTGGTGAAGCTGATAGGAAAATAATGACTAAACACAGGACAAACAAACAAAAACAACACAATAACTGGAGAGCTCCGCACCGAGGCAGCCATCCGCGGCGCCATCTTGATATCTGCTCCATTGTAATTGCTCCATTGATATCTGCTCCATTGCTTGATAGATGCTCCATTGTAATTTACTTTATACTGTTGTATCTGTCTTGCAGGTAAGATTGCTTACATTTATTACAAGTCAAGGGGTCCAGTAACAGTTATGTTTAATATTTTGTTGTGTTAAGTAGGTTTTGAGCGCTAAAATTGTATTGTTATTACTCGTGGATGGAGCGTGATCAGACACAACGGTAATGAAAGCTTGTACGTGAAATGAGAATCGGTATTGTATAAAAGATATGGAAATGCAGGATGCACAGTAATGTTTATTTAGTTGTTGTGTGATATTGATGGGTAAATGAATAGTTTAAGTGACGCGAGTTCAGTAACACACATGGAGTTCGCGGGTGTCCGCCATTTTGTGTAAATTGTATACAGTGGGGGCATTAGAGTTAATGGAAACTCAAACGACGTGATTTGCTCGATAATTGTATAAAATAGTCGTGAAATGTTACATTAGGGAACATTAAAGTGTAATGTGATTTAGAGTAAACAAGTCAGGCTGGAAAAGAGAATGTATGTACTCTAAAAAGTGTTTAACAGACAAAGGGAAATGTATGGGTTCAGATTAAGTTAAAAAGGGGTAATTTGTTATTTGTTTTTGTTATGGGTCAAGATAATATTCACATACTTGATATGCAAACTGTATTTGCAAGTGAATGTCAATTTAGTTTAGTGAACAACAGTGAATGTCATATTGAGCAATTAGAAAATGTTACTGAAGTTGATGAGCGTAATATAGCAGTTAACACGGAGACGAGCAGATGGATAACACACCGAATTGAGATGCTCCATTGTAATTTACTTTATACTGTTGTATCTGTCTTGCAGGATTGCATGCAGAACCTTTATTAAATGTGTTTCACCAGAAACGACGCCTGCTCCTTTCTACATGTGTAACACTTGGGGGGAAATGTGTCACAGGTCGGGGCGGGCCAACCTGACCTACACCCGCCCCTGAGACCCGGACCACCCTTGGGGAGTCGGACGGAGGACAGAGCAAGGAGGACAGACAAATGGGGGTCAATTAAAATCAAGTTTTTATTAAAAGTTAAAAGAATCGTTTAGGAGTGCAAGCTGGTGGTCGGGAACCTGGTCGAACCTCGGACTGGAAGTTTGAGGCTGGGAACTTCACCACAAGCAGACTGGTGCGTATGCGGGTCCGTACGTCTCTTCTCTGGTGGAGTCACAGACACGGAGTTTACAGCAGAGGAGGCTCTACTGCAAGCAGACAGGTGAGTATGCGGGTACGTACGCCTCTTCTCTGGCGAAGTCACAGGCACGGAGTTTATAGCAGAGGAGGTTTTACTGCAGAGCAGACAGATGAGTATGCGGGTACGTACGCCTCTTCTGGCTGGAGGTTTGAGGTTGAAGACTTCAAGCAGACTGGTGAGTATGCGGGTACGTACGCCTCTTCTCTGGTGGAGTCACAGACACAGAGTTTACAGCAGAGGAGGTTTCACTGCAAAGCAGACAGGTGAGTATGTGGGTACGTATGCCTCTTCTCTGGTAAAGTCACAGACACGGAGCTTACAGCAGAGGAAGTTTCACTGCAAAGCAGACAGGTGAGTATGCGGGTACGTACGCCTCTTCTCTGGTGGAGTCACAGACACAGAGTTTACAGCAGAGGAGGCTCTACTGCAAGTAGACAGGTGAGTATGCGGGTACGTACGCCTCTTCTCTGGTGGAGTCACAGACACAGAGTTTACAGCAGAGGAGGTTTCACTGCAAAGCAGACAGGTGAGTATGTGGGTACGTATGCCTCCTCTCTGGTAAAGTCACAGACACGGAGCTTACAGCAGAGGAAGTTTCACTGCAAAACAGACAGGCAAGCATGCGCATACATAACTCTCTTCAAAGTGGCAAACAGAGGGGCTTACGGCTGGAGGTTTAAGATTGAAAACCACAGGCAGACTGGTGAGTATGCGGGTACGTACACCTCTTCTCTGGTGGAGTCGCAGACACAGTTTACAGCAGAGGAAGTCTCACTGTGAAGCAGACAGGCAGGCACACTCGAAAATCTGTGGGACACAACAATGTTAGCCTCTCTTTGTACAGTCGGGAGGAGATAGAAACTAGGGCAAGACATGGACATCCAGCGGGTTTAGGTGCTCACTTCAAACAGCAGACAGTGCATCACATCACTTCATCTCAACACGGCACTCAGTGGAAAATTACACAGGTATAAGGCCGTTACCCATCTCCTGGCCCGGCTTCTACATCAACAGTCCCACTGTCGCAAGAGAGGGAGATGAAAGTTCAATTAGGTTACTCACTATCTCTCACAAACGTTCCTCCGTCCCGTGGCTACCTCCTTCCCATTGAATCCGCCTGTGTGTCTCTCCATTCACCACGCCATGCCCGTTTAACAGCCCCACATCTTCACCACAACTCACTCTTCCTCCAACAAACACCGATCCCAAGGAAAACCAACGCACTGTTTGATCCATGCTTTCTCCTTTTATCTTCCCGAGTCCCAATCGCAAGGCTTGCTTCTCCCATCTCCAGCTGTTAGCGATCTTTGGCTAATCACCCCAGTGTCGGAGAATGCTCGCGCTATCCCGGAACCAGCCCGGTGTCCCTTTGTTATGGGTCCGGCGGGAGGCAAAACCCAGAGAACATTAGTTCCGTCCAGAAAAATTCAATGAAATTTGTCACCCCGTGACATACCCCCCCACCAAACCGTTCTAGTCCCTAGAACGCGGTGCCTCTACCCAGTCGCCGTACCGTACCGGAGGCTGACCTCGGTTATTCCGCTGGGGACGTCTTGGGGGTGAGGGAACATTCGCTGGCTCGGGTGCAACGGCCGGTCCCCTTGGGACCACAGCCCATCCTATCATTGGGGTCTGATGGACTCTCTCTTCAGTGGGGGAGGTAGTGTCTACAAGCCTTGGGTAGTTGGGGCAAGGACGGATCAAATTCCGATGCAATATCCGTTCTGGGCCGGAGTCCCCTTCGGGGCGAAGGACATACACGGGCTGGTCAGGGCGGGGTTGTCGTTGGACTACATAAGGCCGAGACTCCCAACGGTCACTCAACTTCCCTTTCCCCTGGCGCCGATTGTCTTTGACCAGAACCCTGTCTCCCGGCAGCAGGGGAGCTTCACGAGCCGTTCGATCATATAGTCGTTTGTTCTTCTGGGCAGCTCGTTCGATTCGAGCAGAGACCTGTTCATAAGCGAAGTGGAGGCGCTGGTGATGGTTGCTCACCCATTCCGTTAGGCTGGTTCCCTCCTCGGCCGGTCTGGATCCCAACAGCAAGTCCGTGGGCAACCGTACGTGCCGTCCGAACATCAGGTATGTTGGTGCATATCCAGTAGTGCTATGCACGCTGTTATTATAAGCTTGAATTACGGCCGGGAGATTTACCACCCAATTCCCCTGTTGCTCTGCCTCCAACGTCCCTAATAGGCCCAACAGGGTCTGATTGAATCGTTCGCACCCTCCGTTCCCTTGGGGGTGATACGGCGTAGTGTGGGTCTTCTTACACCCGTACAGTTGGCACAGCTCCCTGATGACCCGGGACTCGAAGTTTGGACCCTGATCTGAGTGAAGGACCTCTGGACATCCAAAGGGCTGGAACACATACTTCCAGAGGGCGTTGGCAGTGGTGACTGCGGTCTGGTCTCTAGTGGGGATAGCCCACGCAAACTTTGTGAAAAGATCCGTTACCACGAGGATATTCTGAATGAGGTCAGTAGGTCGACCCAACGTCAGGTAGTCCATCGCCACCATATGTAATGGGGCTCTAGCTTGAATGGGGGCCAGTGGGGCTCGAACCTCTCTCCGGGACTTAAAGAGAATGCAACGTGGGCACTGCGAGACGAACACCTTAACTGCCTTCTCCATCCCTGGCCAGTAGAAGTGTCTCCGTACCAATGAGATCGTTCTCTCCTGCCCTTGATGTCCCATGTGGTCGTGATATGCTCGGAGGAGAGCTTGGGATTGATCTCTAGGCACAACTATTTGACAGACCTCTTCTCCCAGGGCTGGGTCGAGTAACGTTCGACAGACGACTCCCTCTTTGAGGAAGAGTCTCTTCCCCTGTCGCAGGAGTTGCTGCATCCCCCAAGGTTGTTTACGTCGTTCTAACCCTCTCTGGCCAAGTCCCTCGCTGCAGCCAATCTTGCATCTGGGCCAGAGCTGGGTCCCCCGCCTGCCGGTCCCTCCACCATAGGGGGTCCCAACCCCAACTCGAGGGAACTACTTCCCCTCGAAGCCCAGGGGCCTCTATGATCCCCACCATAAGTTCCTCCTCCGATACTACATTGGGTGGCAAACAGAGGGGTCTACCCTCAGGGAGCCGAGACAGGACGTCGGCATTGGTGTGCTCCTTCCCTGGCCGATACTGCAGATGGTAATCGTAGTTGGCCAGCTGCGCCACCCATCGCTGCTCGACCGCCCCCAATTTTGCAGTTTGGAGATGGACCAGCGGGTTGTTATCCGTAACTACAACTACCTTCGCTCCCCACAGATAATCCTTGAACTTCTCGCTAACGGCCCACTTCATGGCGAGGAGCTCCAGCTTGAAGGAGCTATAGTTAGCATCGTTACGTTCAGCTGGGTGCAGACTCCTGCTCGCATAGGCGATAACCCTCTCTTCTCCCTGTTGACTCTGAGCTAGTACGGCCCCCAATCCCAGATTGCTAGCATCCGTATAGAGCGTAAAGGGCTGAGAAAAGTCGGCGTAAGCCAAGATCGGAGCTTGGAGCAGCTCTTGTTTTAATTGCTGGAAGGCCAGCTCACAGGCGGGATTCCACGAGATGGCAGGGGACCCCCTGCCCCGGGTCCGTCCCGAGCCTCCAAGCAGCTGGTTCAAGGGTTTAGCGATCTTGGCGAAGTCCTTAATGAACCGCCGGTAGTATCCCACGAATCCCAGGAATGATCTCACTTGCCTCACCGTTCTTGGCGTGGCCCACTCCTGGACGGCAGACACCTTTTCGGGATCCACTGCAATCCCCGCCGCACTGACTCGATGGCCCAGGAATTTTACCTCCTTCTTGAGCAACTGGCACTTATCTGGCTGTAGCTTTAGTCCATAACGTTCTAGGGATCGGAAGACCTGCTCAAGGTGTTGAAGGTGAGACTCGAAGTCGGGAGAGTATACGATAACGTCGTCTAAATAGACAAGCGTGGTGTCCATAAGCTGGGCTCCCAAGCAGCGCTGCATGAGACGTTGGAAGGTCGCGGGAGCGTTACACAACCCAAACGGCATACGTTCCCACTCAAAGAGGCCAAAAGGGGTGGTAAAGGCGGTCTTCTCCCGGTCTCCTTCCTCCACTTGGACTTGCCAGTAACCACTAGCCAGATCTAGGGTGGAATACCAGGCGGCCCGAGTAAGACTAGTCAAGGAGTCCTCGACCCGCGGCAGAGGGAAGGCGTCTCGTTTGGTAACTTGGTTCAGCCTCCGATAATCGACGCAGAATCGCCACGCCCCAGTCTTCTTGCGAACGAGGACTATCGGTGCTGCCCATGGGCTGCTGCTCTCCCGAATAACTCCCTTTTCCAGCATCCCTCGAAGGAGGGTACGAACCTCAGCATACAGAGTCGGAGGTACGGGGCGGTAGCGTTCCCGGCTCGGAGGCGCATCCCCAGTGGGAATCCGATGCTTTACAATGTCTGTCCGCCCATAGTCCTCATCATGTGCAGAGAAAAGATGCTTCCATCTCACCAGGAAGTCCCGGAGTTGCTTTGCCTGCCCTTCTTCCAGCCCGTCGCCTCGTAAGGACTCTCCCGCCAGGTGGGCCGGAAATGTTTCTTCCTGTCCGCCTGCAGGAGTCTCAACCTGCGTCAAGGCCACCTCCACCACCGTCGGGCCCACCTGACAGAACTGAAACTCTCCTTCCTCATGGACCTGCTCGGGGCTCACCGGGGTAACTCGCGCTAGACGTTGGTGGCGATGAAGGGCCACAGCATAGGGATTGGTGTTTCTTAGTCTTACGGCAACCCGACCCCGGTGAACGGACGCCAATCCCCGGGCCACCTCCACGGTCTGACAGTCAGAATGAGGCTCAACCAGGACCCACTCCGAGGACCCATGAAGCTGACCAGGGATACGGGCCCAGATAATGGCCTCGCTCTGAGCCGGGACCGACAGTGCGTAGCGACACCCCACTCTTCCCACGCTCTCTCGATCCCGCTGGGCATCGGGCCATGCGGACTCGGCGACAATCGGCCCTGATCCGATCCCATTCCTGTTTTTCCCCTCTCGAGGCCGACGGCATGGGTCTCGCTTTAAACAACTCCTCCCAGCATTCCATGATGACGTTCATTCCCAGTAGGGCACGGTGAGCTCCCAGACATGTATCCTGCACAATCACAACCCCCTTCTGAGGCACAAGGGTCCCCTGAACCTCCAGGTCCGTGACCAGATAGCCCACATACGGAATCTCCAGGCCATTTGCCCCACGCAGGGTTAACCAGGGGACATCTGTGGCCGAATGTCCCTGGATCCCGAATAACTCCCGAGACAGGCTTTCGGAGAACAAGGTGACCTGGGACCCGGTATCCAGGAGGCATTGGATTTCGGTCCCATTGACTTGAGCCACCACAAGAGGGCAACGCCCGACTAGACAATTCCTAGCTGACAATGGAGAGGGGTCACTTAGGGGGGTCCCGACCACTTGACCCACAGTGGCCGGAGACTCTAAAAACCCCCCTGCGATCCCCGGCGTGCCCTGCATTGCCGGACGTAATGACCTGGTTCGCCACAGCCATTGCAAATGGGACGACCTTGTTCGTCCCACCGAAACCGGGGGGCGGAGGACCGGGGCGGACGTTGCTCTGGGAGTCGACTACCTTCGGAGGAGGCTCGTTCTCGTGTAGGTGGCAAGGGTCGGAAATGTTCTCGGCGTAATTCCTCTAAGAAAGTTTTAGACAGTTCTGCCATCTGTTCACGGACGTCTCTCCTCAATTCTTCTCTTAGGGCCTGTTTCCAGTCGGGTGGGGCAGGAGGTGGAGGACAACTGGCAGCACTAGTGGCCATACAGTGGGAGGGGTCCGAGGAGTCAGCATAATCCTGTTCAAGGGCCAGAGCTTCCTGACGTAGCTCATCAAACGTCAGAGCTGAATTGCGCCGAAGTTGTATCCGAAGGCTCTGACGTATTGGCCCATCCCGCAACCCCAGAAGAAACTGGTCCTTTAAGAGCGCCTCCCCTTCTCCAAGCCCATGGTCCTGCCTCCTTTCCAGCCGGGACAAGTGTTCTCGCAATTGCAGAGCAAAAGCACGTATAGTCTGTCGGGTACCCTGTCTACAATTGAAGAATTGCGTCCGAAGAACAGCCGCAGGAGTGGAGTCGCCGTACAGACCCGTTAGGAAGTCAAGGATAGCCTGGGCTGTGGCTCGAGTTGCGTCTGGCGCCGCCTGTACCTCTCTCCTTGCTTCGCCGTCCAGCGAATTTAGAATAAACTGGGTCCGTTGTGCAGCGTTTAACCCTTGAAGGCCCGCCAAGTACTCCACTTGAGTCTTCCATGCCGATAGACTAAGTTCAGACCCTGGTCCCCCATACTTTTGAGCCCACGGGGCTCCCATGAAGATGGGCATGACATTGGGATGACCCACTGGTACCTCTTCGTCTGCCATTACTCCGCCCCCGTCTACTCAACCCAAGGTGGAATCCTGCCGACTACGCCAAATTTATGTCACAGGTCGGGGCGGGCCAACCTGACCTACACCCGCCCCTGAGACCCGGACCACCCTTGGGGAGTCGGACGGAGGACAGAGCAAGGAGGACAGACAAATGGGGGTCAATTAAAATCAAGTTTTTATTAAAAGTTAAAAGAATCGTTTAGGAGTGCAAGCTGGTGGTCGGGAACCTGGTCGAACCTCGGACTGGAAGTTTGAGGCTGGGAACTTCACCACAAGCAGACTGGTGCGTATGCGGGTCCGTACGTCTCTTCTCTGGTGGAGTCACAGACACGGAGTTTACAGCAGAGGAGGCTCTACTGCAAGCAGACAGGTGAGTATGCGGGTACGTACGCCTCTTCTCTGGCGAAGTCACAGGCACGGAGTTTATAGCAGAGGAGGTTTTACTGCAGAGCAGACAGATGAGTATGCGGGTACGTACGCCTCTTCTGGCTGGAGGTTTGAGGTTGAAGACTTCAAGCAGACTGGTGAGTATGCGGGTACGTACGCCTCTTCTCTGGTGGAGTCACAGACACAGAGTTTACAGCAGAGGAGGTTTCACTGCAAAGCAGACAGGTGAGTATGTGGGTACGTATGCCTCTTCTCTGGTAAAGTCACAGACACGGAGCTTACAGCAGAGGAAGTTTCACTGCAAAGCAGACAGGTGAGTATGCGGGTACGTACGCCTCTTCTCTGGTGGAGTCACAGACACAGAGTTTACAGCAGAGGAGGCTCTACTGCAAGTAGACAGGTGAGTATGCGGGTACGTACGCCTCTTCTCTGGTGGAGTCACAGACACAGAGTTTACAGCAGAGGAGGTTTCACTGCAAAGCAGACAGGTGAGTATGTGGGTACGTATGCCTCCTCTCTGGTAAAGTCACAGACACGGAGCTTACAGCAGAGGAAGTTTCACTGCAAAACAGACAGGCAAGCATGCGCATACATAACTCTCTTCAAAGTGGCAAACAGAGGGGCTTACGGCTGGAGGTTTAAGATTGAAAACCACAGGCAGACTGGTGAGTATGCGGGTACGTACACCTCTTCTCTGGTGGAGTCGCAGACACAGTTTACAGCAGAGGAAGTCTCACTGTGAAGCAGACAGGCAGGCACACTCGAAAATCTGTGGGACACAACAATGTTAGCCTCTCTTTGTACAGTCGGGAGGAGATAGAAACTAGGGCAAGACATGGACATCCAGCGGGTTTAGGTGCTCACTTCAAACAGCAGACAGTGCATCACATCACTTCATCTCAACACGGCACTCAGTGGAAAATTACACAGGTATAAGGCCGTTACCCATCTCCTGGCCCGGCTTCTACATCAACAGTCCCACTGTCGCAAGAGAGGGAGATGAAAGTTCAATTAGGTTACTCACTATCTCTCACAAACGTTCCTCCGTCCCGTGGCTACCTCCTTCCCATTGAATCCGCCTGTGTGTCTCTCCATTCACCACGCCATGCCCGTTTAACAGCCCCACATCTTCACCACAACTCACTCTTCCTCCAACAAACACCGATCCCAAGGAAAACCAACGCACTGTTTGATCCATGCTTTCTCCTTTTATCTTCCCGAGTCCCAATCGCAAGGCTTGCTTCTCCCATCTCCAGCTGTTAGCGATCTTTGGCTAATCACCCCAGTGTCGGAGAATGCTCGCGCTATCCCGGAACCAGCCCGGTGTCCCTTTGTTATGGGTCCGGCGGGAGGCAAAACCCAGAGAACATTAGTTCCGTCCAGAAAAATTCAATGAAATTTGTCACCCCGTGACAAATGTGTACTGTAATGTAAACATTAACCATGTGACATAAACTGCTGTGAATTCTAAACAAAATAAAACAGCAGAAATATTTTATAATGCTAAAAACGGGAAAAAATTGTATTGAGAAATCTGTCAAAAGGGGGAAAAAAAGAAAAAAGAAACAAACCTGTAATATCAGCTGTAAATGGAGCCTTATTTATCACTCAGAATTAGTGTTAAATACATTTACACAAACACATGTCGATCACTGTCTCTCTAGTCGTCCACACCGTCATAATGAGGGACAGAACACACAGAATGATAATGTGTTCCCCACATCACACCAGGATATTTCACCCAAAATTGAAAATTCACTCAATAAACTGATTCACGCATGGTCAACTGATGTTAAAAACAAAAACATTGTATGGTGACCTCTCCACATTCTGTGTTGTTACAGCACTGCAAAAATGGCAGAAATGTTTTTTTATGAAATAGCAGACAAAATACCACAGATATTCTTTGAAAAAGATCTAAATTATTGAAAGATTTGACCATAACTAATTACTATCTTTGATATTCTTAGGTAATTTCATGTGTATAGACTAGTTGCTGCACATCCCCCTCACAAGCAATTTGCATATGAATTGCAGGAAGGCTTGAATGGTAAATGGACTGCATTTATATAGCGCTTTCACAGACCCACTGGGTCACCAAAGCACTTTACATTTGCCTCACATTCACCCATTCATACACTCATTCATACACCGACGAAAGGCTTGTCAGGTGAGAAAGGCCTAAACTCTAACAATACAGTTACCAATGTCCAAGAAGCTGAGGAACTTCTCAAATAAACTAGAGAAAATGCTGGGATTTACCAGATATATTCAAGTATATCAATTTGATTTAGAAATGTAGCTAATTGATGTCTTATTCAATGTTGCATTATGTTGTATGTTTTTTGTAATTAGGTTTAATTTTTTTGGAAAAAAGCATTAAAATTGGCCTGTATAGACAGGGCCTGAAATTAACACTTGCCAAATGCCAAATGCGAGTAAAACAAACTGTGGTGTTACAGTGCTGCAAAAACGGCTGCAAGTTTTCTTTATAAAATAGCAGACACAATAGCAGATAGTTATATTAGATATTTTTTGCTAAACTTCAAGGTTTGGATGCAGTGAGAAAGTCACAGACACAGAACTAAAAACTTAATGAGTCAAACACACTTTTTGTTTTAAGATATATTTTAAGACTGTGGTATAAATGATTGAATGATTTGACCATAACTCATTACTATCTTTGATATTCTAACTTAGGTAATTTCACGTGTATAGACTCTAGTGTGATTGAGTTTCTGCACATCCCCCCCACAAACAGCTTTCATATCAATAGAGGAAGGCTTGTCAGGTGAAAAAGGCCTAAACTCTAACAATACAGTTACCAATGTCCAAGAAGCTGTGGAACTTCTCAAATAAACTAGAGAAAACGCTGGGATTTACCCTGCCAAATTTCTTTTGTAAAGTTTTCTTTTGAAAAAAAAAAATGTATCTAAAAAAAGCAAGAATCACACTATCTACTGTTTATAATTCACCTTTTGTGTAGATGGTGATGAAACTGAGACTAACAGTAACACTTGTGTAGGTGTTTAGATAAATATACATTTTTTTAAGTTTTTCTTTTTTTAGATTCAGGATATATTGCAATATGGTTGGTCTTTGTGTTAAGTGAGAAATTCATTTTTGTAAATTGAAAGATGTCATTGAATGCATTTTTTGCCAAAGCAATAATACATGATCCACAGTTTGGCTCACATAAGCCCCTTTCACACAGATTCCGGAAAATACACTGAAAATTTGTCCCTGGATCTTTTGATTTCTGTTCATCCACACTACCTGGGATTTTCTGGAATCAGTGTGTGTGTTTACACACATTCTGTAGAGATACCGTAAATATGGCATTCATCCTGCCTTTATTTCACACCGGGTCGATTCCGGGACTGATCCCAGCAATGTTAAATAATAAAAATGTTAAAAATAATTTTGTACAGTATTGTAAACATGGATAATGTAACAATCTGCAGTTAACAGTAGATAAATAAATCTACAATTTATAAGACACAATAAATTTGGAAGGGTAAATCCCAGCGTTTTCTCTAGTTTATTGTAGTTTATTTGAGAAGTTCCACAGATTCTTGTGGCGCTTTTCCACTGCATGGTACGGTACGGTTCGGTTCGGTACGCCTCACTTGTGGTGCTTTTCCACTGCATGGTACGGTACGGTACGGTGCGCTTCGGCGCGCTTAAATGGTACCTGATCTGTTGAGGTTCCAAGCGTACCGTACCGGTACTAAAATGTGACGTGAAACACTGCAGATCACTGATTGGTCAGACAGACAGACAGAATTGTCACTACCAGCGTCATTGGATTTGCGACACGAGACCGCTATACAGAGTCATATAACCAGTAGACAACAGCCAACACGGTAGCACCTGTGTTTTAATTACTTGAAAAAAAAGAAGAGATCAACACTTTAAAAAGGAAATGGCTGAATCGTGGTCGAGGTGCAGACAATCCTCTCGTTGGTTGCCTAGGAGCGGGTCCAGCGAGAGCTGGATGGGGCAAAACAGAATGAAAAAGTGTTCCAAGTAGCAGCTAGCTCAGCTCTTAGCCGCACACGGCTATCACCGGACCTACAAACAGTGTAACGATCAGTCCCACCCACTTTGAATGGGTACTAACTGCAGTGGAAAAGCAACCGAGCTAGCGAACCGAACCGTACCGTACCGAGTCGTACCACGCAGTGGAAAAGCGAAGCCGAACCGAACCGTTCCGCGCCGAATCGAACCGTACCGAACCGAGCGTACCATGCAGTGGAAAAGCGCCATTGGACATTGTTAAGTGTGTTAAGTGTTTTTGTGAGCTCTCAGGCCGGTTCACCTAAAACACCTTTCAAGCCGTCCCGCATTGAGATGTAAATGACTGTGGGGGATGTGCTCAATCCACACACTAGAGTCACATGAAATACCTATGTTAGAATATCAAGGATAGTATTGAGTTATGGTCAAATCATTCAATAATTTATCCCACAGTCTTGAATATCTTTTATTTTTAGAGTTTATTTGACGTATTAGGTTTTTAGTTCTGTCTCTGTGACTTTCTCCACTTCACCCAAACCTAGAAGTTGATTTAGATATATATATTTTTTTAAATATCTGTGGTATTGTGTCTGCTATTTCATAAAGAAACATTTCTGCCATTTTTGCAGCACTGAAACAACACAGAATGTGTAGAGGTGACCATATAATGTTTCTGTTTTTAGCATCAGTTGAACATTTAATGAGTGAATTTTCAATTTTGGGTGAAATATCCTGGTGTGAAGTGGGGAAGTCAGGGGAACATATGATCATTCTGTCTCTTCTGTCCCACATTATGACGGCGTGCACGACGCTAGAGAGGCAGTGATCTACATGTGTTTGTGTAAATGTATTTAACACTAATTCTGAGTGATAAATAAGGCTCCATTTGCAGCTGCTATTACAGGTTGGTTTTTTTTTTTGTTTTTGTTTTAGTTGTATTAATTAATTCAGTGACTTAATCTTGCAAACTACATATTTCACTTAGACACAACACTGCCAAAACTCTGAACATAACACAACATTGAACACCGTCACAAAACTTTTCACTCAGTGATCACAAGATCAGTCTCCCATTTACATGAATTCATTTCTCGCTTAAACACAAAGACCAACAGAACTTGATTAACTGTACAGGCCAATTTGCACATGCTTACATATTATTTCTAAGACTGTTATATTTAATTTCAAAACCTATCAACACACAAATGAATAAGATATTTCTACCGTATACCACATTGAAACATATTCTGAATCTAGAAAAGTTAAGATGTAACTAAACACCTACACAAGTCTTAGTCTTTCATGTAAACATGAACCATGTAACGAATTCTGAACAGCAGAAAATAGTGCATATTGCTGCCTGTTGTGTTTTATTTTATTTTATATTATATTTAATTGTGTTTGTTGTGTGAAACCTTTACTACTGTTCTGGAATAATGACTTAATTTGAGACATGAAATATGTGTTTTGGTACGTTTATTGCTTTCTGAATGTGAAATGTGCTGCAGTGAAGCTGAAAGTTGGTTAACTTGCTCTGCATGGGATCACCGGTGATCCCAACTTTTATTGTTTACATTTATCTTGTGTTTACAATATCATTTTGGCAAGTAATAAGGTTAACCAATACATTTTTTGAAAGATACGACACTGTATATTCGTCTCGTTATAAGCATTATACAATCAAGATAACTTTGCAACCGTTTTTTGTAATTCTGTATCAACATAAACAATAAGATACAACTATGAAGAGAGGGGGGGTCTTTACCTTTTTTGTGTTGTGGAAATGTAATGCTTGGCAGAATAATGATGACATCGATCTTTTTACCTTGGGAAGAGTCCAGTATATGATCACCATGGTAAAAATGTGTCCAAAAATATGCAAACTGTTAAAAATATCCATAGAATGTATATTGTTTACATCCTGAAATTTGCTAATCACGAGGGCGTTGTCCTGTTTATTCGACGAACTCTCCACATCTAGCGCATTATTCAATGAAACATAACATATCAGTGTATTTAGTGGAGTGTCTGGAAATGAATGAGGTCGGCCCAGAAGATGTTCAATGAAAACTGGCCATGTAATTTTAGAAAGTATTGAAGGATGACAGGCGGTTTTGGTGACGTATGATCATGCATAATGATAATATATGTGGTAAAAAATAAACCAATAGCAATGGGAAACGTTTGTGTTGTCATCCAGTGTGAAGCCTATGCCATAACGAATACGCCAATGTGCAGATTTGCATAATCTCGCGTTTATAACAGTGTTCCTTTGTCTGCGCAACCATTTGCTTCCTGGAAATTTGCGCACACGTGATTGTCGTGACGCAGAGAGGTCACCTGCTCTCTCGCTCACTCTGATGCAGTCGCTCTGTTTGCATTCGCCGTTCTGTTTGCATTCGCCTGGTTCAATGCGTTCACGTCGGGGACGGAAGTTATTTTCTCCTGCTGCTGCATTGGAATAACTTTGCGAATCAGTTATGAAGAAACCGTGTAATATTCAGAAGAGAGGGCTGTATCCAGCGTCGAGTCCGGAGAAGAGGATATGTGTTTGGAAGGTCGCGATCCAGTTTTAGATCGGTAAGTGTCTAAACATTTTAGTGAGTTTGTGTTACATTGCTTTCTGTTTTTGATTTTCTGCACTATTGCGGCCTATAAGTACATTGAAATGCAGTGAAATTGTTTTTCAAGCGCTGAATTAGAAGAAACCATGTACAACATTACTTTGTAACGTTAGCTATAGGCTATTATTTTGTATGTAGAACGCAAGACGAAGTTCAAACAAAAAAAATCATAGAAGAAAATGTAATTATATGTGTGTAAGGTAACTAGTTGTGTTAGGCGTATTTCTAATCACTTTTGTGTAATTCAACAGTGACGAAACTTCAGAGGATGATAGCTAGGGTACCAGAGGCCTCTGGACAACATGCGTCCGTGCAGCCTCCGTGTGTCAGCTACATCTGCCTCCAGAAGTTCAAGAGGAAAGAGGCAGCCCAGCACTGTGTGGTAAGCAAATAATGTGAAGCAAGTAAAGTAATGTTTAGTGAGAGAGAAAAAATAGCATTTTAGGGCATTATTATTGTCTGATCACAGTCTTCATTATTAGCTGGTAGTGTAAATATGCAGGGTATGGACTCAGATTGTTGTAGCCTATGTGAATTATCATTTGAATATAAAATCTGTAAGCTGTTAGTGTAAATGTGCAATCAGGGCAACAATAGAGGGGCTATGAATGTAGATTGTTGTATGTGAATGATCGTTTGAATATAAAATCTGTAAACTGTTAGTGTAAATGTCCAATCAGGGCAACAATAGAGGGGCTATGGATGTAGATTGCTCTATGTGAATGATTCTTTGAATATAAAATCTTTAAGCTGGTAGTGTTAATGGGCAACAATAGAGTGGCTATGGAGGTGAATTTTCTGTATGTGAATTATCCTTACAGATTTTATTTTCAAAGCTGGTAGAGTGGTAGTGCAAATTAGCAGTCAGGGCAACAATAGAGTGGGTGTAGAGGAAGATTGCTGTATGTGAATGATTGTTTGAATTTCTGATATGAAAAGGCATTAATATGCATGTATTCATGTGTAAGATAATCAGTTATGTTAAGTGTATTTCTAATACTTTTTGTGTAATTTAACAGTGAGACAACTTCAGATGATGACTGGGAACCAGAGGGCTCTGGACAACATGTAAAGCATCCATGTGTGGCTGCAACATCTTCAGCTGCCTCCAGAAGTTCAAGAGGAAAGAACGGAAGAAAGAGACGAGCTGGCAGGACATCCCACCAAAAGCAAGGTTTTTGACCCTCCTTCTCGTACTTTTTGTGGGTGTCACAGTCCTGTGCACATCACCAACGGCAGCAGGGCAGGTAGACGCATATGTAAGGTGTGCCACCGAATTCTCCTGTGAAGTGTCAAAACTGTGATGCAGCTTTCTGCTACCTCCCTAAGTATCATGCACAAAACAACCTCCTAGTGTGACTTCATATTTAGTCCAAAGAATGATAGCAATTTCGCAATAGGGACTGTGAGAGTATATGTATCGGGTGGAGGAGTGGGCTTGACAAACCTGTGGTAAAACTCTCCTCTATGAGTGCTGGACACCGCCGGGTGAACTAACTACCGGCTAATTGACAAACCATCAACAGAACAGCACTGCCAAACTGTGCAATACTTTGTAAGTAGTACATTTGTTTATTTATGTATTCATTTTTTTTTAGAAATGTTATCACTGTGTTGATTGCTAATAACTAAGAAACTATAGTTTGTAACTATATACAGATGTATAAATTAATAAAACGTTTTTTTTTTGTGCTAAATAATCTGTCATTCTTTAAACAACCATTAAATTATTGGTAGTAAACATAGACTTTGTTATATATACTTTTTATAAGCAAGTGCCAAGTGTCACTTTATGGTCCTTTTGGAGCCTTTCCAAAAATGCACATAAATGCATTTTTATAAACTATTAGGATGTAAACAATACACCAGAGACAGTATACAAGTTATGCTTTGTCATATTATAATAAGAAAATATATTGAAAGGATCAAAAAAACATGTTATAGATCATGGTAAAAGTTGGTTACCAAGTGGCCCTTTGGAGTCTCCAAGTGGCCTTTTTGGGTAGGTGCCTAGACATGCGCTGAAATAAATGCTTGTAAAAAAATCATTTTTGCTTGTAAGAACTTCAAATTTGAAACCTACATTGTTAAGAACTATGGCTTTAGATTGCTTGTGTTTCCAGGCCCGTACATATTTGCCTTAAGCAATTTTCTTTTTCATAAAAATTTATTATACAAAAATATATTTTTTTCCATTGTTTTTGAGCTTCTTTATCTTTCTATTAGTAATTGCTAGAGCAATTCTTAGTATTTCATAGTAAACTGTCAAGTGTCAGCTTTTAAATGATACCTTGGTTTTGTGTGTAGCCAGAAGGACTCATTAGCAACAACCATTTTATTATGGGTATGTCATTTTGCACTCGATTGTCAAAAAGGGGGCGACAGGTAAGGGGTTAAGACAACGGAGTGAAGAGTTTTGAAAAAAGAGATAAGTATTTAGAAATAAATACATTCTAATTTAATTTAATTAGAATATAACATTCGAATGTTGTGGGTTGATGGATTATGATTGGGTTACAAGCATCACCTGTCAGCAGAGATGGGCATAAATGCATGGAAATGTATTTCAAATACAAATACAAAGTACTGTGTGGAAAAATGTATTTAAATACAAATACAAAATACTGTGTGGAAAAATGTATTTAAATACAAAATACTGTGTGGAAAAATATACAAATACAGTATTTTATAATTTGAAAATACACAAAATACATGAGAAATTGGCCATCCAGTGCATGTATAGGTCACAGTGAATGAAGAAACTACATAGGCCTATTGCTGGCCATTACAAATAAACTAAATAGCAAAATAGCAGCCATTTAAATACTTATTTCTGACCAGGTTACAATGTAGTTGTCACAATCGATTACTTGTGGTGAACACAGTCAGATTCTGGCAGGGAGTCGGAATTCGGCACAACACCTGTTATCAATTTTCGGCACGACAACGGCGCCCTTGCTCGTATGAATTGTTTACAGTTTACAGACTAGTTTCTCACCTATATCTGACTTCACTTCAGTCACCAGCATGAGGCCCAGCTAAAGTGTAATCTAACAGTGAAAATGGCGCCGAAAAAGTTAAGTGATGTGGCGGAGGAAATCGATGACATTAAAGTCACTTTGGACTTCCTTAAAACACAGCTCATGGAGGTAAAGGAGCAACAGATCCGTATTTTGGATTTGGTGAAGGAGGTCCAGTCTCTTCGCATCCAGAACGCGGAGAAGGATACGAAAATAGTGCAGCTGGAGAGCCGGGTTGCAGACCTTGAACAATATTCGAGGATGAATGACATCATAATAACCGGGCTCACGGTGAAACCCCGATCGTATGCTCGAGCGGTAGACGCGAACACCAGGGATCCAGCAGCAGAGATCAACACCAGCTCGATAGAGCAACAAGTGGCGAGCTTTTTTCAATCAAAAGGAATTGATTTGGATTGTAACTATGTTGAGGCTTGCCATGTGTTGCCGAGGAGGAAAGCAGGCGATAAATCTACTGTCATCATGAGATTTGCAAACAGAAAACACAAGATTGCGATTTTGAAGGAAGGAAAAAAGCTGAAAGGAACAAACGTTTATATCAACGAGCACCTCACAAAGCACAATGCAGACATCGCAAAGAAAGCCAAATACCTGAGAAAAATGAAGAAAATACAACACACATGGACTGCCAACTGTAAAGTGTTTATAAAATTAAATGGAAGCCCAGACGATGCGAAGGTATTGATGGTGAGGGTTTGGAAGAGCTGACTGAGTATGAGTAAACAAGGTTGTCAGGCTATTGGAATACGAGGTAAGCTGATTGACACACATTCTCAATTAAGACATTCATCTGAAGCAGAAGATACAACTAGTCCGGAGTTGCAAATATTTGAATATACTGATTATATAAGTTCTGATACGGATCATGATATTGATCCGGACAATAACTTTTTTACTGATGCAAACAAAAACTGTGGCTACTATACAGATGAAACGCATAATCAAATCAACAAAGATGGTAGACTCTCCGTTATACATATAAACAGTAGAAGTCTCTATGCAAACTTTGAAAATATTAAGAACTATTTGCATGGTTTGGCACAACCATTCAGTATAATTGCTTTATCTGAAACATGGATGCAGAAGGGAAAAAAAGAAAATTTTGAGTTGGATGGATATGATTTTGTACACATGGACCGAAAACATGGAGCAGGAGGAGGTGTTGCATTATTTGTGGACACTAATTTGAGATTTAGTGTTGTGGAGGATATGAGTTTCATTGTTGAAAATATATTTGAATGTTTAACAATTGAGCTCCACAGAGAACATAAGAAGAATGTGATTATAAGTTGTATTTATAGAAAACCAGGATCATGTGTTGAAAAATTTTGTGAATATATGGAGGAAATGTACACCAAAAAAGCTAGCAAAACAATCATTGTTTGTGGAGACTTCAACAGACATGCTCAATCCAAATAACCATAAATTGACAGAAAACTTTATTAACACAATCCACAGCTTGAATTTATACCCTAAAATCACTAGACCTACGAGGATAACGGCCCATAGCGCCACATTAATTGATAATATTTTAACAAATGAAATCTTCAACGACGCAATAAGTGGAATATTAATAAGTGACATCAGTGATCATTTGCCCGTATTCACAGTGTTTGATAGCGATTGTAAGCATCATCAGGAACCATTTAGCAAATTCAAAAGATTAAGATCAGAAGAATCCTTGAAAGTCTTTAAGAATGATTTATTTGAACAAAATTGGGACGGTGTATATGATAAGAGCAATGTACATGATGCCTATGATGAGTTCATGAGAATATTTGGAAAATTATATGACAAAAATTGCCCATTGAAGAAATTATGTACAAATTCAAAGAAAAAAGGACATCCCTGGATTACAAAGGGATTGAAAAATGCAATCAAAAAGAAGAATTTGCTTTACAAGGAGTTTTTTAAACAAAGAACTAGAGAGACGGAAAATAAGTATAAGAAATATAAAAAAAAATTGACTAATAT
The DNA here is from genome assembly GCA_036326025.1 of Chrosomus eos. Taxonomy (NCBI): domain Eukaryota; kingdom Metazoa; phylum Chordata; class Actinopteri; order Cypriniformes; family Leuciscidae; genus Chrosomus; species Chrosomus eos. The sequence goes on from CM070838.1 coordinate 34,478,332, forward strand.
TTTGAGGAAAATTAAGAAAGATTATTATAATAAATTAATAGAAAATAAGAAATCGGTGGTGAGGGAAATGTGGAAAATATTGAATGAGGTAATAAAAAAATCCTCTGGCCAGTTAAGTTATCCTAAATATTTTAATATGGGAGACAAAGACAATTATAATATGAAAGAGGTGGCAAATACTTTCAATGCATTTTTTGTTAATATTGGGAAAGAGCTGGCAGAGAATATTCCTGACCCCGGAAATGATCAATATGGTTATTGCTCTATTGAAAGAAATGTAAATTCAATGTTCCTTTCTCCGGTGGAGGAAAGTGAGATAATTCAAATTGTTGCAAAATGTAAGAATAAAACTTCGAATGATTGTAACAATGTTGATATGACTGTGGTGAGAAATATTATTGAAGCCATTGCAAAACCTCTTACTTATATTTACAACTCATCATTTCAATCTGGCACATTTCCTAATCAAATGAAAATAGCAAAGGTCATTCCACTCTATAAATCAGGAGACAAACGTCAATTTACATACTATAGACCGGTTTCGCTGCTTCCACAATTTTCAAAAATTCTGGAAAAACTGTTTATCACTCGTCTTGATAATTTCTTGGAAAAAAATAACATATTTAATGAATGCCAGTATGGATGCCAGTAAGGGCAACGTCACTTGCATTGTTAGATTTTATGGAAGAAATATCAAGCTCAGTAGATAAAAAAATGCATACTATTGGAATTTTTATTGATTTACAGAAGGCGTTTGATACCATTAATCATGAAATTTTGTTAGGAAAACTAGAGCGATATGGGATCCGAGGAAAGGTATTAGACTGGATAAAGAGTTATTTGACTCAGCGAAAGCAGTTTGTGAAACTGGGAGATTATTTTTCTGAATGCCTGGAAATTTCTTGTGGAGTCCCACAGGGGGCGGTGTTAGGCCCGAAATTGTTTCTTATTTACATTAATGATTTATGTCAAGTGTCAGAAGTACTGAAATTAGTGTTGTTTGCTGATGACACTAATATTTTTTGTTCAGGCAGTGATCTTCAGTTGCTAGTGCAGGAGACAAATAAGGAATTAGAGAAGATAAAATTATGGTTTGATACAAACAAATTATCACTAAATTTAAAGAAAACAAAATTAATGATGTTTGGTAATAGTCGAAGTAATTTGCAAAGTGAAATTAAGCTGGATGGAGTGAACATTGAAAAGACTAATGAAATAAAATTTTTAGGAGTCATAATTGACAACAAAGTGAACTGGAAACCTCATATTAGTCATATTAGGAGTAAGGTTTCAAGGAGTATAGCAATAATTGGTAGAGCAAGGCAAGTTTTAAATCAGAAATCCTTACGAATGCTCTATTGTTCATTAGTTTTGCCATATTTCACTTATTGTATAGAAATGTGGGGAAACAATTACACAACAACAGTTCAGCCACTTGTCATTCTACAGAAGAGAGCTTTAAGGATCATTCATGGGGCAGGTTATAGGGAACATACCAATCTATTTTTTATGGAGTCCAAATTACTAAAATTTAAAGATTTGGTGGATTTACAGACTGTGCAAATTCCATATAGGGCAAAGCATAATGATTTACCTCAAAATGTACAAAAGTTAGGGTATAAGGAGGGTATGTGTTGAGAGGAAAACTCAATTTCACATTACCAATGGTGCACAGTAGAAGGAAAAGTTTTTGTGTTTCCATACAAGGGGTGAAATTGTGGAACAATTTAAATGAGAAGCTTAAGGAATGTCCAAATATAAAACAATTTAGGAAAAGATTTAAAGAAATGATTTTTGAACGTTATAAAACAGAAGGAAAATTAGTTGGTTAAGCCAGAAATTTTGTTACTAACATATTGTATAAATGTAAGAAGTTATATGTGCTTGTGTTTTGTAAAAAAGTGGTTAATACCAAAGGAAGCAAATAAAATTAATGTATTAAGAGTTTGAAAGAGGGGGTGGGAATTAATAAGTGTTAAACTTCATCCCACTCCTTTTCAAGCAGCGGTGAATTATATTTGTTTGATTATCAGTGTTATGTCGATTATTGTTTTATGTTGTACATACTGTACACTTTTTATTGTATGCTTGAAATAAAATGTATAAAAAAAAAAATATAAATAAAAACACTGTTAAAAAAATCATACTGTATGTAAAACTGTGGGAACATTTCTGCTATCTAGCAAAACATATGACCCAAAATCTTAATTTGACTTCACAGTAACAATATATATCATGGTTTCACAATTCTCAATATCAGTTACTATTAATATTGATACAACAGCAAAAACTGAACTTCAAACTCTGTTGAGGCTTTTTTTTTCAATGCTTTTTAAGTAGGAGTGTAACGATACCCTCATGTCACGATTCGATACATATCACGATACTGATACGATATTATTGAGACACTCTAAGACATATGGTAAAAGGTTAACAAAAAATGTACTGTTGATTAAAATGCTAAATTTGATATTACATTGTGTGTGTAAATGAATAGGCTTGTACTTGGTGCTGGAAACCCAAAGCACAGGACAATAGAGACACCAGATTAACTATATTCATGATTCTGAATTTGAAAATACAGAATTATTTTAGATGAATATGATTGCACTCTTTCACTGACTATATTTAAAATAATGTAGGCCACATACTTTACTGTTAACATCAGACATTTGGCATTATCAGGACCCACAAATATTTCCCCATTGCATTATTATTATATTCAACATTATATAGTTGTTTAATATAGTACTGACACTAAAACTCTGAAAACATGTTTTTTTTTCTCACACAGTAGTTTTTACTTTGGGTGAATTATCCACAATATTGTTGCATTTTTGTTGCGATATGTTGTGACACGATACTGTTACACCCCTATTTTTAAGTATAGTAATTTTATATTTATTTTATATAAAGTTTATTTGTTTCTAAGTTCATTAAAGTTATAGATTTTAACTAAAATATTCAATTAGAATTCATTTGACACTATTTACCCAAAGTTTTTTTTTCCCCCAATGAACAATACAACTAAAAGCTGAAGATTTTTGTGGTGTATCATGCATCAATGCTTCTTTTACAGGGTTCCAATAATTCCTAAATTTCTCACTAAAAGCTGCATGGATAAATCTGCTTACTCCTCAGGCGTGTCTGAACTACACTGTAAATGATTTCTGTTGTTTTCACAGGATTATACTGTTTTTCTCAACAGTTTATTACTGTATAAACTATGTACAGTCATTTTACAGTCACATGTACAGGATGTGCAAAAACATCCTGCAAAATCTTTTTAACCCATCAGCTGCAACTTTGGCAATTGGGCCATGCCCAAAATAAAAAAAAGGCAAATAATGTTCTGAATGATTAGAGGCGTCTTCTCGTGCTTTTGAACTGTTCCCGTCTGGTCAACGGTATTTTTTTACCCCGTTTTGATGAAAAACAGATGCAAATGCTCTTTCCTCAAGCAAATCAAATATTGTAATTTTCGATAACTGATGGTTTGGTCATTTTTTTATAGTTATATATCATATATGTTTATCTATGTATATTGTGACTTTGGATGCCTGTGTGAATATATATATATACCTGGTAAATATGATAAAAAATGGCTGTAAAAAATAAATCTGCATTGTTTATCCTTTTGATCTTTCATAAAAAAAAGGCAAAATCCTAACCTTTCATTGAAGTAAAACAATTGAAATAAACACATTATAAAATAAATGTTTTTCTCCAAAACATGTTGGCCACAATTATTCATATTATCACTGTGAAGCTGCTTTGATACAATCTGTATTGTAAAAAGCGCTATATAAATAAATGTGACTTGACTTAATCTCTCTCTCTCTCTCTCTCTCTCTCTCTCTCTCTCTCTCTCTCTCTCTCTCTATATATATATATATATATATATATATATATATATATTGCCGGGGTGTCTGTATTTTTTACCTGTTATATGTAAAAAAAGATTCAATGGTCTTTCCTCAAAAAAAAAAATATTTTTGATAACTGATGGTTTGGTCATTCTCTTTCTCTTTTTAATATTATATTGTATATATTTATCCATGCATATGTTGATCTCTGATGCCTGTGTGAAATATATATATATATATATATATATATATATATATATATATAATATATATATATATAATATTTTAATGTATATTAATATAATATAATAATGTAACTGTTATGAAGACGGATTTCACTGCAGGTTCACTTCATTGTTCACACACACACAAAAGTCCCCACTTGGTTGGATCGATATCGTTCAGAAAGTCCCCTCTTGGCCAGTGTGGAGCGACACTGCTGTGTTAGTAATATAGACATGTATATGTTAGTAATGTAGACGTGTGGTTGTGCAATGGCAATGGCAAGTAAATTGTTAGGGACTGCATAACAAAGCATAGAAAGTATCTATGAAAAGAGAGCGTTAAATAAGAAAAATAATATTATAAAAATAATATTATGAATGATAAGAGCCGTCTTCTCGCCTCTGCTTTTGAACTGTTGTCGCCCGGCCGTCTGTATTTTTACCTGTTGAATGAAAAACAGATTCAAATGGTCTTTACTCAAAAAAAAATTATTTTTAAAATGTTTGATAACTGATGGTTTGGTCATTCTCTTTTTAATATTATATTGTATATGTTTATCTATGCATATTTTGATCTCTGATGCCTGTGTGAATATATATTATATATATATATATATATATATAATATATATATATATATATATATATATATATATATATATATATATATATATATATAGTGTATATAATAGATATATAATGGGTAACACTTTATTTGAAGGGGTGTGCATAAGACTGACATGACACTGTCATAAACATGACATAACACCTGTCATGAACATGAAGGAGTCTTTATGAATGTTTATGACTGTTGTCATTAAGTGTCATTCGGTAAATTATGACACTTTCAATGCAAAGTTGACATTGTTTAAAATGTCTTTGTTATGACAACTTGACATTAACAAAGACAAAAATGTCTTGATTATGACAACTTGACATTAACCAAGAAATCATAACCTGTCAACCTGTCACAACTTTGGCCGTCATGACACCATTATAACCGTGTCATGAATATTTTACTTGTCCTAAAGTAAAGTGGAACACATTGTACTAGTTATAAAGATGTCATTAAGGGTTATTACACTGCCAAATGCTTTAAGTTTGATAATTAGACCTGTTATGACATATTTGTGACAGGTTGACAGGTTAGGATTTCTTGGTTAATGTCAAGTTGTCATAAAGACATTTCCGTCTTTGTTAATGTCAAGTTGTCATAATCAAGACATTTCTGTCTTTGTTAATGTCAAGTTGTCATAATCAAGACATTTCTGTCTTTGTTAATGTTAAGTTGTCATAATCAAGACATTTTTGTCTTTGTTAATGTCAAGTTGTCATAACAAAGACATTTTAAACAATGTCAACTTTGCATTAAAAGTGTCATAATTTACTGAATGACACTTAATGACAACAGTCATAAACATTCATAAAGACTCCTTCATGTTCATGACAGGTGTTATGTCATGTTTATGACAGTGTCATGTCAGTCTTATGCACACCCCTTCAAATAAAGTGTTACCATATAATGTAACTGTTATGAAGACAGATTTCACTGCCAGTTCACTTCATTGTTCACACACACACAAAGTCCCCACTTGGTTGGATAGATATCGTTCAGAAAGTCCCCTCTTGGCCAGTGTGGAGCGACACTGCTGTGTTAGTAATATAGACATGTATATGTTAGTAATATAGACGTGTGTGTGTGCAATGGCATGTATAACAATGGCAAGTAAATTGTTAGGGACTGCATAACAAAGCCTATTTTTGTTAACTGATGGTTTGGTCATTCTCTTTCTCTTTTTAATATTATATTGTATATGTTTATCTATGCCTATTTTGATCTCTGATGCCTGTGTGAATATATTGTAACAGTCTTGGCCTGTCACATTTGGTATGTAAGGCTACTACCTGACACTAGGGGGAGATAGTGTGCTTATTGATCTAGGATATCAGTAAGGCAATGATAGAAGAAGTTAGATTTGTTTGGGGACGAACAGCATGGTGTCTGCGTGCCACTCTTATGAGTCCAGACTGGGAATCTAGGGGATTTTCTGCTCAGTCAATGTAAGATTTGATGTTTTGTTTGTTTTATTTAAGGTTATTTTTGGCCTGTGTGGATTCACATACAGTATGATGTTGATGTTTGTTTACTTGTTTGTAGAAGGACTCTTTAGTCCTTACTGATAATATCCAGGAGGATTGTTCATCAAAAGGACTGTTTAACCCCAGGACACCCTACTGCTATCCTCCTCGTTATCTTCTGGGTTGGGGTACAAGGAGAAAAGTTTGGTTGTTCGCATGACTTTTGATGAATTATATTGGACTGACTCCAGCCATTGCGTTTCCAGACTTTCGTGCACTTAAGTACAGCAGAAAGGACTTCTTTTGCTCATCCAGATAAGAACTTTTACACTTCATTTTGTAAATAGTGGTGTTGATGTGTGACTTGTTCCTTCTATGTTGAAATGCTTTGACTCTGGCCATGATTTGTGTGATTTCTTCTCATGTATTGATGGTGATATGTATTCTTTACCTCTTTCTTTTGTGAATAATACTCACTTTTGCATTTATTTTCTTGTCTTACTGAGTATTTGGACTAACACAGAGTATAGCCGGCGGTTCCCTCCCTAATATAAATTTTGTGGCAATTGGTCTGGGTGTGATTACTAGACGACTTGTTACAATATATATATATATATAATATATATATATATATATATATATATATATATATATATATATATATATATATATATATATATATATAATAGATATATAATGTAACTGTTATGAAGACAGATTTCACTGCCAGTTCACTTCATTGTTCACACACACACAAAAAGTCCCCACTTGGTTGGATAGATATCATTCAGAAAGTCCCCTCTTGGCCAGTGTGGAGCGACACTGCTGTGTTAGTAATATAGACATGTATATGTTAGTAATATAGACATGTATATGTTAGTAATATAGACATGTATATGTTAGTAATATAGACATGTATATGTTAGTAATATAGACGTGTGTGTGTGCAATGGCATGTATAACAATGGCAAGTAAATTGTTAAATACAAGAGTTAGAGAGAGAGTTAAATGAGAAAAACAATATTATGAAAATAATATTATGAATGATAAGAGGCATATTCTCATAATCTTATGTGACCGTCTGTATTTTTACCCGTTGTAGATTTAAATAATCTTTCCTCAAGCAATTGTTTTTTTATTTTTATTTTTTATTAACTGATGGTTTGGTCATTCTTTTTTTTATTTTACATTATATATGTTTATCTATACACATTGATATTGTGATCGCGGATGCCTGTTTGAGCATTATATGATGACACACCCACACACACACACACACACACACACACACACACACACATATATATGTGTATAAGTTACAAAATGAAGACTTCACTGTTCACACACACACAGATCCATTGCAGGCTATATGAGTCCCCTGTTGGTAAGGTAGACATCGGCCAGAGTTTCAGGTCCCCACTTGGCATGTTTTTTTTTTTAATAAAAAAATGCATATTTAAAGTTATATTATGAAAAAAGACCTTAAAAGAGAATTTTGTATGTCATTTTTGTTTCTTCAAAATGACCAGAAACACTAGTCCCCTCTTGGCCAGTGTAGAGCGATATGTGTGTGTGTGTGTGTGTGTGTGTGTGTGTTGCATGCGTGTGTTGCATGCGTGTGTTGCATGTGTGTGTTGCATGTGTGTGTTGCATGCGTGTGTGTGTGTGTTGCATGCGTGTGTGTGTGTTGCGTGTGTGCGCGTGAGTGTATCATGCATGCACGTGTGTCATGCATGCGCGTGTGTGTTTCATGCATGTGCACGCGCGTGTGTGTCATGGATGCGTGTGTCATGCGTGTGTGTGTCATGCATGCTTAAGATGTCTGAAAGGCAATGGGACCTACTTTGCAAACTGTACATCCTGTACCAAGTACCTTCCATAGCCTGTGTGTCTAAGCACCAAGCATGCCTTCATCCAATTTTTTTTGGAAGAAAACAAATGTGCTAGTTGTAGCACAAGGCCACTGCCACGGCCTGCCACCTTCTAGATTTTGCCAATGCTAATTGGCACCAGATTACTTTCAATTTCAAGATCCTCAGCCACGCTATCATTAATGCTGATCATTGGATGAAAAGGCCTCGAAAGATCTCGAAACAATTTAGACACCCTATTAAATGATTCCAGCATGGTCATGTCCATTCTAAGGGTAATCCCAATGATCTTCTGCAAAATCTCTGGAGGGAGGTATGGCTGGTCCTGTTTCTGGTCCCTTTCCGTTGAAGCAGGTGTGACCACTGGTCCTTCAGTGTTGCTGAGAGATGGAGAGAGTTTAGCATATTGGCCTACATCCTCAAATGTAGGTCAATCACAAACTAAGGATACAATGTGATACCTTTCAACAGTAAATGTCTGCAACACTTGCGCACACCACCACCTTCTGATAGTTGTCATGTCCACCTGAAAAGAATTGTGGTCAGCAATACATATTGTGGTCAGCAACTTCCAAATAGGACGAGTAAATGACTGAACATATAATATTATACATCTGATTAAGATTTTAAGATGAAAAACCCACCTCACTGAAGTCAAATGGTTTTTGGAGGGTAGCATACATAGCATACTGAAATTAAGATAAAAAAAAAAGTTACTAATTCAGAAGAAGTCAATAAAAGACGTTACAGAAACGTTACAGAAAACATTAGGCTACAACTCACCATCAGCATGAACACCCCACAATTATTGCTGAGATGCTGATGAGATGCACCCTAGAAAAATCATAACAGAGCATGGTAAATGATGATGATGCGTACATATTTGCATTCACTCTCCAAATCAAATTGCATTTAAGCCCGCTTGTTTCTTTCTTTCTTTCTACCACAATATGCTTTAATAGGTTTTTTAATAGGTATTTTTTTAACAGCAACTACGGTCAGCAAGTAGCAACACATGATTGTCTATGCTGCTATACTAATTGTAATGGATTAGAGCTCCATCCACACATGCCAATGTTTTACCTCATAGTCTGACAAGAAAAGGATGTTCCACTCTTCACTGGACACCATATGTGCGAGGTTACTGAAAATAATTTTGAAGAAATATTAGTTGCAATTCACCTCTTTCAAATGGAACACTGAGCCCTAATAAGGAATTGCCAAAACTCTGCCTTGACTACACATACCCACCTTGAGAGCACAGCTTATAAGTGTAATGAATAAGGTCTACACTATACCCATACTAGTAACTGGCCTAGGAGTAACAGCAATTCCTAATAGAGACTTAGGAACATATGGAACGTGTGAACAGTGAAAACAATTTATCTGAAAAAAAAAGGAAGTTAGTCTAAAACAGAACTACTATACTTCCATTAAAAAAACACTCTGTTCTTGAAGCAGTGTTTTGAAAGCCCACATAATATTTCTAAAAAGTAAAGACTCTGATGTTTCCAGGGAAAAAATGATCAACTGTCTTCATTTTAATCAAAAAAAAAAAAACTACATAACTATTCTCTTAAAGGTTTAGACATAGGAAAGAACAATGCTTCAAGACCCTCCGAGTTTTCCATGAACATAAAGAACCAGCAATCAGATTTCTAGGAAAAACCTGAAGACATCTAGGTAGCAGCCATCTCCGAAGCCACTAGGGTCCCTGGAGTCAAAAAAGTGCATAGTCCTCTGTCTTGGTTTGAGAACCTGTTAAAAGTTTAATTTCATGGAATAGCAAGACATGGGTTGGTTAAGGACCCAATTACAACCATAAAGCTCTTTACAGCTGATGTTTCTCACTCAGCCATAATCTACCTCCTGAGCTTATCACCCCCATATCATAGATGTTTTATGACTGAGCACTTGAGTTACCCTAGGCAAGGCAACTGATGAAAGAAATAGGCTTTTAAATATATTAAATTAGCATTTTCTGGATTTTGTGCCCATTTCATATTAGAATAAACATTCCTGAAACAAATTGATGCAGTACATGGCAACAAAGTAAGGATGATGGTTGTATAAAAAAAATAGTATGATTTCAAAGAACAATATGCCAAGGTGAGATTACTCACACACAAAGTCCAGTGTCCTGGCTGCCAGGCCAGGAGAAGCACAACATCCTTGGATGCAAAGTCACACTGGAGGAAACAAAAACTTTTCAGAGAGGAATTTGAAGGATATGAGGTAAATACAAATAGGTAGATAGGACAAGGTAGATACAAATTATTTTACATCACTACTCACAATCATGGAATCAGCAGGGCAAGCTGATAATGGAGGAAGCCACGTCACTATCACACAGCAATGTGATCCACAGCAATGGTTGCTATGCCCTTTAATTAATTTTTTTTTTTTTTTAAATCATAGAAACAGACTTTGCCTACACTACATAAAATTCAACGGTTAAAAACACAAAATCAGAGGGCAAGGTCGTTTCGTAAAATGAATAAACCACTTACTTACATGTGCATTTGCAATGTTTGTGATAATGTTGAAACAATAATTTGCAATCTAAAAAGAAACAATAAGATTATTCATACTGCAAGTCCACAAGTAAATACAGATCAAAGAATAGACACTAAGTTTTTACTTACCGTTGCTTCTATATCTCTTTCTAGGCCAAGTGTCCAAAAGTCTGACCTTTTGAGGATCGGGGAGTTGGCTAGGACAATTGGCTCATGTGGGTCGGCATTAATGTCCAACACATAGTCTAGCTATGGGGAAATGTGCATAAAATGATATACATGCATGCATGATTGAAGACGCTGATTGAGAAATACTACTATTACAACTTACTGCTTGAGAGAGTCTTGCATGTAGTGTTTGTTTCCAATTTGCAACTGTGGAGTCAAGATTAGTGGGGTGAACAGCTGAAGAGAGACAAAAAATAGAATGTATTATTGGAAACATATATACTGTATTGTATACAATCACTAGTGAAAACAGCTTGAAAATGTCTCTTACGCTGACATTGTGGTGGGAAATTTGGGTCTAATTCTGTTGTCTGTAAAGTGTCCATGACAACATGCGTGTCTGGGAGAAGATCACATTCTCTTGTCTGAGAAGAGGGCAAGAGACAGAATTCTGCCTGTCCATACTCATTGAGAGTCAGTGGAATGTCAGGGCTCACAAGCTTCCTTAATTCCTCCATGACTGTCTTGTTTTTCCGTTGATTGTAGTGATGAATGATATTTCGCATCGTGAAGACATGTGCAGAAGGAGAGAGCATATTCATGAAGTAATTGTTTTTCTTCATGATGGAGAAGAGCTGTTCAGCTACTTGGCTGTTTATTCTTCTGGCAAGCTCTGGTACCAGCCCTAACCTCTGAAGGATATCTCTTGGGTCTTTCGTGTTTCTCTCGTGGAAGGTGTCATAAAGACAATAGTGTTCTTCCGACCCAGTCAAAGGATGGCCATTCGGGTCCGGGAAAGTTTTCTTGGTTTTGAGCCAGGTAAACTGACTGTGCCACCTTTGGATGCCCACTGCAGGTTTTCAGGGCTGGGGTCCAGCAGTCGACCCTCATGAGGGCTGAAAGGGACCACCTCAGGTTCTCTCAGGTTAGCATGTACTGCAAGTCCTCGGGCAAAATCGTAGATGCTTATATTTGGCATATGTTTCCATGAGAGCAACAAGTCTGTGAAGTCTCGCGGACTTTCTGCCCTAATGTTGCATTTTAAAGAAACAACTTGTCCACAGGGGCACATAACAACAGCCCAACCACCTGTGGTAGAAAGAAAGTACTCAATGATGTCAAACTACATTACCAGTAGACAGTCCAAAAGATTAACACTGTTGTGATAAACACTTGTGTTGAGCCAGTTATTTTAACTTACCAGATGCACCCCAAACCTTCTGAAAGACTTTATCGTACTTGCTTCTAGTTGCCATCTCTTCTCTTAGACGCAAGATTAATTCCATTTTTGAGCCCCTGCAATCAATGCCGCACTCCTTACAGAGTTTGCGGATGGCATGGACCTGTAATGTATTAAAAAAAAAAGGTGTAATTGCCAACTGCTGTATTGTTTGAACAGAATAAAAAAAAGAGACACAAAACGTTTATGTCACATGCATAGTTTGCTCTGTGTATGCTGGAGGGGGTTGGTGAATTGGTGACTGGGGAGGTGAAGCAGTGTGCTGGTGTGTGTGAGGGGGGAGGGTGTGAGAGGTCTTACTTATAATGCCAGGGGATATAGGATAGTGAGGGTAGAGGAATTTTATGCATGGAGATATGTAAGACAGGTCCATGAAATAGGGAGGGAGATGTAAAATATATATATATATATATTTTTTTTTTTAAGTCAGGTGTGTGTGTGTGTGGTGCAATGTGTTTGGAGGTGTTCATAAGTGCTAAAGAGTGAATGTGTGCAAAGTCAGTATAGTATGAGTTTAAGGTTCAGATCATGTTCAGGAAATGCAGATAAGCTCACCTTTAAATTGGATATTTCGTCCAGTAACCGGTCCTCTGTTATGTCCATCTCCATGCATTCATTTGGCTGCATGGACATGTGGACCTTCTCATGCTCTGTATTAACCCTCTGGGGTCGAAAACCGCGTGCCCGCGTTTTGCTGGATTTTTTCCTTATCAGTGCAAAAGAGAATCAAATTACTCTGTTAATTTTGATCTTAAATATAAGTGTTGTACATCATTAGATCCTGTTAAGTTTCTATTTTTTTTGTGGATACTCACAATAAAAACAAAGTGTTGTGCTTTTCGTCAAACAAAGAAAAATAAACATGATGCGCGTTTTCCCTTCTCTCTGTCTTTGAGGTCCGTTCTGAAACGCGTCCGAAACATTCACTTTAACTCTGTCAAAACTTGTCACAGAGATACGAGAGATGTCTCTTTATGAAGCTGAGATTCTCTTCTTTCAAATGAAGTAATTTTTTTTTTTTAAAAATATTTCCAGTTTATGTAATCCGTTTGAAACCAAGGAGAGTTACAGTTTTTTCGCTCTCCCTTCATTAAAAATAATTAGGTGAGCCCGCCACACCCCCAGCGCTTTTGACATGGTAAATAGGCGATATGCATCCCACACGCGGCACGCCCCCGATCACTGCATAACAACATGAAGATTCTTCATCAGAGATTCACTGATAGTTCATCGCGTTTTAGGGATGGAAGCACGCTAACGTTACTCCTTCAGAGGATTATGGACAGCTGGGAATAATTAACCTTTTCCTCAGTGGAATTTGAAACTCAGACGAGCGGTTGCATTTTGAAGAACGGATTGACCCCGAGGATACAAGTTCGGAGTAAGTTTAGTGTTTTATAATTCCTTTTCTGATCATAGAGCTCAAATGCATTTTCAGACTATAGTAAATATTAACTCACAACGTTCGTGTAGGCCTATACGCTCGTGTAAACTTTTTAAATAACTGCTTAGTTTGTAATGATTTAGTGAAATATATTGATCTGCAAGTTTTGTTTGAGTTCTCCTGTGGTCTAGTGGTTAGATGAATTGCCAAGCGTGTTAGAGGTTACAGGTTCGAATCCACCACTAGCATATTTTTTTTCTCTCATCAAAACCGAATATGTTCATCAGTGGTTACAGTCTATATCAAACACACACGTATATAGGACACACGTTTGTGTGCATTTTATTTTGTGATTTCACCGGAATGAATAGTGTCCGCAATGGCAATAGATTGAAGAGCACGTCCTAAGAGCGAGTGAAGACTGCGCGCGCACCGCCACAAGAGACTCACTGTATCCATGACACTGATAGCAGGACACGAGCGCTCAGCTTGAGTTCAAAAACAAAACATTTTAGCTCTAGATCTCTTATTTAAGAGCGGACTAAATGAATGATCTACTAGTTAACTAGAGATGTTTTATTTGTATTAGGTACAGCCGTTCATTGAGTGTATCAGTAAATGCGTGCGGTCGATGAGCCATAAACAGATACTCGCGGTTACGCGGTCTACCAATCAATAGATGTTTCTCTGTCCATCAAAAGATACATTGTGCATCTATAATCATAATAGTCCATCAGTTTACTTTGGATAATGCGGGCAAAATCGTAGATGCTTATATTTGGCATATGTTTCCATGAGAGCAACAAGTCTGTGAAGTCTCGCGGACTTTGTGCCCTAATTTGACATTTTAAAGAAACAAATTGTCCACAGGGGCACATAACAACAGCCCAACCACCTGTGGTAGAAAGAAAGTACTCAATGATGTCAAACTACATTACCAGTAGACAGTCCAAAAGATTAACACTGTTGTGATAAACACTTGTGTTGAGCCAGTTATTTTAACTTACCAGATGCACCCCAAACCTTCTGAAAGACTTTATCGTACTTGCTTCTAGTTGCCATCTCTTCTCTTAGACGCAAGATTAATTCCATTTTTGAGCCCCTGCAATCAATGCCGCACTCCTTACAGACACACGTTTGTGTGCATTTTATTTTGTGATTTCACCGGAATGAATAGTGTCCGCAATGGCAATAGATTGAAGAGCACGTCCTAAGAGCGAGTGAAGACTGCGCGCGCACCGCCACAAGAGATGTGCTAACAGTTTTTTGCTTTTGTTTTGTTGTGTTTACATCGTCACCATCAGTCTTCAGAAATCATTCTGATATAATTTTTTTTTTAAATCAATTATGTAAACAGTTATGCTGCTTAATTTTTTTTAACCTGTGATAGTTTTTTTAGGATTCTTTGAATGCACTTTTTTTTTATTTATATAAGCACTATATAAGCAATATTTTATATATTTTTTTATATAAAAAAAACAAGTTTGGTCTATTTATGTTTTTTTTTTTTTGAAAGGATGTGTTAAGTGATATGAATGACTTTAAGTCTTTATGTTCTTAGGAAAGATTTCTATTTTGAATAAATGCTGTTCTTTTTAACTTTTTATACATCGAATCATTCTTAGTTCAGGCTGCCTCACAGCACCTTGATGGGGCATTAGCACATTGGGGGAGTGTCTTTAGTTTTCCCAGGTGTAAATCACATTAATATTCATGGGCATTAACACTCCCACGCATACAGCAGTAATGACCCAAAAACTGATGTAAGAAATTCAAATCGTTATATTGATCTTTCTGAAAGAGTGGTCAGAATGATTTTCACTTCATTTTGAAGTAAAAATTCTAGCCTACAAGAATAGTAACTCAAAAGTATTGTTTACAACTATTATTTTTTCCCAAAACGTACTAACCACGCATATTATTTTTTTTCTATAAAATGCAAACATGTACATCAATTTTGCTCACATATTATTGTAGCAGAGTTTGTGCTGAATACAGCAAATTTATATGTTGGCAAATGGTATGTTTTAAGTAGCTGAAATAAGCACAAATGTCAGGGCATACCAAAACACCGAAAGAGCCCGAAAACAGCTCAGACCTCAGAGGGTTAAGCACCATATTCGACTTGCGAGTATGAGAGCCAATCCAAGGGGCCCAGTGGTTGTATGTGGGTTGAACTTGGAAAGGATTTTGCCTGTCACCTGAAAGAAAACAGTCTGTACTTAGGGTTTGTAAGGGCAATAGATAGACAGGAAGTGAAGTGGAGAATTGTATTTCAGTGGGTTACATGGCAATTATTTAAGATTAAAGCCACTTACTTGGAACAAAAGCCCTTGCGATTCTCTCCAGACATACAGAGTCCCAGAAGTCACCAATGTCCACCTTTCCATCAAAACCATCAGGTGGATTCTCTAGTTCACTGACTACAAGTTATAAGAAATATTAATATAGTTGACAATAAATGGGGGTCGGCATTTTCTAGAATAAAACCTGGACAGTACCTGCCATGCTAAAAACACAGTTCTTGTGAAGATCCATGACAACAATAGGTGGGTGATGTCCACAGCGAACACAGGCAAAATCATAATTATGATCTGTTAACGCTTCAAAATGAAGGTACCCATGTATCAGAGTGTTTTTGTTGGGATATTTTTGTCCTGAGGTCAGCTCACATGTTTCAATAGCTCGACCTAGAGCTGTGTGTGTCTGGAATAAGAGATTTTCAATAACAAATTATATGAAATGCACATGTATGCAATATCCAATTTCACATCTTGAAAACTGTACAATTACCTGAAGGCAGTTTCGAAGGTAAATACAAAAATGGAGAGTAAGAATGACTCTGTCATCGAAATTGTGTACACCATCCTTCCATTCTTGATAGCGAATTATCATGCCACATGAACTGCATTTTTTGGAATAAGTTGTCACACCTGTATTACATGAAGAAATCATTACAGTAGTGTCACCTAAAACTTGGAACAATAAATAAATACAACTCAATGTTAATTTTACATGACACTTACCCTCAACGACTCCCTTCAGTGAAATTATTTTAGCTGATTTGGTTATGATGAAGGGTTTACTGAGAGGAACATTGGGACATTTTGGACAAAGTTGTTCCTTTGGGATCAGATGCATTGGAAGTTCAGCCTCACTCGCCAAACCACAAAACTCTGAGGGCAAGTCTGCAGGAAGCTTTTTTTTCCTGTGTATGTATTTAACTACTCTTTTTAAGTTTTCTTTTTGAGGAGGGTACCTGTATTCAAGAAAACAGGGTTCAGTTTCAGGCTCTTCTTCTTTTCTTCTTCTTCTTCAGCCTCATCATTTGTATTTTCAAAATGCTCCTTCATTGTTTGGAATAGGTCCCACTTGGCAATGCACTTGTGAATACAAGCCTGTTTTCCTGTAGCACAATGACAGTGCCATGTGTTTTTGACTAAGTCAAACATTACCATCATTCTGCCAAACTGGTTGCAGTAGGAGAGGTGTGGCTCATAAACAGACACAAATTTCCTTGTGGAA
The DNA here is from genome assembly GCA_036326025.1 of Chrosomus eos. Classification (NCBI taxonomy): domain Eukaryota; kingdom Metazoa; phylum Chordata; class Actinopteri; order Cypriniformes; family Leuciscidae; genus Chrosomus; species Chrosomus eos. Next base: position 34,495,205 of record CM070838.1, read on the forward strand.
GAGCTTCCAACTTGAACCTCAATACTGAAAGGGATGCCTTCCTCACGTGCTGCTGCTTGTTTCTGGAGACATATTTTTTTTTTCTCTTCACTGAACCACTTGCTGCTCACAATTTCTCTGAGGACATCTTCCTCAAGCTGGATCTTAGAAGTGAGGGGTGGTGGACAGTACTTCAATGACTGAATGTGGGCACAGTCATATGTAACGAAACCACTCCTGTGCATTACCTCTGTGTTTCGGATACAGTCGTCCAATGCGCACCTAATTTGGTGGTTCGTGCCAGAGGTTTTTTTCTGGACGTGAATGGGCCCACTGTTACTGTTAAATGACTTTAAAACAGCATATATTCCCATATCAGTGTCCAGACATTCGCACAGCTAAATGGCGATCGACTCTTATATCTTCTTTGAAAATCGGGTGTCGTCTCCTCATGTGTTGTTTAAGATTTTTTTTGTTCAACACAACTGCACATTTTGTGCACTGCACCTGTCTCACTTGAGAAGATCTGCCAACTGTTGTCGTTGTTGATGTTGGTGTCACTTCATCCAGCACAGGGTGAGCCTGGGGCTGGTGCTCTGGCCTCTGGTTTGCCCCCTGTGAATTCTGTGATTGGCAGGTGCTGAGGTGTCTCAATAAATTATTCCTCCTCGGAAATGTGAGGCTACAACCACAGCAGTGGTAGTGACTGTCCTTTCTGCAGCCCAAATTGCATCTGTACATCAAAAATTCTGGACAAAAAAAAAAAAAAATCAAATAGTTGGCCCACGTAACATGAAACAATGGCTTGGCAAATATGGCAAAGACAGCTGACCATCAGTAACTTCACTAATAACATTATTTTTGTAATTTTATAACAAATCAATAGAAGATTTCATAGAAGGCCATGATACAGGGCATAGTGCAATATATGCGACAGGCTGTGTACAATATCAGTGTGCAATATAGGTCAAACACTTTTTATAACTTTATGATCTTCTGATTAAGTGATGCAGATTTGTGTATTGTGCATAACACAGATGGGGAGAATCTTATGATGCGTAATTGGTGGAGGGGTATGTGGTCTGTGTGTGTGTTCATGAGTGTCTGCATTCATTTATTTATTTAATATACTGATGGGACAATACTTAAAGGAAGGCCATGATATAGGGTAGGATGCAATACATGTAGGCTGTGTGCAATACATGAGGTAATGAGGCAGTGTGCAATAGAAGATTGTGATTGTGATGCAGATTGTGAACTGTGCGTTCATTGAATACTTATCATGGGGCTATTTTATATGATATGTACTTGTAATGGGGAGGGGAATCTCTCCATGTATGCATGTCTATGTGTGGGTGTGTGTGTTTTTTTTTTTTTTTTTTTTAAACATGATTTTATGTGTACCCGTGCCAGCCTCTCACTTCCCAAAGATGAATTTCTCCACTCTGGAGACAACAAAGGCTTAACTATCTATCTAAAACATACCTCCATGATGCACCACCATCTTTAGATGGCTCTGCATGTGGGTTTCCACCCTCGCATAGTCCCCCTTGTACTGAGGACAGAAAGGGCAGTGGAGCAGTGTGCAGCCTGGGTCTGGGCATCTTTGGTATTGCGGCTTCTGACCGCTGGACAGGACTGAAGAGTGTAACTACAGTGGAAGGAAGACATATGGAGAACATTAACCAAACTCAAATGTATTCTTATACCATCTTGCTGCTGCTTGAACTTGCTGCGTTGTCTAACGTGTTCAACAAACAAGCAACACGGATGCATAATGTTTTTTACATCTTTACTTTGAATGACATTTAGATGGAAAGAAACAATGTGCATTGCTGACATGTTTTTAACGTTGCCACAAAAACACGATGACTAAGTTAGATTTGTCAGTATTTAACTTACGTAAGGCTAAGCAATCATAGATTGTATATAAAACCAAACAATCTAACTCCGTTCTGGCTAGCTGCCATGACATCGTTAACTAACTTGCTTGCTTTCGTTTCGACCACATTCTAACATGACGGTGGAATTGCTCAAACTGTACAAATAAATTATACTTACGGACATAACTTCTCAATAAACAAATAGACCTACGCTAACTCTTTGCCGTAGCTACTACCATAGACTCGTAAAGACTTTTATCTAGGACTAAAAAAGCGGAAGCCAAAAAGCGGAAATTACGCCTTTCCCAGAAGGCACTGCAAAACTCTTTCTGATTGGTTTATTAAACGCTACAGGAATGCCCATTGGGGAGTTTCTGTGGCTCGTCTGGAACGCCCATGCCGCAGTCGGACCCTCCTCCTTTAACCAAGCATTCACTTAATGCTTACCTTTTATACTACTTCTGAATCAGTTCGAATGCATTAATATTATGAACATCAGCTATGCTAATTATTTCCCATCTGTCTTTCTGCTGTTATCTCGGGACGCTAGTCCCGAGGTAAATAGCGTTCGTCAGCTCCAGTTTGTATCCAGCCTCTCACGGAGACTTCAGATGCCCCAACACCTGTGATGAGACGACTAAACGCCTGTGAGAGACGACTCGACGCCTGTGAAGAGACGACTAAACACCGGCGATATGTTATGCCTAAATTTATACATGATTAACTAACTGTATTTTTCTTTGTACATTTCTGAAATGCACTTTCTGTAAAGCTGCTTTGAGACAATGTGTATTGTGAAAAGCGCTATACAAATAAACTTGAATTGAATTGAATTGAATTGTTTGGTAAAGTCCAGATGGCCTTCCATAACAAACCTTCAACAAGTCTATTCCAGTAAACAGTACAGGTTGGCCTGGTGACAATGTCTTTTTGAAATAATGAACGAATAGTTTTATTAACATTTACGACTCCAGAGGCAAAACAAATTTTCCCAATTTCAGTATCAAATAAATTAAAGGAAGAAGGGGGCTCAATACTGGTTTGGGTATTAGCTCTGAATAATGCCAAGACCCCTGCGGGGATCGCATCCATGACAATCGAAAACTCCCTGGACGTCACTGGAATATTATGGAAATCTAAAAACTCAAAGTTAGCAGCAAACCTTCTTTATTTAGTAGTTGATCTACTCGTATTATACCTGCTGAAAACCATCTTTCAAAAAATAAGGTTTTATTTTTAAATAATAAATTGTAATTGTTCCAAATGAAATAACTATGGGGTGAAAAATTATGCTTATATAAAAGTGACCAAGCAAGCAACATTTGTTTGTGAAAACAAGACAAATTTAGAGGGATTTTGTCAATTTTATAATTGCAAATCAAGAGAAAATCAAGACTACCTACTCTGGAGAAAACAAAACTGGGTATGAAATTCCAAAGAGAATTTGGATTTAGAATGAAATGTCTAATCCAATTAATTTTAAAAATATTATTTAAAGTACTAAAATCAAGGAAGTTCAAACCACCTGATTCATAAGTATTCATTATTATCGACTTCCTAATATAATGAGTTTTGTTTCTCCAAAGGAAATTAAATAAGGCAGTATCAATAGCTTTACACATCTCCTGAGGCTGCGTTTACACTTGGCATTAACATGCGATCACCGTGATCCGATCAAGCAGATCGGATCACTAGCCAATAAGGACATGATGCGTTTATATTTGTTCATATTAAGCAGCCTCTGTATCTGGATAACCGATCGGATTTCTGTTTCCCGCATAAGATTTAAATCAGGGGCTCGTTCTTCGTACGTTGCTTAAAACATCCGAGATCAAATGAGACATCCAAGATAATATCATCGGGCTAATCATGATCCGGCTAAGTGGGTTCTTCGAACACTCCTGTTGTTTATGATTAGTATCGCTGGATTGAGTTATCTGAGATAACTGCGCGTTCACGCGTTGGTTTAAAAGGGGATATGTATCGATAGCAGAAACAGTGATCAGCGACGCTGCTATTGGCTGTTCAGCATGGCCAAAGAACACGCCCAGTTTTTCTCCCAAGCAGAGAAAGAGAAGGTTATGCCGATTTTGAGTCTTTAATTAAAACGCCAGGGAACACTTCTAAGTGTGCAAAAGCCAGGAGAGAGGGCTGGCAAAAGTAGCAGATGAATTAAATGCGTTTGTGGTGGCCATGTTAGATGTTTTAATAACTTTTGTTTTTTTTTCTATTTTAATAATTTCATAATTACTTTGTTCATTGTCATGTCAGAGTCACCACACTATAGTGAACATGATGAAAGTGAAGTACAAAAATCTTCTACGTAATGGTAATTTTTACTAGGCCTTATAGGCCTACTAGTCTCTTTCAAAAAGGCACTGTTAAATAAATGATTGTTTGTTTATAAAAGCAACCAAGAAACAGATGCTCCTGCACCCTGGCAGAAGAGCTGACCCCTGGGTTGAGTGTGAATTGACCTGTTGTTGTGGAGGGCATCCCTGGGTTCAGCTCTTCCAGACACACATCCAGGGACCAGTAGCAGTAATACCTTCATTACTGGTAAATGAGATGGAAAGTACACTGTGAAATAATTTGTTGCTGCATTAAATTAAGTAGGCCTATAATGCATATTGGCTGGTATAGTCATTTCAACTGTTAAATCTTGAGTAATGATAAATTGCTTTGACTTGTGAAAGTAAAAAACTGATAAACTTATGTTAATGTGAAAATATTTTGCCATGAGTTATTAATCACATTGCACTGGATAGTGAAGAAACCTTCTCAGATGACTGTCCTTTGGAGGAAGTAGACTACCTGCAAATACATAAATAATTTTAATTGATTTATACTTGTGCCTATGTCTATTATTTCTGACATGAGTCCACATGTACAGAAAGGCCTACAGAAGAGTCTGCACAACGCAGTGATACAGGTGTGGGCAGTGTAACTTTTCCTTTTTATTTGTTGCATGAGGCATGTGTGACAATTTGACAAATGACACAGGGTGAAATTCATTCCCATGAGTCTTCAACAGAAAATAGAGTATTTTGAAAAAAAAAAAAAAAAATCAGGGGGAGAAATAGAACTTGACTACTTAAAGAAAGAAATTGCACTAGAAATAGAGTTGCTTCAAAATAAACTTCAGAGTAAAATACACTATTTCACACAGAGTACTATTGCTGACCTTGCATAATATCTCTTATTGCAGGCAAAAGATGATTGAATGACTGGCTTTTCTTTACAAAGAACTATTGAAATAAGACTCAATGAACTAAGAAAATGTGTCTTGTCTTTAATTAAACATTTAGGCTTAATTAAACCTTTTTTCCCCTTCTTTTTCTGATGTTGGCAATGTTGTGTAATATGGCACATGTAATGTCACAGGTCCTGTCAGGTGCAACACTCAGGCTTTTCAGACACTGAAATCTTCCCTTTAGTTGGCCAAAGTTCATTTCATTGTGTGAACTTGTCCTGGCTAGAGCTGCATTGTAACTGTGTATGTACATACATTTACATTTTACATTTACATATGTAATACAGTGAGCTTGATATTTATATTTTTCCTTACCATGTTCAAGTAATGTGCATAAATGTGAATGTCTCTGTGCTTCCACATTAGTAATATGAATAGTCACACGCCATCTAGAGATTTTAGTCTGTCAACTGCCTTTTTTAAAATTTAATATAATATTACTAATCTGGAATATTAAGAATTGTAATAGTAACTTGGCTGCACATTTACATTGTGATCTCCCTTTCTCTGTACACAAAATCCCCTTCATAGAGGCCTTGATGGGAACATGTGTGCAGTCTATTGACCAATCACATTAGTGAAGCCTGAGGGACATATCTGTGTCATATTAATCGGCATGTTCATGATTGCATGATCTTCATTAAAAATTATAATATACCTGCGTTGGCAAAAAAAAAAAAAAAAAAAACCTGCTATAGCCTACAACCTTGGGTCTAAACTGGCTTGGAAATGCCACAAAAAAAAACCCTAAAAACTGCTTGAGCGCCAGGGTAAACTTTGTGAATGACACGACAGACAGCACTTATCAAGTTCTCCGCATCTCCAGTAGTTTAAAGGAAAGAGCCACTCGCAAATAATATCAGGACAATGCACACAGTTTGTGTTGTTATTAAAGCCCGACTCCGACGAGTCGAACATTTAATGTGCGTTTCCAAAAAATAATTGATGTAAACGACATCCGAGAATAATTATATCTCTCAAAAAGTACACTATCGCGCTGCGTTAAAAGACTTCTCGTATCACCTGCGCTTATGAAGCCGCGATCTAATCCTATTTACATGAAATAAGCCTGCTCGCGAGCAGGTTCAAGCTAGCGCACCTGTTGCTATGACAGCAAGTCTAGGATGAGCTTCAAAGAACCAAACAATCCAAGATCATGGCAAATCGCCAACAATCAAATCCAGCTAGCTGAGTTAGCGACGTACGAAGAACGAGCCCCAGGTCTGTGGCACGACACCAGTCAAGATGATATAAAATTAAACAATATCCCAATTGCTTTCACTCACTCACTTTACTTTCATATGCAATCTCCATTAATTAGATCAAATTATATTTTTTGAAAGAAGGAATACCTCCAGAATTGATTTTACAAAAATAACTGGGTTGATCATGTTAAACAAGTCACATCATCGATCATCTGCGTGCAATGACTATTGACAGAAATGGGAGATTGATAAACATGCTGAAACAATAAAAGCATTCAACATTTAAAACATTCTGATTGCGATTATTCCTTTGGCAAAGCAGCGTGCAGCTCTTCATTCATTAAGATCTCATGACTGACTGTGATTATACAGGCGATCGCCTCGTTCAGATAATGTTGCACAATTAAAATGAAAAATGACACGCATAGTAGGCTATAAGTAAGTCTAAATAAACTATTTTAAAGATTGACGTTTATTGTTCAAATAAGTTACATTTCGTGTCTAAACTGCGTCTGGCCATTATTTTCTGACAGCCACGCGGGGAGACTGGGCGGAGATTTAAATGACGTGCACCTGTGAATGCAGACACGACGGCTGCATAGCGTTTACATTACACTGAGATCCGATCACAATGCGTCCTCGACTACCTCTGAACCCGGACACGCTGATCGGATAACATTCCGATCACATGTGCGTTTACACTTGTCTTTTCAATGTGTATGTGGACAACATCCAGATACAGGTCGCATGTTAATGCCAAGTGTAAACGCAGCCTATCTATCTATCTATCTATCTATCTATCTATCTATCTATCTATCTAAAACTGAAGACTTAAATCTCATCATTTAATGTTGTTTTTAGTACTATTATTACTTTTTATTAATATTCATAATCAGAAGTATTATGTATATGTTTTATACTTTTTATATACATTCATAATCATTTGTAATCATTGCATTTTGTGAATCATACTGTTTTGAGGATGTGGGAGAGAGAGACTTTGGGAGACTTTGTGATAAGCTGGACTGAATGAGAGAGTGTATGCTGGAGTTAGATTGAAAGTATATGCAGTGTATAGTTTCCACCGGGAGGGGATTCACATTCCTATGTTAAATGAAAACCATATGTTCTTCTGGTAATGTATGTGTTACTATGGTGATATTCCTATGTTAAATGAAAACCATATGTTCTTCTGGTAATGTATGTGTTACTATGGTGATGTAGTTTTTTTTTCATTGGTCAGTAGTATAAAGACTGAGCCCTTTTGTCCGAGAAAGTAGGCAGAGATGGCAACGCTGCTGAATGAAGACCTCTGTTTGTCTATAGTCTCTTCCTCCCTATGTCTTATAAAATGGTAAAATAAATACGAGAGATCTCTTGGCAAAATCACTGGTGTCTGTGTCCATGAAATTAAACAATAATAAGGGGAAGCAAGATTTTTAAATCTACAAAAACTTTAAAGCTTCAAGGTTTTAAAACTCTTATCTCATTCTCAAAATAGGCGTAGTGGACTGGAGCAAACACTCGACTGAGCACAAGGCAAAGTACAGAGTGGCATATGAGTTGCAAAATTGCTCTTTTTGTGGTTATTTATATAAAGAAATGCCAGCAGGGTATTTCACGGATGGGAAGAGAAGAGTCCTTGGTGGGTTTTACAGTACCAACGATTTTACAGGCTACTGCTCACACCATTGTTTCATTTTTAGCGCCAATAGGTACAGTCCCAGGGATTCATCAGAATGAATAAAGCTCATTAAAAATTAATTGTAACCAATGAAATCGCCTTCTTTTCTGGATTCTGCTAGGGGGCGCTGCTCGTGTGGCGACCTGACGACACAGAGAATAGCGTGTGTGTTTGTTTATGCGTTTCTATGCTTGTTTTTTTTACTTATTTTATTTTTTTTATGTATTTTTTTTCCCAAGTGGGATTGCAGTGTACAGTTTATCACCTGTGAAGCGCAGACAATTTGTGAATCTAAGACACTCCATGCTAAGTTTTCCCATGCTTATCTGTTAGCTGAGGAGGCTAGCTGCTACCTGCACCTGCAATAGCTGATTGAGCTAACCAACACCGGCTAACTCACAAAGCCAGTAATAGAGGAATGGATATTGCAATTCTCCTGCGGTTAATGGCATTCCTGCTGTACTATCTGGATTTCTTCTGTTTCACATATGGATTATGCACTCCGAATGGACAGCGGATTACATACCCGAGGCACATTCTCTTGCAAATGCAACACTATTATTACTCCCATGAAGTTGCGTTCTCTGTGAGGCTTCCAGATGAGATCCAGCGTGAACATCAGAACGATAAAGACAACACACACAGGAGGAAGGTAACAAAGCGAGGAAAGAAGGGTGGAATTAGAGCTAGACTCAAAAGGGGAAAAAATAAATATTGCGCACTTCCCTCTATTATATTAGCCAATGTGCGCTCTTTGCGCAATAAAACTGACGAATTGCAAGCCAATGTCAATTATATGTATGAATATCGGACTGCATCTATTCTTGCACTTACTGAGACGTGGCTTAATGCAAATGATGCAAATGATAAACTGCATATTGATGGCTTTGGATCTCCTATACGTCTTGATCGAGATCCCATGCTTACAGGCAAACAGTTGGGAGGCGGTGTCTGCTTGTATGTTAACAAAAGCTGGTGCACGACAGCTGTTGTTAGAGAAGAATTGTGCAATACTAACATTGAATTGCTGGCTGTTTCCCTGCGTCCCTTTTATTTACCGAGGGAATTTCCACAACTTTTTTAATTCTAGTTTACATTCATCCCAGAACTAATGAGTCTTCAGCCATTGACTGTATTAGAAAGACGATAGATAAACTTGAACTTATCTCCCCAGACGCCCCCTAAATTTATTTTAGGTGATTTTAATCAATGCTCAATGGACAGATCTCTTAAAGGTTTTTATCAATATATCAACTGTCCCACCCGCTCAGGGAAGACACTGGATAAATGCTATGGATCAGTGTCAGATGGATATAAAGCTGTCCCCCTGCCCCCTCTTGGTTCTGCTGATCACCTTGCCATTCTATTAGCCTCAGCATACCTACCAGTTGTAAAGAGGTCAGAGAAAATAATGAGGGACATTAAGCAGTGGACTGCCGACAGCATCAAGGAGCTGCAAGGATGCTTTGAGACCACCGACTGGTCTATACTGACATCTTCTTCTAGTGACTTAAATGAGCAAGTGGATTCAGTATCATCTTATATCTCTTTTTGTGTGGATAGTATTATACCGACAAAGAGGGTTACAATTTTTCCTAACAACAAACCCGGGTGACTAAGGACCTAAAGGAAATTTTGAATAAAAAAAAGAGGGTTTTCTTTACCGGCTCGGAGCTAGAAAAGAAAGATGTTAATAGAGAGGTCAAACGTGCAATAAAAAATGCAAAACTGAGATACAAAAATAAGGTGAAGAGAACATTTGCCCAGGGCAACCTCCGTACTGCATGGCAGGGCCTTAAAAGTATGGCAGCAGTTAACTTAAGTCCTTGCAGTCGCAAGCCCATTCAGGTTGCAGGCTGTAACCCAACCTCACTATCTGATGACCTGAACATATTTTTCACCAGATTTGAGAAAGATAACAGCTCTGATCTCAAAAGGCTCATTTCTTCGCTCGATCCTCCTGATGATTGTGGTATCACTATTGAAACTGGAGAAGTGATCGGCGCCTTTAAGAAGACTAAAGTAAATAAGGCGCCAGGCCCAGATAATATCTGTGGGCGGACCCTTAGGCACTGTGCTGAGCAATTGGGGGGTGTATTCCAATACCTGTTTCAGTGTTCTATTAACAACAGCACAGTCCCCCAGCTGTGGAAGCACTCTACGGTGATTCCAATACCCAAGAAGGGTACCACCAAAATCTTGAATGACCTCAGGCCTGTGGCCCTGACCTCTCTGGTGATGAAGGCCATGGAGAGAATCATAAAGGATTACATCACCAAGGTATCTGATCCATTGATGGATCCTCTTCAATTTGCATATCGGGTGGGCAGGGGGGTCGACGATGCAAAAATTTTCATCCTAGACAATATCCACAAACATCTGGAAACTCCCAACTCCACAGCCAGAATTCTGTTCGCTGACTTTTCGTCTGCATTCAACACCATGCAGCCACATATCCTGGCAGAGAAGCTCATTAACCGCTTTCGCTTAGTCATCAACTTATCTTGTGGATTATAGACTTTCTAACCAACAGGACACAGAGGGTTCTGGTCAATGACACCTACTCAGAAGTTCGGATTACGTCAACAGGTTCGCCACAAGGGTGTGTCCTTTCTTCCCTCCTCTACATCCTCTATACAGATGACTGCAGGTCTACTCAGTCAAACTGTCACATTGTAAAATTTGCAGATGATACAGTCGTCCTGTCTCTACTCTCGGGTTCCTTCCATGGTCATAGTCCAGCTCTGCAGGAGTTTGTGAAGTGGTGTGAAGAGTCCTGTTTAGAGATGAATTTGGATAAAACCAAAGAGATGATAGTGACCTTTTCACCAAAGCAGAGACAGCTGACTGAGGCAGTCACTACTACCATCCAGGGAAAGCTGGTAGAGCTCGTGGGGGAGTATAAATACCTCGGGACTATTCTTGATAACCAGCTGAAGTTTTCGTCTAACACAGAGGAAATTCTGAAGAAATGCCATCAGCGGCAATACTTACTCAGGAAATTGAAATCATTTGATGTAAACAAGGACATTTTAACCATATTTTACTACTCATTTATTGAAAGTGTGATAACATTTTCCTTTACTTGTTGGTTCTACTCCATTAATCTTCAAAATAGAAACTGTTTACATCGAATTGTTAAAGTGTGTTCCAGAATTATTGGACACCCCCTGAGAGCCCTGCCCATCTTATGTGAACAGCGAACCTTGAAGATTGCCTGTAGGATCATTCGTGATCCATCACATGCGACGTATTCTACGTTTGAGTGGCTACCCTCAGGGCGCAGACTTCGCTGTCAAGTGTGTAGGACCCAGAGGAGGAAGGTAACCTTTGTCCCCAGGGCTGTCCTGCTACTAAACTCCAAGTCACCAACCGCCCCCCAAATCTCTGAACTGCGCTAAAACATGCCAAAGACTGATGTACTCATCCTATCCATTTTTATTCTTATTTTGTATCTATTTATTTATTTTTAATGATGTACTGTATGTAGTTGAATATATGCTATTCCTTGTGTCATTTAAATTGCCCCTTGGGGATGAATAAAGTGATTTGAATTGAAATTGAATTCTATCTAGTGGGGTCAGCCAGGACAGTTGATGGTAGGGGCAGCAGAGAATAAATCTACACAAGCTATTATAGACTGTATTAAGAGACTGAAGGCAGGAGGCTGTAGTGTTTTGGTAAAACAATGTCAGCATAATCCAAGATTGGCAATAAAAGTTGAGAAACAATTATTTTTCTGACAGGGTAATTGAAACCGTTAATTGACTGATATAAAATTCTAAGTGAACAGTTGAGCTTATTAGTTATATTATGAACCTGAGTGCTAAAAGAAAGATCAGAATCAAGCCAAAGGCCAAGATACTTAACCTGCCTAGTAAATTTTATAGGAGTTTGATCCATAAATGTAATTTTTAGAGAGTTTTCAGCTGAAAGATTCTGTTTCTTTTTAAAAAGCACTGAATATGATTTTGATTTGTTAAGTAGAAGCTTATTTGACAATAACCACCGCTGGACTGAATCAAAACCATTTTGTAATGTGGTGCTGATGTCATAGATATTAGTTTGGAACAATAAATGACCGTATCATCAGCATAAAGTTGTATATTGCATTTAGTGCAGCTACGCGGAAGATCATTGATAAATATTGAAAACAATAAAGGCCCAAGAGAGGAGCCTTGAGGAATTCCTCTGTCAATGCCTGTGAACTGAGACATGCTGCCCCCAAAGGACACACACTGCTGGTGATTATGGAGATAAGAATTGAACCAAAGCAAAGAAGAGGTGGACAGACCAACAGAATACAATTTGTCTAAAAGTAAATAATGATCAACTAAGTCAAAAGCTTTAGTAAGATCTAAAAATAATGCACCTGTACACATACAATAATCAAAACTCCAGAACACATCGTTGGTAAATTTAAGAAGTGCTGTAGTGGTAGAAAAATGTTTTCTGAATCCAGATTGGCAATGAGATAGTAGGTTATTATCAGCTAAATAATTCGATAATTGGAAAAAGATAATTTTCTCAAAAACTTTTACAACACTGTTGATAATTGAGATAGGTCTGTAGTTATTAATATTATCAAGATTGCCACCTTTGTGAAGTGGGATAACTTTGGTACATTTCCAGGCTAAAGAAAATGTACAAGAAGAGAATGACAAGTTAAAAAGTGAGGCCAATGGCGCTCCTAATACATGAGAGCCAATTTTAACGAACTTATTCTCAATGCCATCTAGACCAGCACCAAAGGTAGATGGCAGTTCACTTTTAACCATTTGCACATCAGCTGGGCTGACCTTTGTAAATGAGAAGGAACTGCCTGTATGAAAACATGGAGCCAGATCAGGTTTAAAAGTAGAGGTCTGTGCTTGTGGTGCAAGAGAATAGTGTAAACTAAAAGCATTAGCAATGGTAGCTGGATCATCTATACTTTCATTATTCAGGTTCAAATTGGTTGAAGCCCACCCTGATTTCCCAAGTACATTATTAACCTGTTTCCAAAATCGTCTTGGGTTTTTAAAATCATTCGTTAGACAATTTCTGAAATAATTTGATTTGGAGTTTCTCGTTTGCATAGTAAAAATGTTCCTTAATCGTTTGTATTCTTCCCAGTCAGCAGTGTATTTGGTAGGTCGAAACTTGTACCAAGCCCTATCCCTCTGTTTAACCCTTACGGGTCAAAAACCGCGTCCTCGCGTTTTGCTGGATTTTTTCCTTATCAGTGCAAAAGAGAATCAAATTACTCTGTTGATTTTGATCTTACATATAAGTGTTGTACATCATTAGATCCTGTTAAGTGTCTATTTTTTTTTTGTGGATACTCACAATAAAAACAAAGTGTTGTGCTTTTCGTCAAATAAAGAAAAATAAACATGATGCGCGTTTTACCTTGTAACTGTCTGTGAGGTCCGTTCTGAAACGCGTCTGAAATATTAACTGTAACTCTCTCAATACTTGTCACAGAGATACGAGATATGTCTCTTTATGAAGCTGAGATTCTCTTTTAAATAAACTGTAAATATATATTTTTTAAATAAATTACTTCATGTAATCCGTTTGAAACAAAGGAGAGTTACAGTTTTTTTCGCTCTCCCTTCATTATAGATAATTAGGTGAGCCCGCCACACCCCCAGCGCTTTTGACATGGTAAATCTATGCATCACACGCGGCACGCCCCCCGATCAATGCCAAACACAGATTCTTCATCAGAGATTCACAGATAGTTCATCGCGTTTTAGGGATGGAAGCACGCTAACGTTACTCCTTCAGAGGATTATGGACAAATGGGAATAATTCACCTTTTTCTCAGTGGAATTTGAAACTCAGACGACGAACGATCCATTTTGAAGAACGAATTGACCCAGAGGATTCAAGTTCGGAGTAAGTTGTTTAGTGTTTTATAATTCCTTTTCTGATCATAGAGCTCAAATGCATTTTCAGACTATATTTTGCCTAGTAATTACCTCAACACAACATTCGTGTAGGCCTATATGCTTGTGTAAACTTTTTAAATAACTGCTTAGGTTGTAATGATTTAGTGAAATATATTGATCTGCAAGTTTTGTTAGAGTTCTCCTGTGGTCTAGTGGTTAAATCGGTTGCCAAGCGTGTCAGAGGTTTATGGATTCGAATCCGCCATTGGCTTTTTTTTTTCTCTCATCAAAACCAATATGTTCATCAGTGGTTACAGTCTATATCAAACACACACGTATATAGGACACACGTTTGTGTGCATTTTATTTTGTGATTTCACCGGAATGAATAGTGTCCGCAATGGCAATAGATTGAAGAGCACGTTCTGCGCGCGCGCCGCCACAAGAGACTGTATCCATGACACTGATAGCAGGACACGAGCGCTCAGCTTGAGTTCAAAAACAAAACATTTTAGCTCTAGATCTCTTATTTAAGAGCGGACTAAATGAATGCTCTACTAGTTAACTAGAGATGTTTTATTTGTATTAGGTACAGCCGTTCATTGAGTGTATCAGTAAATGCGTGCGGTCTATATGGCCATAAACAGATACTCGCGGTTACGCAGTCTACCCATCAATAGATGTTTCTCTGTCCATCAACAAATACATTGTGCATCTATAATCATAATTGTCCATCAGTTTACTTTGGATAATGTGCTAACAGTTTTTTGCTTTTGTTTTGTTGTGTTTACATCGTCACCATCAGTCTTCAGAAATCATTCTGATATAATTTTTTTTTTAAAATCAATGTTGTAAACAGTTATGCTGCTTAATTTTTTTTAACCTGTGATAGTTTTTTAGGATTCTTTGAATGCACTTTTTTTTATTTATATAAGCACTATATAAGCAATATTTTATATATATTTTTTTATATAAAAAAAACAAGTTTGGTCTTTTTATGTTTTTTTTTTTTTTTTAAAGGATGTGTTAAGTGATATGAATGACTTTAAGTCTTTATGTTCTTAGGAAAGATTTCTATTTTGAATAAATGCTGTTCTTTTTAACTTTTTATTCATCTGTGAATCATTCTTAGTTCAGGCTGCCTCACAGCACCTTGATGGGGCCATTAGCCATTGGGGGAGTGTCTTTAGTCTTCCCAGGTGTAAATCACATTAATATTCATGACCATTCACAGCACTGCTGACCCAAAAACTGATGTAAGAAATTCAAATCGTTATATTGATCATTCTGAAAGAATGGTCAGAATGATTTTCACTTCATTTTGAAGTAAAAATTCTAGCCTACAAGAATAGTACTCAAAGTATTGTTTACAACTATTCAGTATGTGTTAAATGGCCTTATTGCGGTGACATTTTTTTCCCAAAACGTACTAACCACACATATTATTTTTTTTTCTATAAAATGCAAACATGTACATCCATTTTGCTCACATATTATTGTAGCAGAGTTTGTGCTGAATACAGCAAATTTATATGTTGGCAAATGGTATGTTTTAAGTAGCTGAAATAAGCACAAACGTCAGGGCATACCAAAACACCTAAAGAGCCCCAAAACAGCTCAGACCCCTAAGGGTTAACCCTTTGAGGTCGGCCGTCACGCGGGCGTGATGAGATCACTTTTTTCCTTATCAGTGCAAAAGAGACTCAAATTACTCTGTTGATTTTTATCTTACATTTAAGTGTTGTACATCATTAGATCCTGTTTAGTTTCTATTTTTTTTTTGTGGGTACTCACAATAAAAACAAAGTGTTGTGCTTTTCGTCAAATAAAGAAAAATAAACATGATGCGCGTTTTACCTTCTCTCCGTCAGTGAAGTCCATTCTGAAACACGTTCGAAAAAGTAACTGTAGCTCTCTCAATACTTGTCACAGAGATACGAGATATGTCTCTTTATGAAGCTGATATTCTCTTCTTTTAAATGAAGTAAGCCACTAAAAAAAAAATATTTCCAGTTTATGTAATCCGTTTGAAACCAAGGAGGTGCAGTTTTTTCGCTCTTCCCTCATTATCTGTAATCAGCTGAGACCGCCACACCCCCAGAGCTTTTCACATGTTAAATAGGCGATATATGCATCGCAGACGCGGCACGCCCCCGATCACTGCATAACAACAGAAATTCTTCATCAGAGATTCACTGATAGTTCATCGCGTTTTAGGGATGGAAGCACGCTACTCCTTCAGAGGATTATGGACAGCGGGGAATAATTAACCTTTTCCTCAGTGGAATTTGAAACTCAGATGACGAACGGTTGACCCCGAGGATACAAGGTCGGAGTAAGTTGTTTAGTGTTTTGTATATCGATCTGCAAGTTGTGTTTGAGTTCTTCTGTGGTCTAGTGGTTAGATCATGTGCCAAGCGTGTCAGAGGTTACGAGTTCGAATCCCGCCTTCGGCAACCTATTTTTCTCTCATCAAAACCGAATATGTTCATCAGTGGTTACAGTCTGTAGCGCCCCCTATGCTCTGAGTGTAACCCAAGCGACGCACCGGATTCTTTAAATGTGTCTCTCGACTTGCAACTATGCAATAATGTTATTCTTTCCCTTCTTTGAGATCTAATAATCTGTATCTACTAAGTAATTACAACACCATTAGGTAAGTATAAACAAACTATAACATTTATTCACAGACAATAAAAGGAATATTAAACAAATGAAAACCCCTTGTATTGAGTCTTAATATACCAATAAACTTCAAATGTAAATCAACACTTGTCTCTGGTCACTTGTTGTATCTTTCAGAAACTAAAACTCAATTCACTTTCACTCTGTGACTTTAAGATAAACTTACTCACTTTAAATTATTCCAATAGAATGAAAAAAATCACATTAAGGAATCATTTTTCAGTTACCTCACATAAATCCACAATAACACTTCTTAACACTTGTTATCGTTGGGAAAATAAAACACTGTAGCTACAGTAACCCTTGAGTGATCACTCGAATATGCGCGCGCGCACACACACACAAAATGTAAAAGTCACCACCCAACCCCTCGTTGCAGGCCTGTACCGTTGCTAGAGTTCGTTGTGGCCTAGAAACAACAAATGGCCTCTTCACTCTATTGAGCAAATAAAGCAAAACCAGATCACCTGAATTCCTCCGTCAGCAAACGACACTTCAGCAACTCTTCATCCACCACGAGCACCTACGAACAGCTCCGATCTAGACCCATCCGCTCACCATCTTCTTCCCCGACAGCAGCAAACGAAATCCAGAGCTCAAAGTCCAGCGAACCGTGTCTCTTCCCACGGATACGATAATCAACGTGCAGTCCACAGCATATAAATGTCCGTGATTCTACCGCATTTCCCTACTAATGTATTTTCACACTATGAAAATAAACAACTAGACGAACTCCTGTTTGGAGTAAATCTTCCACAAATGTTTCTGGTGTTTTAGAAAGTCCGAACTGAATAAATGTACGAATTAAACACTTATACAGTAGAGGTCGACCGATAGTGGATTTTACCGATAACGATATTTAGGTTTGACCGTACATGCCGATAACCGATAATTCAACCGATATTTTTTTTAAATTAATGCTGGATTAAAAACAAACATAATACTGACAATAAAACAGTGCTGAACTGAAATGTGCTAAATTAAATAAATATATAAATATTAATATAAGAAAACTTTATACAGAAAATAATTTAAACATTAAAATGTTACAGCTTTCGGAGCTATAACCTAGAAACATATGTACATTTCATAGGTAACACATTGCAAGTCCCATTTGTAAACAAGGATGTATTAGCTAGCTTTCATGAACTATGCACTATGAAATATGCGTTTTTACTGAATGTATTAATATGAGCAATACAATTGTACCTTTACCATTCATGTTAGTTCATAGTACATTAAGGTAATAACAAATAAAATAAGAATTAAAACTCCATTTCAAATGCATTAGTAAATGTTGAAATAAACTAACAATGAATAATTATTCTACAACTTGTATTAATCTTAGTTAATGCTAAAAATGGAATCTTATTGTAAAGTGTTACCATTTCATATATTTCCAAAGAGTCGTGCTTAAAGATAGCCATTAAAATGTAATAAAGACCTGTATAATGTATACGTAATTTATCCTATATAGTCTCTCACTTTATTTGCTTCTATTTTAGAACACTTGGTAATTATCTAATCAAAATAACAAGATGTATTGTAGTGATTAACCCTTGTGCATCCTTATGGACATTTTTGTCCTTTTCAGTTTTGTTTTTTTGATAACTTTGGCTGTGTTAATGCTAACTGCATAAAATTTGCCACAGGTGTGTATTTTTATTGGAATTTTAATATTTCACCTTCATTTACTTTAAAAAATTTATTTTGCACTAGGTAAAAAAAATACACCCACTTGGCGCCTTTTGGACAAAAATGTCCCCATTGAAACCCATTAAAACTGCGATTTTTAATCCCAGTGCCATTCAACTATAAAATGATGCAATCTTTCTTTACAGGCTTTCATTCTGTTGGCAAGGCTTCAAAGTTTAAATTTTTACTATTTTTTATCAGATGGTGCCATTTTTTCAGGTTTGGCATATAAAGCAAATTATCACTTTATTGTTGTTTTCTGCTGTTTTCGGCTTATGCATATTATAGAGCCAATTAGATAAATTATGAAGCTATAATTGTGTGGGTGTGTTGGTATGGTTGTCAGAGTGTGGTTAGTATGTGTGTACTGAAAATTTTAGGTGTGTGTGTGTGAACATTTTGAAAGAAAGAAATTATATTGTACTGGAAATCACAAATCCCACCCCATGTAAATGAGTCATACCCTTGGCAGAGTCACAGACCCTGCATGTGAAAACTGAAAAGGTCAAAAAGTTACTGAAGTTACTTTTTTTCATTCAAACACATTTCTTATTACTTGCTTGCACTTTTTCATTTGTTTTTGTTTTTATTCAAAGGTAAAAGGTGAGCTTGATTTTGATGTAGAAGTTTAGAGGCCCCACAACACCTTGCATAAATCAAAAGTGATTATTTTTTATGTTTTCACCTCGAGAAAATGGTGATTGTTTTGTCTGGTAGATTTTTGTTGACACAAGTGCTCTCACAGCCAAACCTATAAAAATGTGATGCTTGAGGGCCTTGTCATTTCATTGTTTGCAAGATGAAGAGACGTTTCACAGCAAGGGAAGCTCTGGATCTAGTGAACACATGTGAAAGTGAGGATGAAGAGTTGACTTCAGTTCTTGTACAAAGTGATCTTGTACTTTTGCTTTATTTATAGAGCAAAATAAGGTATATTCTATCAAAAAAGTAAAAACTTTGGAGGATAATAGGAGTAATAAATCAATGATTTGACTTGGGCCTGAGTGACTTAGGCCTGAGTGGTATTTGTTTTTATTTTTTTTTATCTGATACTGCATAAAAATATGAATGCATCAAAATTAATGTTGTTGTTAACCAGTGATATATCCAAGGCTGTAATATTTAAAGAAAAACCTGCTTAGCATTTAGTATATGGAATATTTGTAGTATTATTATTATTATTATTATTTTTTATAAAAACAAAAGTGGCATTATGTAAATAAACCAGCGTTTAAAGGGTTAAAATTCTGAAAACTAATGACTGTTTGGTAATTATGATTAGAGCTGATGCTAGTAAAAAATCTAAGTCAGTGAAAGTGGAAAAAAAATACTTTTTTGACATGGGCATTTTTGTCCTTTATGGACCTGAGTGGTAATTTTTTTATTTATCTGAGACTGCATAAAAAATATTAATGCATCAAAATTAATATTGTTGTTAATCATTGACATATCCAAGGCTGTAATATTTAAAGAAAAAAAAATCAGCTTAGAATTTAGTATGTAGAAAATTATGATTATTATTATAATTTGTATAAACATCAACAGTGGCATTATGTAAAGAAACCAGCATTTAAAGGGTTAAAATTCTGAAAATAAATGAATGTTTGGTAATTATGATTAGAGCTGATGCTAGTAAAAAATCTCAGTCAGTGAAAGTGGAAAAAAATATTAATCTATAATATTTTTATGACACTTTTTTGACATGGACATTTTTGTCCTTTTTTGACCCGAGTGGTAATTTTTTTTTAAAATCTGAGACTGCATAAAAAATGTTAATGCATCAAAATTAATATTGTTGTTAATCATTGACATATCCAAGGCTGTAATATTTAAAGAAAAAAAATTCAGCTTAGAATTTAGTATGTAGAAAATTATGATTATTATTATAATTTGTATAAACATCAACAGTGGCATTATGTAAAGAAACCAGCATTTAAAGGGTTTAAAATTCTGAAAATAAATGAATGTTTGGTAATTATGATTAGAGCTGATGCTAGTAAAAAATCTCAGTCAGTGAAAGTGGAAAAAAATATTAAACTATAATATTTTTATGACACTTTTTTGACATGGACATTTTTGTCCTTTTTTGACCCGAGTGGTAATTTTTTTTTAAATCTGAGACTGCATAAAAAATGTTAATGCATCAAAATTAATATTGTTGTTAATCATTGACATATCCAAAGCTGTAATAATCAAAGAAAAAAAATTCTGCTTAGAATTTAGTAAATTGAAAATAATTCATATTTTTATTTTTTTCATGAAAAAACAACAGTGGCATTATGTAAACAAACCAGCATTTTAAGGGTTAAAATTCTGAAAATTAATGAATGTTTGGTCATTATGATTAGAGCTGATGCTGGTTAAAAAAAATGATGTCAGTGAAAGTGGAAAAAAATATAAATCTATAATATTTTTATGACAGTTTTTGGACACGGACATTTTTGTCCTCTATTTGGCTATGTGTAACTTTTTTAAATTGATGCACAAGGGTTTTAAAACGATCTTAGGGTGTACTCACACTAGGCACGGTTGCCATGAACCGGGCCCGAGTACGATTGTCCCCCCTCCCCACTCCCCCTCTGGCCTGCACTCACATAGGGTTTCAGCATTCGTGCCGGAGCACGCTTACGTCATTATGGTGCGACGGTTTCGGGATAAACAAGAAGAGTGGCGCTCTCTGAACACAATGGAGTCCATCGCACTGTTTTCTTTGTGGATAATTATTTTGAGTCGTTTGGTCCACGGTGGTCCACAGCCCTCTCACAGCCTGTTATTAAACAGATGTGTCGCCTTAGTGGCGCGAAAATTTTCACGCAATCGTGCTGCTCGTATGAGGAGGTTTGCAAGGTACCAGCTGAAGTGCAGCAAGGACTTTGCAGCTTTGATTACGGACTACAGTTCCCGTACATCGACAAGGTAAGAATTAATATACTGAAATGTCATTTAATACAATTGAAAAGTGTATTGTGAAATTTGAAATACAATATGTGTATAATGTTTTTTTTTTCGTAATTATGACAGTAGCATTCTAAAGCTAATAATCATGTAACTTAATATCATTTGCTGGTTAATATTAGCTACATTCTTGTATTAAGACACCTGTATTCAACGGGACACATAACTGTTATGTATGCACTGGAGTAGTAGTTTGTTGTTTTTTAATTACACTTCAAAGTGATGTAAGATAATTGTGTATGCATAAACTATATACAGTTAACAATATTTCTCCATTCTGCTGCAGGACCATATGGATTCGGCAGAGATCTGGTGTGTGGTGGCAGCATGTTCTCAGCAGCTGGACAGAGTGTGAGTGGAAGGCTAATTTCAGAATGAGAAGGACATCATTCTTGCTGTTGTGCAACAGCCTGCAGCCACACCTTCAAAGACAGACCACTTCATTCAGAAAACCAGTGCCCGTGGACCAACGTGTTGCAATATGCATATGGAGACTGGCCACAAATGTAGAGTTCAGAACCATCTCCCATTTATTTGGGATTGGTCAATCAACTGCTGTTAGCATTACCAACCATGTAGCCTCTGCAATTGTGAAAAATTTGCTTTCCCTTTTCATCAGAACACCATCTGAACAGGAATTTGAAAGCATAATTAAGGGATTCAGAGACAGATGGGGCTTCCCACAATGTGGTGGAGCTATTGATGGCACTCACATTGGGATTTTGGCTCCACCTGTTAGCTCTGCAGACTACTACAGCCGGAAAGGTTTCTACTCTGTTATTCTGCAAGGTGTGGTTGACAACCGACTTATGTTCTGGGACATTAATGTGGGATGGCCGGGCAAGGTTCATGATGCAAGAGTTTTTGCCAATTCATCCTTGTTTGAGAGGGGTCAGAGTAATACACTGTTCCCTCGGATAACAGAGAGGTTTGAAGGAGTAGATGTGCCAGTGGTGATTTTGGGGGATGCTGCATATCCATTACTGCCATGGTTGATGAAACCATATCCAGAAAATCAACAAACAACCCCTGCACAGGCCACCTTCAACAACCGCCTCAGCAAGGCACGGATGAGTGTGGAAAGGGCATTTGGCCTCCTGAAAGGAAGGTGGAGATGCTTAATGAAGAGGTGTGATTGCCGCATAGACAACATAAACACCATTATCAGCGCATGTTGCGTTCTGCACAATTTTTGTCAAGTAAATGGTGAGGAATGTGAGGAGATTGCCACAGAAGAGGAAAATGTGAACAGTCAATGGATTCCTCATAATTCAGCCACTAGTTCAAATGCCACCAGAGATGCATTGTGTTCATATTTCTCAAATTTGTAGAGAGATAGTGAATATTTCAGGAGGATGGTTTTCATTACATACTTCTGTGTCATGCCGCTACTACAGTCAGTGCATGTATGTTTATTGTACTTATTGGTTTACTATGACTTATTTTCGTGCTGTTGTCAATAAAGTCATATTGTTCATTTCAAGAACAGTGCAGGAGTTATTTGCGAATAACACACAAAACATAAGATGATGCCGAAAAAAGTTTTAATCATAAACTCAGGAGCACTTCTCACAGGAAAAAAAAAAACAGTACTTCACAGAACACGACCATGTGCAGTGGTAGGCTACCTAGTGTGTGTGGTGTATAATTTATGGAACTGTGTGGTATATATTGTAGAGGTTCGAGGTAGAATTATAAAGTGTAGAGGTTTGAGTAGTGCATAGTGTTAGGTTAAAGTGCATAGTAAATATATGCTACAGGAAAATAAACAACTTTTGGTCATATTTACCTATTAAAAACATGTTATTAATTAAAAAAAACAAGATACAACTTAAATAACCCTTATAATGAAAGGCAACGTCCAAATACAATAACAACATAAAAACATGGACGTAAACAACTGTGCCTTTACAGGTTGCGATAAACGTGTAGAGTTATCAAGCTCAGAGTAGGATGATGATGTCTCAGCATGGTAGGGATACTGCAGATGAGGAGGAAGAGGAGGAGGAGTAGCAGCAGGAGGAGGTGTAGGAGGAGGAGCATGAGGAGAGGGCTGGTGATGAGAGTGTGAGGGAATCATGGCATCAAACAGTCTGTTCATGGTTTGCAGGAACATCATGTTTGTTTCTTGGCGTTCCTCCCTCTGCTGTTGCAGTCGACGCTCCTCCATCTGTACTTGAGCCTTCATCCAGTTATCAAGCATTTCTTTTTCTTGCTGGTAACGCAAGTGCTCCCCTTGCATGAATTCTTCATGCTGTTTTTTCTGCATATCTAGAAAGGCAGTCATCATGTCACTCACTTCTACCTTTCTCTTTCTCTTTTTGCCTTGTTCTGAAGGTATTGTCTCAATGTTATCTGATGTGTCCTGTGTCTCATCACCAGTGTTTGAAGCGATTGTTGAGTCTGCATTGAGCGATGTAACTACAGAAGTAAAAGCAAAATAAACACAAAAGGTAATCATTTTAATAATAACATTAAACAAACATCCCTTATGTAAACTATTTTTTTTCTTTTTGTAGTAAAACCCAGTTTTAACAGCATACCCATGGTCAGTTTGTGGAAACCAAGATTTTACTACAGTAACCATGGTTTCTTGGTTGGATTCGTAGTAAAACCTTGCGTAATTTACTTTAGGGACATGCACATACTGATTTAACAGAATATCTATCAAATGGAACTGGTATGTATGTTAACGTTACTCACAGCTCTGTGATCTCTCCAGTCCTGTGTTCTCCGTATCAGATGACGTAGAATCCAGCGATCTTCGTGGATGGGACTCCAGCACATTCGGTTGGCTAGAAGGTTTGCTGCCAATTATACTGTCGACAGCGTCATACCATTGAAATTTTTCCTTTTCTTCTGCAGAGCTGCCCGATTTACGGAGTGCATCCCGTACCTTTAAATACTGTGCCCGCAGTTTTTTTACCTTGTCTCCACACTGCTCGTTAGTTCTTTGATATCCATGACGAAGAAGATAGTCACGGATTTTTCTAAATATATCTGAGTTTTTATGCGTTTTGTCCAGCTGTTCTTGTATGCTCTCATCTGCCCAAATTTCCAACAAGCATTGCACCTCTTCCGTAGACCAAAGCGACCCTTTCCCCGCCATGTTGGTTTTGGAGCGTCGCAAAACCATGACGTCACGCGTCCTGTTCCGTGCTCCAGCACGGTTAGCGCTCACACACTGCATGCGAACCGCGCCCGAGTCCAACCGAACCGTGCTCTGGCCCACCTCTTCCAAGCGGGCCAGGGCCGGCTAATCGAGCCGCGCCCGGGCACGGTTCGGAGCACTCACACTAGTCAAACGAACCGCGCAAACGCACTCGGGCACGGTTCAAACGGCTAGTGCGAGTACACCCTTAAATCGAACACGTTTATGATTTGTTTATGTTTCTGTCGGCTGCATGAACATATATCAATGTTGAGAAAGCAATCACGTCACTAGTTTTAAATATGCAACTTCGTCGGCTAATGAATGCATAAAAGTGACCAGCCGGATATAAAATAATGCAAATAGATGATAACAATTGCGCCATACAACATTTGGGTCAGGTCTGCGTGTGTTTTTGTCACATTGTTTAAACCGCTTGACTGAGGTAAGGTTAGAGTCCTCACAGCCTCGACGGCAAACTACTGTTCTTTCTCTGCTGATGCAGCATCTAGTCAATAAAATAATTACTTTATAATGATATGGCAATACTTTAGTGTTATGTATTCATACCGTTTCGCTGACTGTGTTTTAAATGCGAGTCTGAAGTGTCAGCGGCGCTCTCTCTGCTGCGTGTTCTCTCCGTGGTCTGTGCTGCGCGCGCCTCATGTGTTAATGTAAACAACTCAGCCAGTGATAGTTTATTATTTGTCCTCTAGAGGCCGCTCTCGCTCTGTATAATGCCAGCAGTCTCTTCAGCGCGCTAGTGCTGTGTAATGACCGCGCGCACTTCTCAGCCGCTCCAGCAACGGATGCAACCCGGAAAAACTATCGGTGTGGATTTTTGCCGATAACGGTAGTTCCACCAATCAACTATCGGTGCCGATTAATCGGCAAAACCGATGAATCGGTCGACCTCTATTATACAGCACTTAGATTACATTTTTTCACCTCAGCTTTTCGAACACCCGCTTCTCTCTCCTCTGTCTCAGATCCTCTCCCTCTCTCATCCAATCCGAAACACCCTCTGACTAAAGAAGGCGGGATAAACCACACAACAGCCAATGAGAATAAAGCAATACAAGAATGCTAGGCAAAAGCACATTTTCCCCAAGTGCATTACAGACAAACTTTAATCTCCCTCATTATTCTTAAAGCAACACATCCCAGTTATAATCTTATTCAAGTGAAACCCTTTATATCACTTATAAATACTATAAATGAACTTCTCTGAATGACGAAGATTATTGTTTAATCAATAATAATTCACTTCTTACTCAGAACTAAACTATTTCTGTAATAATCTCAGAAATAAGACATTAATAACCCTATATGGAATATTAATAAACCACCTGGGTTACACTCTCCCCCTACTAAATTACTCATGTCCTCATGAGTCTCCAACTACAACTGTAGTATGACTTCAGGCTTCGGATTCATCTTCTGCTGGACACATTGTTCATGCATGCGTGTCATGATAGTATCATGCGTCCTGATCCTCGCTTGTTCCGATGACTCGGCTGTGCAGTGCCTGGCATTGAGGGCTGGCATATGCAAATCTTTGGAGACTGTTGCGTCACAGTCGGTATTATGTGGAGATTCGCCTGTTTTTCAGGGGTGTTTTTTAAAAACGAGATTTAAATAAGAAGGAGAAAACAATGGTGTTTGAAACTCACTGTATGTCATGTCCATGTACTGAACTCTTGTTATTTAACTATGCCAACATAAATTCAGTTTCACATTCTAGGGCACCTTTAAAAATACCGTGATTAGGCCTGTAACAATTATTGATTAATCATTTGACCGTGGTTATTCAACATTTTGCCAAATTTAAAAATAAATTCCTCATTTGAAAGTTGTACTCATTTGAAAGAATACTCTTATTCCTCATTTGAAAGTTGCTTTGGATAAAAGCGTCTGCTAAATAAATAAATAGATGTATATGTAATAAATGCATACACTGCTAAATAAATAAATAGATGTATATGTAATAAATGCATACACTAAAGATAATGGTTTCACTTTATTTGGAAGGTCCCTTCAACACATTCTGTTGACTATAAGTAACGTTGCACCTACATGTCTACTAACTCTCATTACAGTGTTATTAGAGTATTAGTAGACTGGTATGGTTAGGGTTAGAATAAGTTGACATGTAGTTGCATAGTTACTTATAGTCAGTAGACTGTCTGTTGTAGGACCATCACAATAAAGAGTTATCAGATATTAAGCAGATAGTCTACTAATACTCTAATGAAAGTTAGTTGACATGTAGTTGCAAAGTTACTTATAGTCACCAGAATGTTCAAAAGGGACCATCAAAATAAAGTGTTACCAAGATAATGAGCATCAATAAAGAGTGTTTCTCACCGTCGCTACACACAAAATATCTTGTTTCAGCACAGTTGCGATCCCACCAGTATCCATTGCGATATATTGCGACACACTCCTCTCCCGCACCGTAGTTATCCGGCTGCCCAGATTCCCAGTGCTGAAACTGTCCTACACTCTCCTCTTGATAAGACCATCGCCAGCTGTTGATGTCATTGTAGAGTCCAATCCAGGAAAATGAACGATACTTTTCTTCATCCGCAACTTCTTGCAGACTGCTCCAGTCTTCATTGCTCTGAACTGTGGCCAGGTCGATGTGCTTTTCCCTGCAGTAGTTTTGAGCTTTTGCCCACGGCATTGACTCTCGGATCAGAACATACTCGTGTGGTATACACAGAGTTAAGGCCTGTTCACACCGGGACGAATTTCGCGCGCGTTATTCGCCGACGTTTAACGCCTCGTGACTAAACAAAGGGCGCCAATGTGAGTGTTCACACCGACGCGTAAAACGCCACGCGTAAAAGCGTCATTTTTAAAAAAAAACGCCTCGGGTTCGTTTTTTTAGTTTGACGCGCCGCGTCAAAAACTATCCGACCAATGAGATTGGCGCTTTTGCTCACGTGTCTGGAGCTTCTGAAGTTACAGTAAAACACAACTTGGGGGCGCTCAAACACAAAACAGTCTTGGCGAGCACAAATACGTAATGGCAAAGAAGATACACAGCGTCCGTCTACTACTACACTCTGCCTGGAAGAAATAAGACGAGGAAGATGCAAGGTCAGATGAATGTAGAGCTGCTGGTCTTGTTGGTGTCTATATAAAGAGACACAAATGAGAATAAAGAACTGTATGACAAACGCGACAAACTTGCTCTCTTCTTCTGAGTGACAAGCGAGTGTCAGAAGCACTTTGTGGACCGGGGTATTTCTGTACATTAAGCGCCATCTAATGTCAGGGAATGAATTTGCATGTTCACTCGGCTCATCGTCAGCGAAAAACGCTTGGGTGTGAACACAAAAAACGCGTTGAAAAACGCTGACGAATAACGCGAGCCGATATTCGTCCCGGTGTGTACGAGCCTTTAGTGACAGGAGTCCTGTCGACAGAATACACTCTTTTTTAGATTTGTATATATTATTTTCCTTCTTAAAGGTTCCACTAAATGTATTTGTTTCTATTTGGCTGAATTTTATTTAAATCATTAAATCAAGTTCTTGTTGTCTTTGATTTTGATGTCCATTTAAGAAATTACAGTCACTGTAGTATTTTTGTTGTAAAGCAGTGCTAAAATATTTGAGATTGTTTAATAAGACATCTTGATTTTAAAGTTCTCCTATTATGCTTTCTGGATATATTCCCATTCATTGGATGCGTGTCATGATAGTAGGCTATCATGTAAGTAGTCTAAATAAACTGTTTTAAAGATTGACGTTTATTGTTCAAATAAGTTTAATTTCGTGTCTAAACCGCGTCTGGCCATTATTTTCTGACAGCCACGCGGGGAGACTGGGCGGAGATTTAAATGACGTGCACCTGTGAATGCAGACACGACGGCTGCATAGCGTTTACATTACACTGAGATCCGATCATAATGCGTCCTCGACTACCTCTGAACCCGGACACGCTGATCGGATAACATTCCGATCACATGTGAGTTTACACTTGTCTTTTCAATGTGTATGTGGACAACATCCAGATACAGGTTGCATGTTAATGCCAAGTGTAAACGCAGCCTGAGACACAGCGAGTGAAGTCGCAATATAGACTAATCTTGACAGTCCCTCGGCTTTACATAACAAAACTCTACCTTTTAGGGATAAATCCCTCAAAAGCCAGTGATTCAGCTTTGACTTTGTCTTCTGGAGAATGGGATCAAAATTTATCTTGCATCTAGATTTTTGGTCTTTTGAAATTACAATCCCCAAATATGTCACTGACTCCTTTACTGGAATATTAGCAATTTGTTGTACTTTACAGTCTTTTACAGATAACAGTTCACACTTGTGAATATTTAAATAAAGGCCGGAAGCTTTAGAAAAGGCATCTACTACTTTAAGAGCAGCTGGAACTTGATATTGATCTTTCAGGAACAACGCAGTATCGTCTGCTAACTGGGATATTATATTATCTCTACCAGCAATAGATATACCTTTTAATTGGCTTGATTTGATATGAATATTCATAAGCTGAGTGCAAAACAAGAAGAGATAAGGGGAGATGGGACAACCTTGTCTTATACCACGTTTTAAATAAAATCTAGAGGATGAACCACATTTAAGTTTAATAGAACAGTTTACGTTCCTATACATTGTTTGTATAGCTTTACAGAAAAAGTCTCCAAAGCCAAATTTTTGTAAAGACCTAAAAATGAAAGCATGCTCCACCGTATCGAAGGCTTTATAAAAATCTAAGAAAAGAATAAATCCATCATCAGTACTTAAATGTGAATAATCCAACACGTCTAGGACTAATCTTATATTATTTGAAATATGTCTTTTCTTTAGGAAGCCAGATTGAGCTTCATCTATAAGGGGGTCCATAACTGATTTGATTCTATTTGCAAAGACTAAGGCAAAGATCTTATAATCATTGTTTAAGGCGGAGACACACTGGCTGCATGGCGTGCGCGTCTCAGCTGCGTGGCGTGTCCGTTTTTATTTCGGTCCATGTTAACAGGTTAGAGCTTGCACATGCCTGCGTGACGGCATGAGCCGCGCGAAAACGCGTGTTGCATGCTAGAAATAGAACACGACGCCTATTTTTCAGTGACACGCAAGCGTGTTGAGCGTTTCCAGCAAAATATGAATAGGAAAAGATGTTTATATTGTTATTTTGTCCCACGGAATACATATTAATAAATTTACATTTTTGACAAATTCAGATATAAATATAGGCCTCATTTAAAAATAAATAAAAATAGGCCTAATTATCAATTTTCAAATATGCACCTGTCAGACAGAACGAAATATTCTGTAGTCTATTTTGCTGTCAATACTGCTGTGCTGACAGTGTCTTTATCTGTAGGCTTTATATTTATGCTTAACACGAAGTATAGGGCTTCCAAACTCTCTCCCATATGTTGAACAAGGGTGATGCGTGTCAGCAGCGCCGCGTCAGACACGCTTCTGGTGTGCAAAGACACAGAAATTGCGACGCAGCCGCACGCAGCTGACACGCAACAGAAACGCCACGTCACGCCACGCAGCCAGTGTGTCTCCGGCTAAGAAGAGAGATTGGTCTCCAATTATCTAATAGCATGAGGTCTTTTTTTGGTTTGGAATCAAGTAATTAATCCTTGAGTTAAAGTAGGTGGAAGATATTGATTTCTATACTCTCTATATAAACTTCTTTTAGAAAGGGGGCAATAGATCTGTGAGGCCATCAACCCAGGAGTTTTGTTAATTTTAATATGCGTGATAGCGTTTAAGACTTCCTCAACAGTAATTAAGCTATCACAAAGTTCTTTTGTACAGGGTCGACCGATTACAATTTGTTCCAGAAATAGAGTTTAGAAATAGAGAAGCTGAATGATCACAAAATTTGGATGAATTAAACCACTATACAAAATTTAGATATTTTAACTTGGTCATCTGTAACATCCCATCTATTTTAAGTTGTCAATTGTATTATTTCTATAATGAAATTTCTCCAGACCAAAAAAAATATGCAGAGTTTTGTTCCCCTTTCTCCAACCATCGCTTTCGTGACCTAGTGAACCACCTTTGCCTTATTCTTATATATTTTGTCTAACTCCAGTTGAAGAGTAAATCTAACTCAGCTTGTTTACTTCATTTGGACTGATTTGAGGATGAGGGCAGCTAATTTTGAAATAATTGTCTCTTGAGTACGTCTTTCTATTGCCATTAAGCTTCCTGTTTTCGAAAGTACTTGGATACCTCAAATTTTCAATAGCTCCAATTACTGCAGAATTTCTTTTCTGAAAGTGCTTTATACAATGAAATAAAATAAGATTTTTAACCTTTGTTTTAATATGTTCATATTGCAGTTAATGAACTATTAAGTTTCCAATATGAACTTTACCCGTGTGGAGAAGTGCTGAAGTTAATAGAGATAAGAACAGCCTTATGTCGCTGAGCGTGAAGGAATCACATTAACTGAGACATCTGAAGATTGTACACTCGCAGACACTAACCAATAATCTATTTGAGATCGCCTGTTACCAGACTTGTTGCTCCAAGTATATGTCAACGAATCAGGAAATGTAGACCTACATATATCAACCAAATTGAATCTTTCCATAAACCGTTTAAGATTTGTGTTTTGACTATAAGCTGGTCTTGCTGGTAAACAATCGAGAGAGCCGTCCATAACATTATTAAAATCACCCCCTATGATAAGATATAGATCTGGAAATTGCGACAGTCCTTGGAGGATATGCTCTTCTAAAGTTTCAAACAAATGATCGTTTTCACTTTTAGAATTATAACCATAAACATTCGCAATGAGAAAAACAGAACCATGACTTTTGAGAGTTTGGCACAAAAAATGTCCAGATCCGTCACGTTGTGTATGCAAAATCTCCCCGGCGAATCTGTTCTTTAAAGTGACGACACCAGCGGAAGTGCTCAGATCCATGCGCACACCAGATGTCGTTCCCCCATTGAGTCCTCCAGAAACGCACATCATCAGGAATCGAATGAGATTCTTGAAAAAAGCAAAAATCGGTCCTATGTTGTTTAGCAAATAAAAATAACGCTTTCCGTTTAATATGTTGCCTTAACCCCCTGGCATTTAGTGTAACTATAGACAATGACAGAACGAAAGTAATCCACAAAAATAAGTGAGATTACAAGAACAGGTAGGAGAAACCGCGTATAGGTAACTTAGTAATACAAAAAAAAATAAAAACTCGAAATTCCAATGGTCACGAAAACTGATCTTGCTCAAATAAAATAACTATGAAAACAGTGTTTTCATTTGAAGACAAATATGTGTATAAATCCCAGATTGGCTTAAAAGACTCGGAAGTTTGGCCTTCTCTGCAGGTAAGACAGCTTGACATAATGCCAATAGCTTCTTGGCGCACATCTTCTTTATCAGCCTCCGGTACTCCGAATAAACGGAGATTCCATCTTCGTGAATAACTCTCTAGCTCTGCTATACGCAGCTCAGCTGAGCCCAGGCGTGCCTCATCGTTGGCGATGCGCTTTTCAAGAACTGCAGATTTCTCCTTAATGTCCTTTATCTCAGCACATGCAAAGTCAATAGTTTTCTTGAGTCCCTCGATTCGCAGTGTGTTGTCAGAGATCAGTTTCTCCAACGCATCAGACCTGGAGTTAATGAGTTGCGAGAGTTGTAGGACTATGTCAGAGCCAGAGGTCTCCATTACAATGGCTGAAGTAGGTAACTGCTCTGATTTACCTTTCTTTGGAGCAGGTGATTTGCTGGGGGTGACAGGTATAGCTGTAAATTCTTCATCAGCCGATATATAGTCATGGAAATGTTCCTCCGTGCTAATGCTATCTGACGTGATTGTCTTAGCCTTCGGTTTTGTCTGATTTCTATCTCTCTTTCGATCAGAGGTCGCCATTTGTTAAAATCAAATGATGTTTAAACAATTTAGAGCCAACACCGTTACATTGGATAAATAAAATATACGTTCACATTACTCAAAATAACAATTTAAATTCCGCGGCTCTCCTAAACCATGTGCTTAACCCTCAGGGGTCTGAGCTGTTTGGGGGCTCTTTCGGTGTTTTGGTATGCCCTGACATTTGTGCTTATTTCAGCTACTTAAAACATACCATTTGCCAACATATAAATTTGCTGTATTCAGCACAAACTCTGCTACAATAATATGTGAGCAAAATGGATGTACATGTTGGCATTTTATAGAAAAAAAATAATATGCGTGGTTAGTACGTTTTGGGAAAAAAAATGTCACCGCAATAAGGCCATTTAACACATACTGAATAGTTGTAAACAATACTTTTGAGTTACTATTCTTGTAGGCTAGAATCTTTACTTCAAAATGAAGTGAAAATCATTCTGACCACTCTTTCAGAAAGATCAATATAACGATTTGAATTTCTTACATCAGTTTTTGGGTCATTACTGCTGTATGCGTGGGAGTGTGAATGCCCATGAATATTGTGAGGGACCAAGCAGTCAAGGGCAAAGGACACAGGATTTCCAACCAAAAATTATTTATTAAATACAAAAAATAAAGTTTACAAAATCAAAATAATTGAAAACTGAATGAAAACAAAGTCAGGTCTTGGGCCCATAAAGAAAAAGGATCAACTGAACAGAACCAGACTTAACAGAAATCAAACCAACATGACCTACCTAATGACACACATGGGGAACTTATATATACAAAGGACTAGTCCATTAAACACACACAGGGGACACCACAATCACTTAACACAATTACAATAAAATAAAGTAATTGACTCCAAAATAATCAATAAAGAGGTCATAAAATAACTTACTCAAATAATTATAATAAGCAAAATATAAATAGAATGATGAACAAAACTAACATAATCAATCATATCCCCCCCTGATAATTGGCAAAATGGATTAACCCAACAGCATAAAATGGGCGCCACTGGCGCCAGCCCTTCCTTTAATGGAATGGACCTCCGCGTCCCAGGCAGCACCAAACCTCCACTTTCCACATGCAGGTAACTTAAACTCAAAAGAAATCAACATTAACACAATATACCAATGACAACTAGAAAGTGTGCACCCAACCTAGTCATATATGATAGAAGTGTCAATGATAAATAAAGTGAATGTAATGAACCAAATCTGTGTCTGTCGTTATTATGAATGTATATAAGGTGATCTGTAACAAAATATTGAATAATGCAGTGTACTAAAAGGTAACCAAAAATAATATAAACAAACAAAAGAAAAGATGTATGGTTTTGCATGTGTTAGTTACCGCCTTGCTGTGTGGCCACGTTGTCGGCCATCACAAATATTAATGTGATTTACACCTGGGAAGACTAAAGACACTCCCCCAATGTGCTAATGGCCCATCAAGGTGCTGTGAGGCAGCCTGAACTAAGAATGATTCACTGATGAATAAAAAGTTAAAAAGAACAGCATTTATTCAAAATAGAAATCTTTCCTAAGAACATAAAGACTTAAAGTCATTCATATCACTTAACACTTCCTTTAAAAAAAAAACAAAAAAAAAAACATAAAAAGACCAAACTTGTTTTTTTATATAAAAACATATATATATATATATATATATATATATATATATATATATATATATATATATATATATATATATATATATATATATATATATATATATATAATATTGCTTATATAGTGGTTATATACATATATATATATATATATATATAATATTGCTTATATAGTGGTTATATACAAAAAAAAAGTGCATTCAAAGAATCCTAAAAAACTATCACAGGTTAAAAAAAATTAAGCAGCATAACTGTTTACAACATTGATTTAAAAAAAAAAGTATATCAGAATGATTTCTGAAGACTGATGGTGACTATGTAAACACAACAAAACAAAAGCAAAAAACTCTTAGCACATTATCCAAAGTAAACTGATGGACAATTATGATAATAGATGCACAATGTATTTGTTGATGGACAGAGAAACATCTATGATGGGTAGACCGCGTAACCGCGAGTATCTGTTTATGGCCCATATAGACCGCACGCATTTACAGGGGTGATAGTAGAAAAAAAATCCTGAGCCTGAACTTTTTTTCGCTGGGAGGTAAGCGGCCCCTAAGCCAAGACATATGCCCTGATCAACATAATTGTCAAGCGGGATCCACGGGTGTGATCCCCTGCGAGAACATTTTGATAAATACCGGTAGTTTCTTAAATGATAGATTCTGGTGACTTTTGTAGATAAATGAACATCATTCAGACATGAGATGAACAAACCCAATACAAGCCTATATTACTGTAGCATCTTTGTGTAAAGCACCAGAGCTCCTGGGACCTTGGGCCTGGTAGGCCTGTTCATTAATCCATCCCTGCTTTTAACTAGTCACTTACCTGCTTGTATGGCATACTGAGACTACATACTACAGCCATACCAAGAAAGGTCAGTGGGTGGCAATTATAATACTCCAAAGTAAACTAGGAATTAATTAGTAGCCTAACCATTGACTTAAGATAGTGCTACTTAATTTATTATTCCAATATCCAAATATGATACTAAATCACACCAAAAAAAAGGACTTTGTGATGTGCTGTCTTTGCATTTGAACATTGCACATTATAAACAGGACACGCATTAGCTGAATAAACTTTAGCCAATAGAAACATATTTATAGAAAATAGTTGACAATGATTAGACAGGAGTCCTGTCACATGACCAATAATAGCAAAACCAATCACTTATTCTAAAAAGATGAATCCGAAATATGGGGCTGTGTTAATAGTACAATGTCCGTCATTAAACGAATTTTAAAAACACGGATGGATGACATTTTGACCAAAAAAAACACAACAAAGAACAAAATTTAAACTTAGCCAAAGTCAATTTACAATAAACTTCTCTCTCTGTGCGTGCGTCAGTGTTTGTGATAGAGAGCTCGCGCTGCACTGATACACTTTTTAATCCATATAACGTTAAGTAGGCCTAACTAATGCGCTAGTTTTCATACAAAATAATTATGTAACATAATTAGGTACTTTACTTATTATTAACACAATAACGTAACACATGCACACTACGTTTCTCAACACTGACTAAACGCCAGTTTCTCCAAACTCGCGCTTATCAGTCATCCACAAATCACAGAACTTTCATAATCACTAAGACAAAGCGATTTTAATTTTATTTAGATTTATTGTTCATCAATACTTAAGTATTTTATAATTTGCATGTCTGAATGATGTTTTCCTCTTATCTGAGTGACCATGAATGACGGAGTATTTTAAAATATTCCATGCCATCACTCCCGTGTGATAATCGAATCCAGATTAAGTTAACTAAAAACAATATTTCAACTTTCCATATCCACCCCAGCCCGTTTACCTTCAGGAGTCAGAAGAACCGTGACTACTGTCCTCGCTTATGAACTCAGTCACCCCGGATTTCCATGAACTCAGTCACCCCGGATTTCCACCAACTGCAGAACGGCTGCGGATCAGCTCCGCTGCGTGTCGGATCCGTGCTCCGCCGTCCTTCAAAACCTACCAGATCCGGATTTGTTGCGGAACGGCTGCAGCCATGACTGACAGCTGAAGTCACGAGGACATACGATATCTCCCAAATTTACGTATGATGATGATGTTTCTAAACAGAATCACAAAACCAGCAAGTTTGTTTCCATGAAGAGGAGTAGAGGGGAAACTCTGTGCTGACCTGCTTTTTTGTGGAAATTATTGTGATTCTACCATACAATATTTATAATTATATAATCAACTTATAAAATACTAAATGTCTATTATGAATGTATTGGGAAAGGAGTAGGCTGTGTAAATAAAGTTAACTATTGTTCTTGTGGAAAAAGAAAAAAGTATATAAAACAAAATCTCCGCCCATTATGACGTTTTCGAGGTGTAGTGAAGGGAAATACGATTCGCCGTAAGCACGGAGTATATTATTTTGAAAATTACCGGATGTTTTATTTTGTTTCTGTGCTCGACTTCCTGCGGCGCTCTCCGGCATCCGGCAAAAATAGAAACTCTGCGTATCTTCTCCGGAGGGCTGCGGTCGCCGGAGCTGGGACGGAGTCGGAACGCAGCCGTTCCGCAGTCAGTGAAAATACACACATTGGCTTTAATGGAAACCTATTGACTCCGCCGCCGTTCCTGAGCGGATCCGCAGCCGTTCCGCAGTTGGTGGAAATTGGGGGTCAGACGGCGCGCTCGGAAGTGGAAGCGGGATGGTGTCGATTTTCAGTCTCTTTTTAATGATAGGCCTTACGCATCTGTCAATCATCAATGCTTGCTATTTGGGGAATGAACACCAGCGCTATGATTGGTCGAACTCTGCTTCTTTTGCTTGATTTGAGGACTGCGCCTGCACAGAAGCGTCACCAGATCTTTGCGTAGTTTAGAGTGACAAGTGACAAATCGTACCAGCGTACTTTGAGGTCAAAAATCGTATCCGCTACGCAAAATGCGTACAGGTTGGCAGGTCAGGTCAGCTTACGCGAACCTGATTTTTTTTTTTTTTTCGCAGACATGTCTGTACGCCGGAAATCCGGCGTGGCGCCGGAGTGCTATCAGGCCTGCATTTACTGATACACTCAATGAACGGCTGTACCTAATACAAATAAAACATATCCAGTTAACTAGCAGAGCATTCATTTAGTCCGCTCTTAAATAAGAGATCTAGAGCGAAAATGTTTTGTTTTTGAACTCAAGCTGAGCGCTCGTGTCCTGCTATCAGTGTCATGGATACAGTCTCTTGTGGCGACGCGCGCACAGTCTTCACTCGCTCTTAGGACGTGCTCTTCAATCTATTGCCATTGCGGACACTATTCATTCCGGTGAAATCACAAAATAAAATGCACACAAACGGGTGTCCTATATACGTGTGTGTTTGATATAGACTGTAACCACTGATGAACATATTCGGTTTTGATGAGAGAAAAAATATGCCGGGGGCAGATTCGAACCCGTAACCTCTGACACGCTTGGCAACCGATCTAACCACTAGACCACAGAAGAACTCAAACAAAACTCGCAGATCGATATATTTCACTAAATCATTATAACCTAAGCAGTTATTTAAAAAGTTTACACGAGCGTATAGGCCTGCTACACGAATGTTGTGTTGAGGTAATTACTAGACAAACTATAGTCTGAAAATGCATTTGAGCTCTATGATCAGAAAAGGAATTATAAAACACTAAACAACTTACTCCGAACTTGAATCCTCGGGGTCAATTCGTTCTTCAAAATGGAACGTTCGTCGTCTGAGTTTCAAATTCCACTGAGAAAAAGGTGAATTATTCCCATTTGTCCATAATCCTCTGAAGGAGTAACGTTAGCGTGCTTCCATCCCTGAAACGCGATGAACTATCTGTGAATCTCTGATGAAGAATCTGTGTTTGGCATTGATTAGGGGCGTGCCGCGTGTGATGCATAGATTTACCATGTCAAAAGCGCTGGGGGTGTGGCGGGCTCACCTAATTATCTATAATGAAGGGAGAGCGAAAAAAACTGTAACTCTCCTTTGTTTCAAACGGATTACATAAACTGTAAATATATTTTTTAAAATAAATTACTTCATTTAAAAGAAGAGAATCTCAGCTTCATAAAGAGACATATCTCGTATCTCTGTGACAAGTATTGACAGAGTTAAAGTGAATGTTTCGGACGCGTTTCAGAACGGACCTCAAAGACAGAGAGAAGGGAAAACGCGCATCATGTTTATTTTTCTTTATTTGACGAAAAGCACAACACTTTGTTTTTATTGTGAGTACCCACAAAAAAAAAATAGAAACTTAACAGGATCTAATGATGTACAACACTTATATTTAAGATCAAAATCAACAGAGTAATTTGATTCTCTTTTGCACTGATAAGGAAAAAATCCAGCAAAACGCGTGGACGCGGTTTTCGACCCCTAAGGGTTAAAGCGCCATCTTGAGCTCCTCCAGAACACCACAATCGCTTAGGCGCCATTCTGCTCCAGTGTATCAACAATGACGAACTATGATTGACATCTCACTCACGAGCGAGGGCGGGTCTGTGTTGAAACACGGCTGTCAATCAACAATCGTGGGAGGGGCGTGCGAGCTTGTGACAGGCTCGAACGGCTCGATTTGAGGCAGGGGAAAACATATAAGGAGATTAAAACAAAACCACTGGATGGATTTTTATCATTATGATGGTTGTGTACAGACACTGCCAACACACATTTCAGTACAATCAACTTGTAAAAGTGCATGTACCATTATATGACCCCTTTAATTGAATTTCTCATTTCACAACAATAGCCAGTCGGTGAAGACAAGAAAAAAAAGAAACGAAATTACAATAACCAAATTTCCATCCAGTTTCTTGCAATATTTTGTTATCGACAATGAATATGCATATATAAAAAAAAACTTTAAATTTGCTGTTTCCATCTAACTGGCTTTTTAATTGTTGCACAAGTTTTTTTTCCCCGGTGCATCGTAAAAAAAAGTTGCCCTTGAGCCATTTCCATTCATAACTTCACATTGCGCAAATTACATAGGCTAGTAGATGGTTCCACTTCATCCATTTCAAACTAAACAAAACATTTTTGTACATAGTTAGGCCTAGGCTATAGACTATTTAGATACTTGCAAGCAATATTCATGAACGTCCAGTTCCATTATTTTTTCCGATTAACCTTTATTTAAAAAAAAACATTATAGTGGTCAGTGTTTACCTTAGTTGGGCTCTTGAGCCTGACAAGCAAAGAGCAAAAGTCATCCGGTGGTGATGATCATGTTTGACCTAATCATTGTGTAGTGACCTGAATAACTGAGTTTTCTTTGTTGCTTATATAAATACTGTGGACAAAATAAGTTCTGACATTTTCAGTATGGTTTTTATTTTTTAGAAAATACAGAATTGTTCACGGTGGAATCACAAGGCTATTGTAATCAATAAAGGAAATATAACTATGAGACTAGATTGAATGATTTCAGTTGGTGACTCAGGACAAATAATGAATGTTAAAACAATCATAACCACCTGATGACTTTCGCAAAAGTCTAGCTGCTATAATTAAAGTTAGGGTAGGCCGTTTTTGGTCTAAAAAACTTTTCCCCAAATTTGTTTAGATTGTCTTTATATACCAATACATAATTAAAATGTAAGTACTCTGGAAAAGAGAGAATAAAAATCGAGTGTCTGTAGTCCTCTCAGGGCTGTAATAAACACAGCTACTTATCTCCATTCACTCCGCCCCCTCCATTCTGGGCTCCTTCCAAAGTCACATGACCGCTCACAGCTGGAGGACCGAGAGGAGAGGAGCGCAGTGCATGCAGTGACATCATGTCAGACTCACATGTAATAAAATACCTAACTTTATCATTATGAATATAAAAAACTAACATGGCTGTTAGTACTCACTATCAAGCTAGCATATCGATACTGGTAAAGTTTAAAATATATTGAGTTTGATTCGTTAATGAGCATTAAAGGGTACCTATCATGGAATTTTGAAAATTACCTTTCATGTAGTGTGTAACATAGATCTAAGTGAACGAAAACATCCTGCAAAGTTTTAAATATGAAAGTTCATCGTATACAAAGTTATTATCTCTCAAAAGTAAGAGTCGACTCTGAGTCGTTGATATGAATCGATAGACGAACGATGCACTTTCGTACGTCACTTGTCCAAGTTATTTGAATAAGATACGCCCACTCATTGCATTAGGAGACACCAGGGAAAACATCATGTCGACGAGACGCTGCTGTGTTTTGAAGTGCGACGCAAAAGCAAACTTTTTTCATCTGCCCAGTGAGGAGCATTTGAAGACAGTGGCTACAGTTCATAACTATACCACAGAAGTATTATAGCCCGAACTTGTTCTGTGTTCGCGTCATTTTGAAGATGATTGCTTCACAAACCTAAATGCTATAAAGTATGAATTTGCGAGCCGGCTGATACTGAAGGAGGGAGGTTCAGTACCGAGTTTATTTGGATCAGCTTCCTTCTCCGAATCACAATCTGTAAGTAGGCTGTTGCTTTTATGTTTGTATCATGTTCTATAATTATTTTGTGTGTTGTGTACGCACAGGCACAGCGCAGCTTCTAGCAGCTAACTTAGGTCTTCAATGTCAATTGTATTGAAATATGTGAAGTGTTTGTCGTTGTTAATGGAGTTGTCACAGGGCTCTCGAGTGTCACGCATCACGCATTGAGCGTGACAGTCACTCATTTCGGTCTTTTGTCACGCTCTCCGGCCACACATTGTATTTCTCACGCTGAAAAACTATTTGTAATATATTTAATATGCCGCAGTGCCCAAAACTCACTCACTGTGGAACCGGCAGGATTCAAGCGCGTCTCCTCCAGTGTTGCCAGGTCCGTATGCCTGCACTGTTTCCGTGGGTTGTTTGTGTAGTGCACGCTGGTTGACGCGATTGTTTTATCCACTGGAACATGATTATTATTGAGGAAACACCCGGGAACGCTATTTGCATATTTTTGGAATATTTTTGAATATTTTTTAGTTTGATGAGCAATTGGGCTGGTTTTGTTGTGCAGACCTGGCAACCCTGGTCTCCTCTGGTGTTGTTCGTCTGGTGTTGTTAGCCAATCAGAAAATAGCACTGTTGTATCTGGGTAAGATCTAGCGCAACAACCAATGACACCCCGTCGGCTGGGTGTCTAACATATCACCACAGATTAGCGTCACGCAAAGGCGGGGTTTGGAAAAATGACTCGCTAAACGATTCATTTGGGAGTCGGTGAGCAAATCAGGTAAAAATAAATGCATATTATAAGACAACAAAAGTGTTTTTTGTCATTGCATGCTTGTAAAACTGTTGTTGGGGACTCCCAGAACATTATTAGGAACATTTTAAATGCCATAATAGGTACCCTTTAACATAAAGCAAAGCTACAAACAGGTTGCATTGATACACGTTTTTCCATTACAATCAGTTACACTGTGATGAAGGTGAATTTCATGTAAGATTCATAACATATACGCCGTGTTTTGCATGTAATTGTGTCTCTTGCCCTCCTGGAGTCAAGCGAGTGGCGCATGTAGCAGCGGGGGTGTTGCCATGGCAGTGAGAGAGAGTGACAGTCGCCCAAACCAATCATTTGTTTCGTCCCGAATGGAAATAATGAGCTGTGTTTATTGCAGATTAAAACGTCTAGTCACTCTATTTTTATACTCTTTTTCAGAGCACTTACATTTTAATTATGTATTGGTATATAAAGACAGTTTAAACAAATTTGAACAAAGGAATTCCTACCCCACCTGGTTCAAGAGCCCAACTAAAGTAAACACTGACTGCTATAATGGTGACTTAAAAATGTTGATTTTCTACTTTGGTGATGAAAATTGCAGGACCCTTCGGGTTTTTTTTTTTTTGTCTTTGCCACCTGGCTACTGTTGTAAACTGTTAAGAGATTTAATTAAAAAAAAATATATATATAAATAAAGAAAAAAAAGAAAAAAGACTGCAAGTGATCCCACTTGTGGAATTGCAGGTCTGAGAATGTGAATGTCTGCAGTCAGACCCTTCTCACTGAAATAGTTCACAGGTTTATTTAAATATCACTAAATAGGGATGAGTAAATAATGGCACTTTTCATTTTGGGGTGAACTATCATTTTAAAAGAGCAAATATCTGTGCTATGCACTTGCACATTTCCATCATCATCTTAACAATACACTGCCATTCTATATTCCATGGTCCTGCGCTGCCTTGACATCGCTTAATTTTAGGTTGTATGCTGTTTGTTTTTGATCACATTAAAGTTAAGGTAATGTCTGAATCTCAAAGTTTTCAATAACTTCACAGGACAATGTTGTGAACTTGTGATGCTTACTGAATATGAGCCACCAAACCTAGTCCTAGTAAATACTTAGATTAGTAATAAACTATGATTATTTAAACCCTTTTATTTCCAGACACAGTGTTAAGTTTTGGATAGAAAAGACAGCATATCTTTTGACATAAGATAAATCTAGTAAAACTGCTAGCATGGTGGTGGGGTCAATTAAAATCATTTGAATGTAAATAGAGTGCAATTTTAAAGGGATAATTCACCCAAAAATGAAAATATGATGTTTATCTGCTTATGCCAGATGCCATGAATGTAAGCAAATAAACATCATATTTTCATTTTTGG
Source organism: Chrosomus eos (assembly GCA_036326025.1). Taxonomy (NCBI): domain Eukaryota; kingdom Metazoa; phylum Chordata; class Actinopteri; order Cypriniformes; family Leuciscidae; genus Chrosomus; species Chrosomus eos. Next base: position 34,537,679 of record CM070838.1, read on the forward strand.
GTAAACTATCCCTTTAAACAACTGTAGATTTTCAATTATTTGCATGAATTTAAATAAAAAGTTGAAAGATAAGAATCATCACCCATCACATGGAAGGTACTCCCACCATTCATGAGGTCCAAACAACTGAAGAATCCAGATGAACCTGGGAAAACTGAAATCCACATGTCATTGGTCAAGTAAACACTTGACTGTGTAATCTAGACAAAGGAGACAAGAGAACAGCACAAGATCAGAATACAAATTAGTAAGAATATTACGCTATACTTTGGACCAACAAATTGTCATTAGCTTCCAGGACTGGAAACTCTGGTGTCTTGAAGAAGGCATCTTAATATGCAAGTGACGTATTGTATTGTGACCCATACTCGAAATTGGTGTTCTGCATTTAACCCATCCCAGTTGATGTGGCAAAATCAATTATTAAACAAAATAGCATCACGTTAAGAGACAGGATTCCAAATTGTAATAAAAATAAGTATTTATTTCTGCAGAAATATGGACCCAGTCGCCCACACAGTCCGGCTGTGGGGTGAGTTAAGACAAAGAGCAAGATTCTGGCTAGCAGCCTTATACTGTTTGCTTCAATGCAATCTCTTGTCAAATGTTATTTAGATAAGAGGAACAAAATGACTGGCCACCCTTTAGATCCCCTAAACCCCAGGGGCTTTCTCATCTCTGAGGTGACACCCAACTATCTTCTGATTGTCTTTACTCACGCCCTCACAGCTGTGCAAACATCATAATAGTGCAATGTTCATTATTAATCAGCTAATATTAAAATTTCCACAACAAAGTGCACACACACAGCAGTGAGAAGTGAACACACACACACTGTGAACACACACTGGAGCAGTGTACAGTAATCTTGATTTTTTCTCTTTTTTTTAGAACTAGTCAACTTAAAAACTAAAAGTTAGTTTTAGTTAATTTCTCTTTTATTTGTTCTATTCACTCCAGGAATGCGTGACACCAGAGGCATTGATCATCGCGCGGTCGGCATCATTCCAGTCTTAAAGTAACACCAGGTAGTTTTTTGCTCTCGGGGTCCCCCTAAAGTTGGGAAACAGTATTGTCCTCTATTACTGTCGTAAATTCAATCCTACAAGCACGTGCATTTGTTTACAACCATGATAGCCGTGAACACTGTAGGAGGAGGTCACATGCAGCTGTTCTGCTTGCGTCACGTGTGAAATGTCTTCATCCCAGGTACAGTGGCATATATTTCAGCATGTCATATGAATATAATTTCATGGGTTTCATTTTTTTCTAACGACAAATGATCGCGATGCTCACGTTTACAAGCCAGCGTCATTATAGTAGCCTAGTCTAGCCTATTGGTTACCGTTTTACTGAATCTATACTTCAATGCAATGTTTGAGTGGTAGATAATAACCATATATCGTCAATATTATAATATCAAGCTATATTATTATGCGCGCGTGTGCGTATTAATGCGTAGGCTACTCTAGAACACACACGCAAGGTCTCTCGCGCTCTCCTCTCTCTGTCGTGGGCGCGTGTAATTTATGCGTAGGCTACTCTAGCACACACACGCAAGGTCTCTCGCTCTTTCTGTCGAGCGCGTATTCAACGAAACCTATAAAACTATAATATATATATTAAACGATGAAATACGGGACAAAACATGATTCGGGAAAAACGGGACGTCTGGTCAGGTCACCCTAGCTAGTATGCAAGCAATATACTTACTAGTACAAAAGCATGACAGCCAGGTCCGCATCGGTCAGGCACCCCTCCTCCTCTTCCAGCTCACGCCAGCGAGAAAACGCTGGCACAGTGTTGATCCTTGTTCTGCCTTTAACGTGATCACTTTCTCTTTTTGCTTTGCTCCGATAAAACGTACTCGGTTACTAACGTAACCTCGGTTCTCTCTAGAGAGGGAACGAGTACTGCGTAATATCTTACGCTATGGGGAAAACTCTTTTCATCAAGATATTGAAGCCAAAAAATTATCCTTAATTTTTAATCAATGTAAAACGCTTTGCAGCAGCAAGCAGACATAGGCGAGACAGCTCGCGCGCCTATTGGCTGTCTTGCGGCAAAAGCAGCAGCCTATCGAGAGCAGCTCTGCGTGACGTCACGACGAATGGGGGCACTTCGCGCCCATATCGTCACGTCCCGCCAGAAAGGGCGTGGTCTCGCCCTATAAATAAACTCGATAAGCTGCCATACACTGATTGTTCATCGCCGAAGCGAACCAGAGCGTATTCCAAGCACGGCAAGATACGCAGTACTCGTTCCCTCTCGAGAGAGAACCGAGGTTACGTTAGTAACCGAGTACGTTCTCTTACGAGAGTATCTCTCGTACTGCGTAATAGCTTACGCTATGGGGAACACAGTGTAACACGCCGAGCGGATAGGGATCCAACACCAAAGTCCCAGGGGCAAAGGCCCAGGGCTCATGTAGTCCATAATCACCCCACACTCACAGAGAGTAAAGGAGGAGAGGCTAGAAGCATTTCTCCTTATAGATAGACCCACAGGGGCTAACCATATGACCATTAAACCACGCAGCCAGGGTGAAAGCTTTGAGCCTAAACTGGGTGGCCCTACTTGTGCCAGTACTCATGGAGCTGCTGCATCGGTCTGAACGATGCGCATGCCAAACACTCAGCATCCGAGCCGCACAGCGGGCAGATAGCACTGAAGTCTAGATAGCCAAAAGCTTAGCTTGTAAGGCAGGCACCTCCAGCTTATAGTATTTTTTAAATGTAGACGGCGAGGCCCAGCCCGCGGCCGTACAGATATCTTGCAGGGTGACCCCGCTAGACCATGCCCACGACGAGGCCACGCCTCTCGTGGAGTGCGCTCTGACACCCAAGGGGCACTGCAAGCCCTTGGAAGTGTAAGCCAGCGCTATGGCATCGACTATCCATCTGGATAGGCTCTGTTTCGAAGCGGCAAGCCCCTTGGAACGCCCGCTAAACGAAACGAAAAGCTGCTCGGTCTGTCTGAACCCAGACGAGCGGGACACATAAGCTCTTAACGCCCTGACTGGGCAAAGAAGATTCGCGTCCTCCTCCTCATTGAGAACCGGAAGGGCAGACAGGGAAATCACCTGGGCCCTGAACGGTGTGTTGAGGGATTTCGGCACGTAGCCGTGCTTAGGTTTGAGTATGACCTTTGAGTCATTAGGCCCAAACTCCATGCATGACACGCTTACTGAAAGCGCTTGTAAGTCCCCTACGCGCTTCACTGAAGCGAGAGCCATAAGAAACGCTGTCTTGAAAGACAAGTGTTTCATGTCTGACGACTGGATTGGCTCGAATGGGGCACCTTTCATGGCCTCCAAGACCGTGGAAAGGTCCCATGTCGGGACTGAAGGGGGCCTGGGAGGGTTTAGCCTCCGAGCTCCTCTAAGGAAACGCACAACTAAGTCGTTCTTCCCCAGTGACTGGCCAGACACCGGTTTTGCAAACGTTGCTATGGCCGCCACGTATACTTTGAGCGTGGATGGGGTCCTGCCCTTATCCAGTAGCTCCTGAAGGAAGGAAAGCACTTCCGTAACCCCGCAGTCTACAGGTGAAAAGCTCTGCGCTTGACACCAAGCAGAGAACACAGACCATTTCGAGGAGTAGAGCCGTCTGGTAGACGGGGCTCTAGCCTGCGCGATCGTGTTTAACACTCCCTCTGGGAGGTCAGCGGGTACAAATCCGGGCGAGGATGCCAAATCGAGCCTTCCGCCTGAGAGAGGAGGTCTCTCCTCAATGGTAAAGGCCATGGGCAGCGCTGGTCAGCTGCATCAGGACAGGGAACCAAGACTGGTTTGTCCAGAGCGGAGCTATGAGTAGCACTGGGCATCCCTCCCTCCTGATTCGCTCCAACACCTGAGGCAGGAGTGAGACAGGGGGAAAAGCATATGGGGGGCGGCGGGGCCAAACATGGGCCAGCGCGTCCCGGCTTTTCGAGAAGAATCCCGGGCAATGAGCGTTTTCTTGGGACACGAACAGGTCCACCTGTGCTTTGCCAAACGTTTCCCACAGCAGCTGGATCGTCTGCGGGTGCAGCGACCATTCTCCTGCTGGTACGTTGTTTCTGGACAGCCTGTCTGGCCCCACATTTAGGAGACCAGGCACATGCGCCGCTCTCAGCGAGAGCAGGTTGTGCTGAGCCCAGACCAGGAGGCGTTCCGTCAGCCTGTAAAGGTTTCGGGACCTGACGCCGCCCTGGCGATTTAACGACCGGACCAAGACGTGGTGGCCTTTTATCTGGGGACAGAAGCGCCGTACGCTCTGTCGACTGCTATTAATTCCAAGCAGTTTATGTGAAGGAGCTTCTCCCGTACTGACCACAGGCCAGCTAGCGGTCTGCCCTCGAGCAGCGCTCCCCACCCCAATGTGGAGGCGTCCGTAGACACCACCTTCACACTCGAGGCGATCCCCAGACTCACACCTGACTGATACCAGTCGGTCACTTTCCACGGTTTCAGAGCTGAAAAGCACTGAAGGTCGACCCTGAGGCGAAATAGACCCGCGGTCCACGCCCTGGGGGAACTCGTGCTTTTAGCCATAGCTGCAGTGGGTGCATGCGGAGCAGGCCTAACTGGAGTACGGAGGCTGCTGAGGCCATCAGACCCAGCAATTTCTGAAACCTTCTGAGCGGGACTATAGAGCCGTGGCGGAAGGATTTCACGACGTGCTGAATATTTAATCCGCGCTCCGGTAACAGGCGTGCCGTCATGGATAGCGAGTCCAACACTGTTCCCAGAAAGGAAATTTTCCGACTGGGGAGCAGTGAGCTTTTCGCCCAATTGACTGTAAGGCCCAGCTCCTCGAGGTGCTCGAGTAATGCGGCCCTGTGTTCTATGAGCTCTGTTCGTGAACGAGCTAGAATCAGCCAATCGTCCAAGTAGTTCAAAACTCGCATGCCCCGAAGTCTCAGGGGGGCGAGTGCCGCGTCCATGCAATTCGTGAACGTACGGGGTGCTAGGGACAGGCCAAACGGCAGGACTGTGTATTGATATGCCTGGCCCTCGAAGGCGAATCTCAAGAATCGCCTGTGATGGGACGCTATTTAGATTTGGAAATAGGCGTCTTTCAGATCTATTGACATGAACCAGTCTCCTTGGCGCACTTGCGCGAGGATTTTCCTGGTCGTAAGCATTTTGAACTGGCGCTTCACAAGCGTTCTGTTCAGCAGTCGCAGATCTAGAATGGGTCTGAGCCCTCCATCTTTTTCGGTACCAGAAAATATCTGCTGTATAAGCCCCCTTCGCCCTGAGATAGAGGTTCTATAGCCCCTTTTCTCAGTAGTTTCGCTATCTCGGCTCGAAGTAGATGAAACACTTCGCTTTTCACCGTAGTTTCGGCGCGCACGCCGTATAAAGGCGGGGGCGTCGAGCGAACTGTAGCGAATAGCCTCTCGTTATAGTGTTCAACAACCATTCTGATACCCCGGGAAGCCTTGGCCACGCATCTGCGTGAATAGCTAGGGGTAGAATGAAATCTGGGCTCTGGCCGCGGGAGGACGGCGGCTCGAGAGCCCCTGTGTACTGGGAACACAACACCGTGTTTACAGCGTTCGAGGCGGGGGGCGCGCTGATCACAGCGGGCAGCCTGGCCGCGCTCAGCTTCTCTATGGCGGGACGCGCAGAGAAAGCGAGCGGGGCGAATCCCGTGGGATTCGGCGTGTGTGAGAGAATGTGGGCACATTTACTAAATGCGGGCACATTTACTACACTGAGAATACTGTCAGCTCGCGCGACTGAATCACTGTTGTGTTTACAGCGTGCGAGGCGCGCGCTGATCACAGCTGGCAGCCTGGCCGCGCTCAGCTTCTCTGTGACGGGTTGTGCAGAGAAAACGAGCGGGGGCGAATCCCGTGAGATTCGGCGTGTCTGTGAGAAATGCGGGCGCGAGACAGCAGGCACATTTTCTGCACTGAGAACACTCGGCTCGTGCCGACTGAATCAACGCTGTGTTTACAGCGTGCGAGGCGGGGTGCGCGCTAATCACAGCGGGCAGCCTGCCCGCGCTCAGCTTCTCTGTGACGGGTTGTGCAGAGAAAGCTTGCGGCGCGGCATCACGGCGGGCTGGAATGCGGGCTCGGAGAACGACGCCAGGCGAGTCCGCAGAGTCACCATAGGCAGCCGATCACAATGATGGCATCCGCCGTCAGCGAGCGCGATGGCCGCGTGATCCTCACCCAGGCAGGACACGCAGATGACGTGGCGGTCCTCATCGCTGAGTGGGGCTCGGCAAGAGCCACAGGAAGGCATCTTTAAAAAGACGCAGCTCTTTTAGAGGTAGTGGGAGGAAAATGCAAATATAGCAAACACACACACTCTAAGGCAGAGGAAAGGATATGTAAGCCGGAAAGCGCAGCAGGTACGGCGGCTGAAGGCGGTGAGGCCAGCGACTCCAGGCTCAAAGGCACGTCCCGCTGAAGGCTACAGGTCGACGGCGCGGCTTCTCATCCGTATCCAGCGATGCGTGAGCTTCGCTGAAGAGTTGAAAAATCAGTGTATGGTAGCTTATCGCGTTTGTTTATAGGACGAGACCATGACCTTTCTGGCGGGACGTGACGATATGGGCGCGAAGTGCCCCCATTCGTCATGACGTCACGCAGAGCCTCTCTCGATAGGCTGCTGCTTTTACCGCAAGACAGCCAATAGGCGCGCGAGCTGTCTCGCCTATGTCTGCTTGCTGCTGCAAAGCGTTTTACATTGATTAAAAATTAAGGATAATTTTTTGGCTTCAATATCTCGATGAAAAGAGTTTTCCCCTTAGCGTAAGCTATTACGCAGTACGAGAGATACTCTCGTAAGAGAACCTCTGGTTATCCTTGTATTACATTACACCAGTGCTTCTCAAATAGTGGGGCTCGGAGTAGAGGTCTTCACGGGTCCAAAAATTCATGCCCGACCCGGAAGAGACCCGTAATGTGCTAAACCGAACCGACCCGGACCCGTCTATTATTTCAAAAGTTGGACCCGGACCCGTGCAGATCCGAGAAACGCCGTGCCCGGACCCGACCTGGACCCGTTTATTATTTGAAAACTGGACCCGAACCCGACGGGAAGACACAAACCCGACTGGACCCGATTGTCACATATTATTTCACACAAGTTGCGAAAAATAAAACTTTTTGTCTTACATAATTTTAGTAGTCGTCGTCTCACTTTCTTGTAACGTTACCTGACTGACTGTGATGCATTGCAATCCACCGACAAGAAAGTTCTATCCATGTTATTTCTCTCGTTATTCCAAGCTTAATCCACACAGTATTTCAGCTTTCAAAGTCCACTTGATGTCACGGTGATGGATGACAAATGCAACTTTGCACATGTGCATTCTGACTCGAGTTAACTCGCATAATAACTAACTTAACCGTTTGTCCTTTTGAACTAACTTATAATAACAATTGCTCGTTCAGTGCCACGGCCGCTGACATTATTTATTTGCTATCATATGTGCTCTCTGCTGGAAGCTCCGGTTGCCAAAGAAACATGACATGCGACAAACTTGAGACTGCACATGCGCGCTAGCTGGATCCGCCTAAAATGTTGTTGTTTTTTTCTAACGAATTTGAGAGTCATAGAAAACATTTATGTGACAATTCACATCAGATTTTGTTGGTGATTTGAAATATATTTAAATATGAGTGTGTAACTCAAAGTCTGCAAGCATTTTTGAGATTTGAACCATTTACTATGTCACATAATAGGAACACGAACTCAAAATGACACGTATACATAGTAGCCTACCTACATATCAATAATTACTACCAAGAAAAACATAAAATAAAATATAGAAATAAAATAAACTTAAATATAGTAAAGATCTGTTTACCCACTGCACACAAAGGTATCCATCATTACTGTGCGTGCAGTTGCATTAACTCTCTCTGACTGAGTCTGGGCGCGGCCGCGCGCTCTGCTTCTAACGGGAGAGAGAGAGAGAGAGAGAGATCGCTTTTTTTATTATTTCTCTTTTCTTTACCTACTTTTACAAGTTGCAAAAAAACACAAGCAGTGCTGATCTGACTCATTCTGGCTCTGATCGAGTCCGATCGCACGGGTATTACACACAATTTTAAACAGACCCGGGACCCAAAGTAATAAATTCGGACCCGACCCGGACCCGGCCGATCATTTAAAATTTAGACCCGAACCCGTACGGGTCCCGGGTCGGGTCCCGGGTCGACGGGTCTCGGGTGCACTGTGAAGACCTCTAGCTCGGAGCGATGTCAGGGGGGGCGCGTGCACCCCGGGGAACATGCTTTTTTTGCCACAGGGAGTAGTTTTTTTTTTTTTTTTTGCACAGAGCAGGAGATATGAAGTGCAGATAACAAACCCTTAAGAGACACCATGGAAAAATATTTAACAGGGATGAAAAGAAAGGCGAAGAGAGACGGAGATAATGAGACAAGCGCAAGTCTCCTGAAAGCTAAGACGAGGAAATATGACGGAGCGTATGTAGCGCTTGGCTTCACTGTGACTACGGTGGGAGACGAGGAAAGACCGGTATGTTTACCGTCTAAAAATGTTGGCAGTGGACAGCATGAAGCCAAATAAATTAAGGCGTCACTTAAAGACATTACACCCCAATCACGTTGATAAGCCGCTTGAGTTTTCAGCGAAAACGTGCCGAATATCGACAACAATCGTCCCAGTTTTTGAATGCTACTTCAGTAAACCAGCGAGAAACTGTCGTACGTAAGACGTGCTCATTGTAGCCAATAATACTGATTTCCTTATTTATATTAAAAAAAAAAATCAGAACAAATTGTTTTATTTATTTTTGTTTTATAGGTCAAAGTGTTTTATTTATCGTGCTCCTGAGTTAATGTTGCAGATCAATATGAATGTATTATTATTTATTGATTATATTTAATTTGTATCAAAAGGTCAAAAAATGTTTACACATGTTTACAATGGGTTTTTTTTTCAGGCAAATTGATGCACTTTAAGTCTTTTCTGTTACAGACTAAAAAAACAATGTTAATAAAGTTATTCTTTGTTGTAAGTTGATCTATATTTCTTTCTTTTTTTGTTTTCTTTAATGTTAATAAAGATACAATGTTATGCAGAAGGTGTACTTATAGCAATTTTATAGATAAATTATACTATTTACAGTTGTGGCGGAGAGTTGGGGGGCGCGAAATTTTTACTTCTTCCTAGGGGGGGCGTAACAGAAAATAATTGAGAAGCACTGCATTACACTGTAGGGCCATGTAGCTAATAAGTAGCCTATAACAAATGTGTTCATGCGACGAACAACCATATAAGTCCAAAAAAAACAAAAATTTAGATAACCATGTGACTTGAATGTATGTGTGCCACTTTGTATGCAGAATCACTTTGGGGTGTGTTCGCGCGACCAAAACTCTGTATTTTAAAATTTAAAATAGTCTCACGCGGAAAAACTGTTTATGTCCACTAACGAAAAATGGAGACGCCGGGTGCTTTCATGTCCGCTGCGGACATTAAAAGGCAAAACCTCGGCAAAAAAAGGAGAGCGAACATGAATGAATGGAAGGACAGAGCAAGGAAGTCTTTGAGGGATGCTGGGAAACCATATGTGAACCGGAGAGGAGAGCAAAAAACAAGGAAAAAGTCCACCGAAAGAGGTGAGTGAAAGAACCGTATACAAAGTATCTACTTAACGTTAGCTGTTACAGTCAGAGGGGCGTGTAGGCTACTGCGCGTCGTCTACTACAGTTCATTCATATAGTTCACCCTGTTTAACGGATCAGTTCATGAATGGGTCGAAATTAATGCTGTAAGTTAGGCTACTACTCCTTATAACCACGGATAGATTAATCGAAACATTTTAGCTGCGTTTGATGTCTGGCTAGCCAGTTACTTTGTAATGTAACGTTAGCTGGTTACAGTCAGGGGGCATATTACTGGGCGTCTAACTTTACTAATGTTCATACAGCTCGGACTGTTTAGCGAATCAAGTCACGAATGGGTCGAAATCAAAGCTGAGAAAATTAGACTTTGATTGCTTTATGTCTTCACTGAAATTGGTAAAAAAAAAAAAGTCATTGACGTGTTTAAAATATTTTGATATATGTTTTGGATCCCCTGTTACCATTTACTGCAACAGTTTGTTTTGTAATATTGTATGCTATGCTATGTTTGTTTGTTACTCATTATTTAATAAAATAAATAAATAAAAGGTAATCATAAAAAAAATGCATTGATTGTGTAAGCTGTTATATATTATAGCTAGTAACCTTAATAGCTGTTAATTGTCACGGTGTGGGTTTTGTGTCTGGTTCCTTGTTTTCATCTGTCATGTGATTCCCTGTTTGCCATGTGTTCCTGCCATGTGTCTTGTCCCATGTTCAGCTGTTCCCCGTTATGTTGATTAGTCTTCCCAGGTGTTCCAGGTTTACCACGCCCCCTTGTTATCTTGTTTAGCTTGTCTTCCCTTGTATTTAAGCCCTGTGTTTCAGTTCAGTCTTTGTGAGTTCTTAATGTTGTTATAGTGCAGGTGTGCCCAACCCTGCTCCTGGCGATCGACTGTCCTGCACAGTTCATCTCCAACCCTAATCAAACACACCTGAAGGTCTTCAATTAAGGTCTTAACAACCAATTTAGGTATTCAGGAGTACTTGAAAATTAAAGGCAGGTGTGTTTGATCAGGGTTAGAGATAAACTGTGCAGGACAGTCGATCGCCAGGAGCAGGGTTGGGCACACCTGTTATAGTGTAATGGTTGCTGTCGTGATGTTCCTGGCCTGATTGTCTTTTGTTTGTTTCACCATTAAACCTCAGCATCCTGTGACATATCGATAAAACTAAAAATTATTTAATCATTCAAACTCACCGTGTGTAATGTCTTCAAATACTAGTTGTTGTTCTCGTCGGTGGGTGAGTTGTTGTCGTGGGTGGGTAAATGTATAGCATAATGTACACTTACCAACGAATCACACACGGTAATGTCACACGTGATCATACGCACTGACACATCAAAATAACAATCAGCTAATAGCAACTTGATGTATAGCTGAGCTAAAAATATAATCATAAAGTCTACAAAACGGCTCTCACCGTTCACTTAAAGGATCCAGCTAATTCATAAACACTAGACGATTTTAAAGACAAAGCATTAGACTCACCATTTGACTCTGAAATAAATTTACTATTTTTCAAAAGTGTTGTTTTCATATATTAAAGTCAACTTTATGTAAAAACTAAATTTTAGAATGCAGATTATTTCTATCCAGCTCTACATTAACAGGAAATTATGCAACAATGTTTGTTTTAGCTGTAAAGCATATCTACAAGAAAATAGCACATAGTCCAGCCAAATACGATAATAGTTCAATTTTTTGTTGTGCAAAACGTATTAATTTAGATCATATATAACGACTCTGGAGTAAACCGTGATGTCAACATACAGCTCAGTACTAATGGTGTTAATACAGGCAGATCAATAATTTTGAATATTAAAGGCACACTGTGGAACTTTTCAACCTTTATAATATATTACCAAAACCCATTGAGATGGTACATCGACTTACAATAGGTTGAATGACACGTCTGCCGAAGCCTGAAGGTGTCTGTATCGCTTTTACTAGCACTATGTAACTTCGGGTTTCGGGTAGGAACCCGAGCACAAAAAGAACTACAAAATTGGAACGCTTTACGGCATGCGTCACTTCCCCCACCACCCCAACTGCTAACGTGAGAGCTCTACTCGCGTTTGATTGCCGGCGTCTGTATGTTGTCGTCATGGCTGAATCAACAGCTACTCGGAAGAAAGCAAAGATTTTGTCAGAGGAGACCAAAAAAAGAAAAAGTGAGAGTGATAAACTAAAAGCAAGGACAAGGATAAACATTGGTCAAGTGTTCCCTCGCTGGCGTGCGATAAAGGAGGATGAGGGATTCCCGACCGATGCTGACCTGGCCGTCATGCTTTTGGACTAGTAAGTTAAAATATATTGCTTGCACAATATCTCTACTTTTTCAAATTTGTTCTCTGCCTGGCCATGTTACTGATTCTATATTGTCCTCCATTTAACTTAATGTAACAAGGAATGCTAGTAGAGTAAGTTAGCGAATTATCAATCTGGTAGCTAAATGTTAGTACAAATATAAATTTTATAAATTTTGGGAAAGATTTGCATTCAGCAGACACTTTATCCTCCGATTTTGAAAAGAAACAGGGCTGCAACTTAACAACTAGCTACAGGCTTTGTTTCATTTGTGTGCAATTCATCTGGTAGCATTAACGTTAGAAACGTTAGAAGAGTTAACAGTACACAAAGCTAAAATCGGGACGTCCCGGCTAATTCGGGACAGTTGGCAACCCTATCTCTAACCCATTGCAAAGAGATCCTGAAGACGTTAATTGTTTGCTTCAGGTGTGTTTGATTAGGGTTGGAGATGAACTGTGCAGGACAGACGATCGGCAGGAGAAGGATTGGGCAACCCTTGTCAATGCGACTTACCTGATCAGACATTGTATTCTGCGTATGCTACTTTTATTCAATTTGTTTTCTTTATAGGATTTATATTATTAATCTTATATTTATATTATTATTTTGGTCAGTAGTGAATCGATTAACTTTCTCCAACATACAAATCAAATGCCGTCTGCACACGGGATGTTGACCGGTTGACTGTTTGTTGACTTTTGCGACAATGCTGCGGCGCTTGTGGCCTCTAGGGGCACTAGACGTGAAAATTACAGGTCGAGCGCGCCCTAGTGGCCAAAAGTTCCACAGTGTGCCTTTAAGTGTCCCCAACTAAGCCAAAAACAACTACAATCAATCAAAATATATAATAAAAATGAATCATCTGAGTAAAACTATTTTCAACACCTTACAACATGCACTTTATCTACATATAAGCCTACATATTAATGTAGTGTAAGTAATGTTTAGACCAATTTTGTCCACAAACTGGAATTCATAGAAATTGCTTCAACAATACACAAGCTCGTTTAAATAATCACACAATTACTACACATTAAAAACAATTATTTCATTAAAAAAAACATTAATGATATAGAATCTAAATATCTAGTCTAAGGAATGTAAAGGACTGTTTCTTCAATTGTATTTTATTAACATTTGACCACTCTTTATGATAAAAGTTGTTGCAAATACATATCAATAATTATCGATAATAGCATTAAAATGAAAAATTGTTAATCTATGATGTTACCTTTGCAAATAAATTCATAATTCATCTCTTATTTACAATATGTGTGCAATAAAATTGTAACCCTACTTCTGTTTATCCCATTATTTTCTAAACTAAACAAATACCCACAAACTAAATATCTAACAATCTTTTAAAAAAACAACATAAAAAAACAATCAAAATATTCTTTATTTTTGCTCTAAATAAAATAAATCAATTAACCCCATTTATCCTTAATACATTCAGTGATATTTTCAGTAGGGCTGGCCTCTCCACAGGTCTCCACAAACTCGGTTTGAGTGCCAGACTCAGCAACATCTGCACACATATAGAAATAAAAATGAATTATAACAAAACCTTTTGTCAAATGCTAGTTATTTGTATTATGCAATCAACAACAATACTACCGTATATAGCACCATACACTCAATGCCCAAATTTTATATAGTTAGATGTTGATGGAATTCCTACATATTTAAAGTTTATTTTCAATTTGAAATACTATACCCAGTAATATTCTTCTTCTTAAAACTGTGATGAAATATCATAACACATGACATGATTAACCTAGAATTAGATAAGAAAACAACAACATACCTTTCATTTAATATCTCACATACTTTGAAATCGTATTATATACTAACTCAGACCCACTGAAATGACTGTATTGCAATAAACTGCTATCAGCCTGTAAAATCAATAGAAGTGTTCAAAGGGCCATCTGAGGCCCTGTCCCAAATGGTGCACTTCATGTAGACTTTCGGTCTCGTGGACTTAAATTGCGCGTGCTCGCCGAGTCTACGAGTCCGTAGGACGTCCCATTTAGCATTTTGACGCTCTAAAGTGTTCTTAGCAGCGCCCCCTTTGTACCCTTGAAGCAGTCTTCCGCGGAGCCCACATAGAAGCAGGCTCCACGCACTTTAACTACCCAGCAATCCTTGCGAAATGCCAATCAGACAACGGATGGGAGGAGATTTCGCTCACGGACAATTGTTGAGAAGAAAGTGTAATTATCATTACGGTTTTATTTTTATCATTACCAAGGGCCCTATAGGTCTGCACTACATGAAGTCACCAAAGTGTGGACTCTGAGGAAGTACACAAGTCCGGAGTGTGCCATTTGGGACAGGGCCTAACACATGCACTAACACAAAGCATCACTTACTGACAAACAAAACCAATCTTTTTCTTTATTTTAGATCAGAGGTATGACCACTTAACTGTATTCCAACCAACAACAAAAAATAAAATAAAAATACATATTATGGTAATATAATTACACATGTACACCATGACAGTCTTGTGTTTTGCAAAATACAAAACAAAACTAAATACTTACCTAACAATATTCTCTCAAAAGACATTTCCATCGATAGTCTGGCGTTATTATTTATTTGCATTTGGTGTACTGTGGAGTGGGTAAAACTGTTTTTAAAGGCAGACTAGCATATACCGTTGACTCGTGCTAGCCTAGCACTGGCGAACTATGCAACTGAAAAGGACTGGATGAACATTTTTGAAAACTGTCTCGACTGATAAATAACACCCAGGTTAACCCTCTGGGGTCTGAGCTGTTTTCGGGCTCTTTCTGTGTTTTGGTATGCCCTGACATTTGTGCTTATTTCAGCTACTTAAAACATACCATTTGCCAACATATAAATTTGCTGTATTCAGCACAAACTCTGCTACAATAATATGTGAGCAAAATGGATGTACATGTTTGCATTTTATAGAAAAAAAATAATATGCGTGGTTAGTACGTTTTGGGAAAAAAATGTCACAGCAATAAGGCCATTTAACACATAATGAATAGTTGAAAACAATACTTTTGAGTTACTATTCTTGTAGGCTAGAATTTTTACTTCAAAATGAAGTGAAAATCATTCTGACCACTCTTTCAGAAAGATCAATATAACGATTTGAATTTCTTACATCAGTTTTTGGGTCATTACTGCTGTATGCGTGGGAGTGTTAATGCCCATGAATATTAATGTGATTTACACCTGGGAAGACTAAAGACACTCCCCCACTCCCCCAATGGCTAATGGCCCATCAAGGTGCTGTGAGGCAGCCTGAACTAAGAATGATTCACAGATGAATAAAAAGAACAGCATTTATTCAAAATAGAAATCTTTCCTAAGAACATAAAGACTTCAAGTCATTCATATCACTTAATACATCCTTTGAAAAAAAACAAAAACATAAAAAGACCAAACTTGTTTTTTTATATAAAAAAATGCATTCAAAGAATTCTATAAAAAAAAAAACGATCACTATCACTAATCAAAACAATTAAGCAGCACAACTGTTTCCAACATTAATTAAAAAAAAAAAAAATCATATCAGAATGATTTCTGAAGGATGATGGTTAGTTAGCAGCAGAGCACACCTAATCAAAGAAACTGTATTATTATCATTATCAATCACTAATTACCATGGATTTAAAAAAGGCATTTGTAATTTCACACAAGAATAGGAACTTTTACTTTTACATTATGACAATGTAAACACAATTAGGCTACATTTCATCTGTCAAATATTACGTCTATGAAGTGAGGCAGCCTGAACAAAGAATGAGAGGAGATTCAAAGGTTTTTCAATCTGTTTTATTGTAATTCCTCTATGTGGAGAAACTAAATGTTCTAAATTTGCTCTACGCAAATCAAATGGGAGTAAAATAAATAAATAATCAGTCGGCTATAAACAAAGCGATAAAATTGTGAGCGATAAATAAACAAAAGTAAAGGCAGGTATGTCACAGTATATGCTTATGCCCCGTTGATGCGGGCTCTAAGCAAATCAAATGTGAGCAAAATAAACAAAAGTAAAGGCAGGTATGTCACAGTATATGCTTATGCCCCGTTGATGCAGGCTCTAAGCAAATCAAATGTGAGCAAAATAAACAAAAGTAAAAGCAGATCGCTATCCTCGCAGACCACACCTGCTATGCGAGCGGGGTGAAAGTAGTGAAATCAAAGCAATCCGATTGTTTTGAGAATACAGTTACATGTCTTGGTGCCATTTTTTAAAACAGTTCCTGTTCAACTGAAGACACAAGACACAAATTGTCCATGTACACATGGTACCCAGAGCCTAAAACTTTACAGTCCAAAAAAGATGTTACAGCACCATATGACAGTCCATGGCCTGTGGGAAAGTTGTTCTTTCCTGTGTACACAGAAAAGTCCACAGTGTATCCATTTGAAGAGTCTGCAAGAACAAACAACTTGAAACCCCATCTGGTTGGCTTAGCTTTCATGTACTGTGTCATGCCTGTGTGTGCTTTACATGCCACCATTCTTTCATCCACAGCTAAGTTTCTTCTAGGATGATAGATGGCTTTACAAGCATGACGAATGGTATCCATGAGAGGTTTGATCCTGAAAAGACGGTCATGTTCAGGTGTGCCCCTCTTTCTGTCATTCTCCTTATCTGCATCTGGGTGACTCATGTGCACATTCCATGAAATGGTGCGGTATCTGTCCCTGGACATGAGTGTGGCAGGAAAAGGCAAAGAGAAAAGACTGTCTTGCCGCCAGTAGTCCCTGACAGAGCTCATCTTCACCATGGCCATGTAAAACACCAGCCCAATGTAGCGGTACATCTCACTGATGCTGACATCTGTCCATTTATATTTGCGGCCCTTTGCAATTGCACCAGCAGCCTGAGCATTGGTGTTGTGGCACAGAGTTGACACTGCATTCTCAGAAAAAAACCTTTTGAAGAGACTCTGAGGAGTGTGTGTGTCAGCAGAACTCAGTTGTGGTCCAGGTTTCTGTGCAGGCAGGAATCTCAGAGTCTGTGAATCCATGTCAATGTCAGTCTCTGTTCTCCATGACATTGTGGACTGCTCGTTGCTTGCCTGAATGTTTGTCTTGGCCCTCTTTGCAACAGGTGTCTGATGATCACCATCATCTTTGTAGCTGTAAAACAAACAAACAATTGTGAGCATGTTTATTACACCCCCCCCCCAAAAAGTAAATCACTAAATGTAATATTGCCCAAAACATTTTTTTTTTATAAAGCCATACAGACGCACAATTTATTTATGGAATATGTAAACAGAATTATGCTAATATCTGAAAAAGAGGGAATAAGTGTACTTAGTATCATTTTCAATTGTTCTTAAAACTGAACACCTGCCGCGTGCCCTTCTAGTGCGAGTTGCAGGTGAAGGTGAGAGGGATGCTACCACATTCCTATAAAAATAATAATATTAATGAAGGTTGAAAAAAGTAATATACCATCAAACAACAACAACACATTTTTTGTAAAGCCACACATGCACATACATATTGTTTTCATCACTAAGTATATAAACAAAATTGAACTAACATCTGTAAAATAGTGGGTAATTATGTACTTACTTTTTCTGATTTCCGCCTGTGTTGCTGCGTGTCCTCATAGTGCGAGTTGCAGTTGGAGGTGAGAGTGTGCAACCTACATTCCTTTCAAAAAAAAGTTGAAACCTATTATTATCATATATTTTACTATTCCAGCACATGCATAACTGATAGGCATTAGTATGCTGATAACACAAAGAAAACATATGTAACCTTATCAACCAACCTCCGAAAATAAATAATAAAATCATACAAGCTCATTTTGCATCACTAAGTATATAAACAAAATTGAACTAACATCTGTAAAATAGTGGGTAAATACTGTACTTACTCTTTCTGATTTCCACCTGTGTTGCTGCGCTCCCTACGAGTTGGAGAAGGTAGTGATGCAACAACATTTCTGTAAAAAAAAAAGTTGAAAACTTATTACGTAAATATTTCAAAGTATAGTACCATTAGCCTATATGAATAACTGATGTGTCAATAATGGTACACGCGTGCTGTATATGCGTGTCAATGGGCCATTACCGGAGTTAGCACACCTAACACATTTGCGCACATAATCAACCGGGGATATTTACACATTTCAGCACATTTACAACAGATATTTGCGAGCACACACTTCGCTGATGATAATGAGTCAGCATAAATACTATAGTCAAAAATATAATCTAAACATAGTCCTTAACAATTTTTTTATATATATATAATTTACCATATAATACAGCATATAGCATATAGGCTAACTTAGACAATGTAAATGTAATTTAGCATATCATACAGCATATAGGCTAACTTAGACAATGTAATTTAGCATATCATACAGCATATGGCATATAGGCTAACTACTTAGACAATGTAAATGTAATTTAGCATATCATACAGCATATAGGCAAGATAATTTAAACGTAATTTAACATATCATAGCATATAGGCATAACAATTTAAACGTAATTTAACATCATACAGCATATAGGCTAGATAATTTAAACATGATTTTACATATCATATAGGCAAGACAATTTAAACGTAATTTTACATATCATACAGCATATAGCCTATATGCTAGCCAATGTAAACGTAACTAAAACCTGCCTATTAAGATACATTTTACATTTTAATACTCTGAATACTGGATGGCAAGTCTGGAAATAGTCCAACCAGTAATACATGTACATGTTTATATAAAATAGCTTGTCAACTAATGTAAGTTTAAAAGACTTACTCATCCGTATCTGTATCCACGGCTGGATCACGTCGCTCTTCAAAATACAAACGTTCGTCATCAGAGTCCCTCTCCTCTTCCGATGAAACTGTGAACTCGTCGTCACTATCCAGGACGAGCTGAAGAGCTTCCTCGCCGGTGTAGCGTACCATCTTTCAAACGCGCAGGGAAGTGAATGAAGGTAATGTTTAAACTTGCTGCTTTTAAGGCATTTGCCTGGGGGCGTTTATCTATTTTGCATAGATCACCTCACACATTATCTTATGAATAGCGCGTTCTGCGAGTGGGTGTGAACACATTAAAGTTAATTAGGTGAGACAGGAGAAACTGTAGTTCTCTTTAGTTTCATACAGATTACATTGCATGAGAATATTTGTTTTAAATGTCGATTGTTTTATTTAAAAGTAGAAATATAAAGCTTTATTTAGATGTGTGTTTCATGTTTGTGTGATAAGTATTAGCCGAGTTTCAGTAGATTTTCCAGACTTGTTTCAGAAAGATTTTTGCGGAGACAGAGTGAGCTGAAAGTGCACCCTATTTATTTTATTTATTTTACAAAAACACAAGGTTTTGATGATAATGTGAGCGTACACAAAAAAAGAAGACCCTCTATAGTTTATAATCATGTATTCATTTTATTTATCTGACCAAAAATGACGAAGTATATTATGTCTAAGTTGCTGCTATGTGAAAAAAATCTGCCAAAACGCGTGGACGCGGTTTTCGACCCCCAAGGGTTAACTTGGAAATGAGGGCTGATGTCCAAAATCCTGAACCACCCCTTTAATCATTCACATGAGACTCTGTACATGAACATGGTAAAGTGAAAAACATTGGAAATGACAGGTATGTACTATGTTTCAGGAATGGCAAAAACGTATGTGACTATTGAACACACTGATCTAAAGACAGAGGCTTGAACAATGTGCTTTTTTGTCATTTGTCTTACCATCACTTGAAGAATCCGTCATGAACCTCCTTGGGCATCTACACTGCCTTTTGTGGACGCTCGCATCGACTTCCGTCTCAATGCTGGAAGTGTCCATCAGCCGCTGACATTTTTCCATGGCTTTGGCGTAAGAATCTACGTTAAGAGAACAACATTTTTGTGAGCCAGTAGCAGAACAAATCAGTATTTCCATACAGAGAAAACTATTACTTATTTATATATAGTATAGCAGCAATAGGTCACCTGTACACAGCCAAATTTCCCTGACTGGATATTTGGCCCAGCTTTTGTTGGGCAAATGGCACGCGCTGATTTGGGCCCTCACATTATGCGCAGTCCAGTAGCAAAATACGGCTTTTTGGAAAAATTTACTTTATTTCAGATAATTTCTTACAATGTGGTGAGGAGAACATTAATAATGGTAAAAGAAATTTTAAGGAATCAAATCTACACAACTGCATACCCCTGTAGATCTGTCCACCCATGAAGATGGCACAACCTCCGTAGCACTGTCTGAAAACTCAACAATCGTGAAGTTCTTCATCTGTTAAGAGACAACAGCATTATTCACCTCCTTGTTGTCCCTGTCAAGGTTCATGGTTGGGCTATAGACAGATATGGGGTTGAAGTTGTTTGCATCTCTCCTAAAAATAATGCAGGACTGTCAAGAAAATGTTGGTCTGTGGCTCCTCAATCATAACAGCCTGTCTTGTGAGTTCACATGCTGGCACCAGCTTCACAAAACAGTCTCTCTTTTTCACCCTGAAGAACCCGGTGAATCTTGAATCACAAGGATCTGTGAACAGAGGCTCCAGCTTCTCAAACACATTGCACAAAACCATGTCCTTCCCCTCCTCAATGACCTCACATCATTTGTCACCTTCCAAGATGTATGCATTGTTTGGTCTTGAGATTTTCCTTCTTTGTGCTGGAACGGTGCGGCAATGACACTGTTCAGTCTTCGAGAGCTCTTTTGGCCACTTCAACTAGTGGTCTTCTTCCCGACTGGACCAGACGCTTTAGTTGTCCTAAGTAGTTCTCAAACCGAAAGGCACTGCATGCATCCAGACATCCAAAAGTTTCTGCTTCATCTGTCAAAATGGAGCATGGCATGAACATTATACACCATAAAGTGCCTGCCATACAGCACTGCTGTCTTTGACACAAAATACACCATCAGACTTCCGAGCAGGGGCGTAGCACCAAATTTTGGATCCTGGGTACAAACCATCTTTCTGGGCCCCCATATCAAATACCATAGTGATACCAATGGGTGGGGTATTGCATTTTTATCATAAAAACACTTAAAATGTAAACAAAATAAGCCACACTCTGATTAATATATTTTTGTTTTATTGTCAGAAGTAGGCTACTAACTGAGATGACAAAAGGTCTAGCAGGTCTGAAACTGAAATATATGGCTTCAAATGGTTGCTAAAATATCATTTAGTGTCACCATACCTATTAAAGTGTAGGCTAAGTACAAGTTAATTGACGATTATTTGTATGTTTAAAATAAATGCAGACTATAGAATCACAGGGTACACTATAACCGCCAAACTAGACATTCAGTCTTTGAATTTCGTTTTTAAATAAGTCATTTTCAATCATTAAGATGTGCATTAAACTGAGAACAATCGTACTTATAATGTAAGCGCGTACGCGAGTTAAATTACATAATGCGGTAAAATAGACGTTAACGATCTGTGTTTTCGCGGGTGTTAGATTTTGACAATAAAGGGAAATGTAGGCCTACATGTAAACTTCTGACTCTGGGGAGAACTGCAGCAGAAGAGGAGACAAGCTGGAGACAATGATAATGCTCGATGATGCATTTGGAGCTCACCTTTCTTTAAAAAAAACTGAGTGAGCAACTGCTTGCCCTCAATTGCCTTTCTCTCTTTAATCCTCTTTTCTTTTCGTTTTTGAGCCCCTGATTTTCCTTTCTTAAGGAAAGACATGAATCTTCCCCTGTCTTCCTAGTACCTATCACACGGCTCACTCCAGCTCCTGTCTCATCAACTGATTCACCGCAGGTCCGCAGCAGAAGCACCTAACCTGCGGGTCGTACCATTTACATTGATTCGAGAGGGGTGGTGGGGCCCTACACAGCATGAAAATAACTTTTTTAATACCAAACCAGTGCCTAACTACAAGTTTAGTTTTGCATAGGATCTTTTTTATTTGTACATTAATGCTATACAAATGTTAGTGCATGTATATGTCTGTATAGAAAACTGACTTCTAAGGCCCCCCCCGCCCCGGGACCCTTTTTCCCCCCAGTCCGACGC
This sequence comes from Chrosomus eos, assembly GCA_036326025.1. NCBI lineage: Eukaryota > Metazoa > Chordata > Actinopteri > Cypriniformes > Leuciscidae > Chrosomus > Chrosomus eos. Next base: position 34,559,612 of record CM070838.1, read on the forward strand.
CCCTGCTTCCGAGTCAAACTGATGCAGCTCTGTAGCCTTCCATCGGTCCACTTACAAGTTTTGTGGCTTCCTGGTAAAGCAACTTGGAATAGATTTTCTCAAACAAGCTAGTCTTCTGCTGACTTCTTGAACTTGTCCAGCAGACAGTCTGACCTGCCCATTTCCCCTCACCCATTCCACCAGCATTACACCTAAACAAGCTTGGTGCATGTAGTCAATGGAAAACATTTTGATCATATCAATGGAAAGTTGCAGAAACGGGAAAACTGTAAGCCCCTCCGTTTCCTTAGCATCTCTCTTCTAAACATCTCATTGGTTCACATGGTGTTTTGAACCTAAGAGTATGTTACATGGCCATCGGCCCATTGCCCTTTCTGTGTACATTTCTCACATCCATTGTATCCAGTGCACAGTTTGATTGCTTTGACCATTGCCTTGCCTGGAGCATCACATACAACACATCAAAACCTTCTTTCCTTGAATTCCATTTACAAGCAGATCCTTTACTTCTGCAACCACATCATTGAGAAAATCCAAATCCTTAAGTTTTGAAGGACCAGAAGTTAGAGTTACAGGAAAAACACAAGTTGGAGTCAGATGGATGGCACACAAGATGGACCACAGACTGATCTTGCTACTTTTGAATAGCGGAAGTCCGTCAATGTTCAGAGACAACTCCAGTGTGTTCATTTTTTTCAGAGCCTCCCCTGGGTACTGGTTGAGTTGTCATTCCAGAGTTCTCCTTCAACCAAAGTTTGTTTCTTTCAACCAAACAGGCTGTTGACAGTTCCAAGGTCAAGACTAAAAATGAGAGGGGATCGGGCCTTCTCTGTCACTGCCCCCAAACTGTGGAATAGTCTCCCACTGAGTATTAGAACTGCTCAGACACTCTCTGGTTTTAAATCCAAGTTAAAAACTCATCTTTTTTCTTTGGCTTTTAATGTAGTCTAGAGACTGCAAAAGCTCTTTTATTGTTTGTGTGTTTGTTTTCTTGTGTAAATGGTGCTATCTATGAGATTGTAAAGCTATTTGGTCAACTCTGAGTTGTTTTAAATAGTGCTATAGAAATAAACCTGACATTGACATTTACAAAGTGGACATACTCCATTCCCGATACTGTGGTTGAGCCGATATCTCTCGGGGTTGATAGAACGGTTCTGGGTGTTGACGGTAACTCTGGATGTCCATTGGCTTTCAGTCCCACAAGAAGATCATCAAGAGCAGAGTGTTGAATAGGGATCGACCGATATGGATTTTTTTTTAGTGCCGATCATGTCACGGTAGACATTTCTCTGTTTCCTTCCAGTCTCGTCTTTATGTTGTTGTATGAATGCACGCGTGTGAGGGGCGTGTCTGTATGGCATTACCTGATCCGCTCCAGCTGCTCATCATCACATCACCAGCTGCTGTTAATCATCACCACACTATTTATACACACCGATGTTTTCTCATCCTTGTCAGATCGTTGTTTGGTGTGTCCCTGTCTGGTTCTCGTGTTCCTGATCGTCTCGTGTTCCCTGGAGTTTTCTACCGTGCTTGGAGTTTCTGTTCTTCGTATCGTCTGTGGATTTGTCTCACCGTCTGTCTTCACTTCACCGAGTTGGCCATCGAAGTCCCTGCGTTACCGTGTTCATCTGGCTACTGCATTGGACGGAGTTATTTAATAAAGTATCTTCACTCGCTATTGCTTCCTGGCAGGAAGGAAAATGATTGGTTTACAGTTTCAACCAACGAAGATGTAGCATAGGCGGGTCAATACGTTTGATTGTCTGGAGGGAATCAGTCGGGACTCCAAGACAATACCTGCTAAGTGGGAGAATCCATTTTTTGCTAGGTAAGTGAATTTACTATATATTTTTGTTCAAATGTAACATCCTCTAACGTTTTCTAAGATAATTAGCGTACATGCACATAACTAATAATCATTGTCTAAATATTGTATTGTATGCATTTTAATTTAGTTTCATCAGTCGACCGGTACAAAGCTGCAATATGGAGCAACTTTTGTAAAACATGCTTTTCCAATGCTACGTAGCTCGCTGTCTGTGAAGTTGATGTGACAACAGAAGTCGTTCAAATCTTGTATTGTATGCATTTTAATTTAGTTTCATCAGTCGACCGGTACAAAGCTGCAATATGGAGCAACTTTTGTAAAACATGCTTTTCCAATGCTACGTAGCTCGCTGTCTGTGAAGTTGATGTGACAACAGAAGTCGTTCAAATCTCTGTGGCATTTCAACGGTAAAATTGATACATCTCCCGCCTAGCGCTGCTCTCGGGGGAGGAGTTCTCAATAGGTTCATATCACTGTGTTATTGATAGTGAACGAGTACTCAATTTTATTTTTACTGTAATATGTGCCTTCTTTGGAGGCAGGAGAGGACCAATGTGCTTTTTTACTCTTTACTGTAATATGTGCCGCCTTTCGAGGCAGGAGTGGACTAATGTACTTTTTTTTCTCTTTAAACAAGGAAGCACAGAGTACAAACAAAATGAATGGTAAGCCCAAAAAATGTGTTCTTCCCATTTAAACCATGATTTTATCATCTTTTTTTCTTGGAGCCTCCCCAGCACTGTGTATTTAGATTTTTTTTAATTCTTAATCCTTACTTGGGAAGGTTCCAGGACATTTTTTAAAACCCATTGTTAATACAGTTAATACACAAATGAAACGGTATGTGTTTTAGTAGCACAGTTTGTATAACTGTATGGAGAGGAAAAAGCATAATGGTGTGTTTATATTCTGTACCCATATAGTTCTACGCTTTTTGATTTCGGGAGAGTTAAGCTCTGATACCAAATTTGGGAAATAGGGTCATATTCCATATATTTCAGCAGCTTTCAGTCTCTTCTACAAAACCAGAAACTTCCTGATGAAGTAAAAGAAAAACAATTTCTATTATATTTAATAAATTTATAATACTGTATTTAAACATTAAAGCCTACAGTAAAAACACCTTTTTACCTTTTTTAACCTGTTCAGATCATGGATGCCATATTTTGCCTGTTCAGCATGGTAATATAACATTATCTACCTATACATTTTATGTCAGAGAAAACATACTAAATTAAACTGATGCCATTCATTTTAACTACCCCAATTTTTAATACAAAACATTTCATGTGTAATTAAAAGACAACGGGTTTAGTAGCAATCAATAGCCACACATTGAACAATATTATTGATGGGAAGGTCAGGGCAACAAGTCATAGTTTTGTGAAGGTAAGAATTACTTGTACAGTGTTCTTTTGGTAACGCTTTAGATTACAGCCCAGAAAGTACAGCCCAGAAAGTACTGCATAATTAAAGTGATTTTACAGTTTAACTTTCTGTAATTATAGTGTACCAATAAAGTACTTACATTTAAGTATATATGTAAGGGAATAAAAGAGTAACAACCAGGATAATAAAAAGATGATTTATACTGTAAGTTGTAATGGCCCTTAGAGCAGTTACTATGGTTTTAAGTTATAGTACCACTACCATGCCCCAGCGGGCTCTCCAGACTACTCCTCCTCTGGATAAAAGGCAGGGAGAAGTAGAGTTGGGGCATGTCTGTTTGGAGAGAAGCATGGCCGCCTCTTGTGCTAACCTTATGCATAGAGTCCGGGTTGAGAAACTGTTTACATTTAGTCATTTAGCTGACGCTTTTATCCAAAGCGACTTACAATTGCTATATTTCAGAGGTCGCACGCCTCTGGAGCAACTAGGGGTTAAGTGTCTTGCTCAGGGACACATTGGTGTCTCACAGTGGATTCGAACCCGGGTCTCTCACACCAAAGGCATGTGTCTTATCCACTGCGCCACCACCACCACCAGAGCTTTAATTTCTGTCGGAATCCGACAGCTGTTTCTGCTCGGTTTCGAACCGAGGACCTTTCGCGTGTTAGGCAAACGTGATGACCACTACACTACAGAAACTCATAAAACTTTATACACAATTTTAAAGTCATCCCTCATGGGACTCGAACCCACGACCAGAATGGTTCGGGATTTGAGATGCATGGTTTAGCCAATTGCGCCACTCAGAGGACTCAAACTGTTGTTTTAAGCTCATCCAAAAAGACTTCTCGTACATTACTCATCCACTATGGTTATCTTTCTTATTCTACTAGGTTGAGACATTGTCCATCCTATGCTGTACTGTTTCGTATGGGGATTTTACTGAGTTATGCCAATATCATCATTGGATAAATTGAATCAACTAATAACAGGGATGTTTTTGTGCTGCAAGGACACCGTTATTGCAACGTACCCTAAACTGAAGCCTGAATGGATTAAAGCTAGAATTTAATGTCGATTGGACTGTTTGCTCCTTTCTTGTTTATCAAACCCCTATCTTCATATGGTGACTGTGTTGATGATTTTGTGTGGAATATTTATTCCACTTATAAATTTATGTGATGCGCCCTTCTGACATTTCTTAGTTGGACGGTTACAAAGTATTATAGAAATAAGGGGGAAGCCTACTTATTCTACTAATATAATACAACAATATAACATTTGGGAGCAATTTAGCAAGAACATACACTGTGTACCTTTTTGTAATAATTGTTTACCAATACAAACTGTATAGGCTTTTTAATGGATGGATCAATGTCTTCTGAAGGGAAACGATAAGTGTTTGCAAGAAAAATTACAATATTTAAAAAAAATACAAAACTTTTTTTAAACTGTAGACTATCGCTTCAGACCAACTGCAATAAGTTGTTTTTCAAATAAAGGTTTCAGAGTCAGTGATATTAGACAACCTGAAGTGGGCAAGCCACCCTTTTTCCGACTGAGAACCATGGCCTCGGGCCTGGGAGTAGTTCGGTGAGAGCATGAAGGACTACCGGCTGGCCTCAAAGAGATTCTGGCAAACCGCCCGGCTCCTCAGGAGAGGGAAGCAGTGTCCTACAAATGCTGTTTACAGTGGAGCTGGCCAGCTGTTAACCTTAACTGGGGATGTCGCCGGACGGTGGAAGGAATACTTCGAGGATCTCCTCAATCACACCGAAGAGATGGCCTGCTGATTCTCATCCCTGCCTGTCCCAGTGCATGCTGAAGGTCCTGTTCTGAAGGGGCCAGCACGACAACATCATCCGCAAAGAGCGGAGACAAAATCGTGTGGTCCCCAAACCTGACACCCTCCGGCCCCTGGCTGCGCCTAGAAATTCTGTCCATAAAAATTATGAACAGAACCAGCGACAAAGGGCAGCCCTGCCGGAGTCCAACATGCACCGGGAACAAGTCTAATTTACTGCCGGCAATGCGAACCAAGCTCCTGCCATCCCAAAGGTACTGTCCCCGACCGCCACACGATGCTCCAGACCCCCACAACATCCAGACTTGAGGTATTCAGGGCGGATCTCATCCACCCCAGTGCCTTGCCACCGAGGAGTTTCTTGACTACCTTTGTGATGACATCCCCAGTTGAGGTCAACAGCTGGCCAGCTCCACTGTAAACAGCATTGGTAGGGCACTGCTTCCCTCTCCTGAGGCGTTGGACGGTTTGCCAGAATCTTTTCGAGGCCAGCCGGAAGTCCTTCTCCATGGCCTCACCGAACTCCTCCCAGGCCCGATTTTTTTGCCTCCACAACCATCCGGACTGCAGTCCGCTTGGCCTGCCGGTACCCGTCAGCTGCCTCAGTAGTCCAACAAGCCAGCCAGGCCAGATAGGACTCCTTCTTCAGCTTGACGGGATCCCTTACTTCCGGTGTCCACCACGGTTACCATAACTCCAACACAACAATAAATAAATCATTTCATTAATTGATTACCAACACAAATGTCATGTCCCCAGTATATAGAGACACATGAAAAAATCGTGTAGTTTTTGTTTGAACTGGGGTTTCATTTGCGGTACCCTTTAAGAACATGAAATGCAGCTTTAGTTTTAATTACTTGCTTTTAGTGTCACTCATTGTGTATGAAACTTTGTTATCATTGTGCATGCCAGATTCTTTTAAAAAACAGATTAAACCTTTTTATAGTCTGAAGCTGCAACACTACCAGCAGATTGGAATCTGCTTTACACTGTCCAGTCTGTCTGTGCTGGCAGGTAATTTGTCTTCACTACACAGTTCATTTGAGTAGTAAAAGCACACAAAAATTAAAACTGTCATGAAAATATAGTTATTTTACTAGTAAAGTAACTTCTACTCTCTCTTACAATTGCTTGTGTAACAATGATTACCCTTCTGTTTCAAAGGTTTCCAACCCCTAATATCTTTTTAGTCCTGATGAAAAATTATATCTATAATATTCCAAGGAAACTTAGTTCATCTGAAGAATTACATTTATGTAAAGCTTATTTTAAAGAGTTTTTTTGTAGCTCTTTGTCATCTTTTACAGATGGCTTCCTTGTAGAAAGCATACTGAAAGTACAAGCACATTCAAAAAATCCACTGGAAATCCGTAGCTAGGTGCCCACAGTCCATAAGCGGTTCCTCTAACACAAGTTTGTCTCGCTCCAGGCAGCGGCGTCTTCTCAGCAGGCCACCTATCAATCACTCGCACGCACCAGCACAACACTAACACAAACAGAAAGAAAGCCGCCAGTATCTCCACAGTAGATAAACACAGCATAAGCACAACACCACACTAGAAGAGCTATCAATCGTGCAATATAAAATTAAATCACTGCAATTCGTAAATATGCATAGGCTCTATATATATATATATAAAATGGTATGACTACGGCAGACAGACTGGAACTCTCCAACTTAGATGAGACGTGGATCTTAACTTTGGACGAGGCAAGGCAACATAACTTAACACAAGACGTCACTCACCAATAAACTGGGAGCAGACGAATCTGGCTCCCAGTCCTGTTGAACAGCGTTATACAAAACCACAAGCCCAGGACGGACGAGGCAGGGCTCCGGACAGCACAGCAGAGGGTGGCAACAATCTTAGCGCAGCAGAGGAGAAGGCTCCCGACACACAGCAGCCACCGGGTTGATAGCAGGACCCGGCACATCAACAAACTACGGGCTCCGATACAAGCAGACAATGATCCATGCAACAATCGTGGCCACAAAATAAAACAATCGCGACTACCATCCAGCACTAAAGCGGGGGAACAGAGCTGCAACAAACAGAGTTTATGGTGTAACAGACACACTGCTTCAGTTCCTTCGCTTTTTTGAGCAGTCTGTGATTTGGCGTGGCAATAACCAACAGCTGTCCATCTACTAATCAGCTGTGGTCCGGGCACCCAGGAGGATATGGGGGCGTTACCCTACATTCTAAATCATGGTCAAACAATCACCAAGATAAGGTGTGCATAGTAAAATAAATCACAAAAGAAAAACACCAAATCAAAGTAAGAAAAAAGGAAAAACAACAGTGCCAAATACACACATAAAAACACAACATGAAATAAAATGGACCATAATCTCTCCATATGACACATACGCAACCAGGACATTCCCTTTCAGTCGAGAAAGTCAGACGTAGTCAACGTCGACTGAATGGGGATCAACCATTGATAAAGCCACTAGTGCTGCCACCTTCCAGTGCCTAGACAGAAGCCTCCTGATCCCCCTGCGATTTAGGGCGGAGGAGGGACAGGGCTTTAGGCCAGGGAATTCACTGCTGTTCTAGTCTCGCGTAGCCAAACCTTCAGACTGACGGCTGAAGGTCTGGAATTCATAGCTTTCTTTGGCCAAGGCCCGTCCATAAGGCCGTTTGACCGACATGTCAAACAACCAATTACAGTTCGTTTCGTTCAGCGTCACGTTTAGGGGCGTTGAAATGTCCCCACAACAACAGACCAGCGTGTGCAACAAGTCAGTCAGCATAAAAAATCAAAGAAGGAGAAGAAAACAAGCAGTAAGTCATTGCTGATTACGTTTACTGATTACTACGTTTACTATGTTTAGCTGATCTTGATAAATGCTCATTGTCACTCATGTAAACACAACAGTTTTTCTTCCGCAATCACACGTCTGCGCTTTGTTTCCCGGCGGACCGAAAATAAACGCGACACTCAGCGCCCCCCGGAAATCCGATAAAATTCAACCAATCAGATGACGACTTCGACATTCCTGAAGTGTTTCCAGTTAAGTGTACCATATGCATCAGACGTTTAGCCAACGTTCCGTGGGCGTGACGTCTGAGGCTGAGACTACTGCTGTTCCTACTGGACCACTGGGAAAGCGTTCCCTGTACATGGAAGGAAGGGATGCTGCGGAAGCCACATCCTACCCGAAGGAAGGTAACCTGTGGAAAATACACGGATATGAACTGGGCGGATGACCCGGCAGTACAACATATGGAATGTCACTGGGGTGACTGCAGGCTATGACAGAGGTAGACTCACCGGACAGTGAGGGAAGACACTGGCTCGCCGCAGGGAGTCGTACCGTGGAAGAATACACATACAGGATCACCGTAGGTATCGCAACATATGGACCCAGCCTAACACAGGTTCCACAAGCTTACGAGGGGTAGGCCTAACACCGGACATTCCGCCACATCCGTTGTGGGAGGGGTGCGGAGGAACTCAACAGGGTTCGGTTAAAGAGAACTCAACTGAAGCAGAAATGCCGCACGTATCCAGTCCTTAGGAGGGGAATGTCGCAGCATGCCGACACTATGAACCGGGCTCACAGTGAAAATGGCTTCATGAGAAGGGAGCCCATGGGAAGCAGCCGTTCCACTAAGGTGTCGCCCAGCCCCCAACTCTAGAATCTGTCAGAGAAGCACTCTATGTCAACACCTAAGCGGGAGCACTCACTCACTTCAGAGAATTAAAACACTTAAATCCTCTACGAAAGATGTGAACTAGTTAAGGTACAGCTGTTTAATAATACCTTTCTGTTGTAATATGTTGCTGTGTTTTATAGATACCTATAATCCACGTATTCAATATTTTATTGTAATGTTAAAGCAAAAGACCATTCAATAAAAGCATTATTTTGTGAATTATTTACAATCAACATTTGTTTCTTCATTTTATTCTTATAGAAAGCATCTGTACAACACACATTGACCAAAAAAAAAAAAAAAATGACAGTGGCAGCAAGGGGGAAAAACTAAGCATGTTGGCTAGGCAGAGCATATAGTTATTGTTTCATCAATGAAACATTTCTTATCTCTCTACAAGATCAACCACATTTTTTCTTATTTTTTGACCGTGTAAGTTACAGTTGCTGCATCTTTTGCTTTTTTGACCCTTTTACGATAATTATGAAGTGCAGTCACTTTTCTTTTTCTTGACAGTTTGCTAAACTGTGAAAAAAAACTAATTTGTGTGCTCCCTGTAACTAACTGTGCACTTCCTTATCCTCATGAAATTTTTCTGATTGGCTCCACTCATGAAGATCTGTGAGCATGTGTTGCAGTGTTAAGTTTTTTTTTCTCACTGAATTTTGAGCAGTGTGAATCCTCAGATATGTTCTCACAGGATGTTGTGTAGATAATGTTGTGAACTAAGCAGTGTTGTGCATGAACGCGTTCATATTTTCGCCGAACGCTGAACTGAACGAATCACTTTTCATACAATGAACGTGAACGAGAGCGGCGCTCACTCTGGCAGGAATGAGCAGCACGCACAGTTCACGTTCACGCTCATTTGAAAAGTCAGGTTTTACCTCCAACCACCGTTTTGAGTCGCCGAATCCACCCCCCCTCTGCGTTCCGGGACCTCCCACTTTACAAATTAAGCACTGGGTTTTGCGACAGACACTGTTTATGGCAAACACCTTGATGGTCCAGCATGGTGTAGCGACTGAGCGAATCCTGTTTTCTTTTATGAACACATATGTTTAATTCACAAAACCTTGAATTATGTGATTTGGTGACCGCCATCAGGTCATTAATTAACTTAGTTTATGACGCACTGCGCAATAAAGAAACAGGTCCCCGTTGTTCTCGAACCCTTGTTCAGTCACCAGCATAAAACTGCCACCATTCAGTCTCAAGCTAAAATTTTCCCCCTTTCATCAATTATTATGTCTCCTTAAGGCTGATAAGTAGATTTACATACACTACCCTTTTGTCTTGAAGACAACCATTTGCGAACTAAACCCTCACGTGGTACACACCACGGATGGACAGATGCTGACCATAAGGATACCCACACACACACACACCACACTCACACGCACACAAACGTCCTTTGTGGGTAACTTAGGATAGAAATGTCCTTTTAATGTAAATAACATAGAATTGTATCTGACCTTCCTGTATGCATGCATATCTAATTAGTTTTGTCTTATTCTATAGATGTAATTTGAAGACTAGTCTGTAACTTCTTAAGTGTACTTCCAAAGAAAGATTCCCTTCAAAGACAGGATTACTTTCTTTAACTCTCCCTCGTGCTAGGTCATAAAACTTTATGACCCCGAAAAGAAATTCCAAGGGAATCACAGCTCCCACTTGAATTCTGATAAAGAGAGAGGAATAAACTCTGCAATCTTATATTTTCTATAAGTATAACCACTTAAGAAATGTATAAACATGAATTTGATCTTTTCTAGGTAGTGGTAGCCGGTAGTATGGCTTTATAGTCGTGTGAGTGAACATTTATAGTGTGTAATTCTGCATATGAATTACTTTTATGTTTCTTATACTTTTTATGACATTCTTGGTATGTGTGTGACCGTCTTGTTTTGACTAAACAAGTCATACATAGGATATTACAGTAAAATGTATTGTTCTGTGTGTACAATCTTGCTAGGTAGAAATTACAAAATTTTATACCATCATAAATTATCCTGACAAGACAAAGAAGAACTTTTCCCGCTCTAGATACTCTAAGACAATTGGTTTACGTAAGCGAAGCGGGGGTGAACCCCTCCTCTCCATAAGAGACTGACACAGAAGTTTCTCTCTGAGCACTTGAGAGCAATGCACTTGAGAACTTGTGAGAACTTGAGAACACTTGATCGCCGAGCACTCGGTTGGAGAACATTCTGACGAACGCACTTCGTCAGTGAGAAGATCCATGGCTTCCTTTTAGGGAGCGTTCTCCGTTTTTCTTTTCTTTTCTTTTCTTTACTAAGTTTTATTTTCATATTCGCCTCTCCCTCCACGAGGGAGATGAACTCTGAATTATTTCCTTGGCAACTTCACGTTCGGTGAAACTTTAATCTTCCCGCGAGTCTGCTCGCCCGGAAGACACGAGAGAACACGCCTATAGCACCGAAGGACAAACACGCACACGACTCTGCGTTCCTCAGCAACACAAGAAAACCATATTTTGCAAGTATTGGTTATTGATTTGATTTGATTGATGTGATTTCTTGTTTTCTCTCTAAGGGTTACGTTGTCTGTGATTTTTGCCATGCTGCGGTCACCCCGGTGATCTCTCTCTCTCTCTCTCTCTCTCTCTCTCTCTCTCTCTCTCTCTCTCTCTCTCTCTCTCTCTCTCTCTCTCTCTCTCATCCTCTTGCTCTCTCTCTCTCACTCAATCCCCCTCTCTCTCACTCCCGTTTGTTATTCGTTCTGTCTCATTAGTTTTACTGTTTACTGTACATACATGTATCCCGTGTTTAAATGTAGAATTATGTATCCGTAGTTTCATTTTATTAAAACCATTATATTCTTGATCGTCTCTGTCTAAAAATGCTCATTTTACAAAGTCAATGAAATGTTGATCCTATAGCTTCAAAAGCTTTTATTATGGACTACTTTGAGTAGTTTAATCTTATAAACACAGGAAAAATAATGTTCATGGCCAGAAGATTGATATTTCTTGGAGTTTATAAGAAGGGATAACTGTGTTGAGAAGTTGATAAGTTAATCTTACGGCCGTTTGCTGGACAAACAGTTCGATAGCTAAATTAATTCCATTAAAGGTTATCTCATATAATCGATCTGAAAAGGGACCATTGATATATGAATGAGGAATTATAATTCTTTGTGATTGATCATTCATATACAATCGATCTATTTTCAACTTCGATAATTTAACTGTAATATGCAATATTAATCATATTCATGATTAACCCTCAGAGACCTAAGGGTATTTTTACAATAAATTTTCCGTCTGGTGTTATTAACTAAAAAAGCTTGTAAAACATCAACCCTTTTGTGCACAGACAATTGACACACCTCTTTTTTTTCAGGACAAATTGAACTTTCAGCATATTTGTGTTACATTGATGTCACCTGAATGTAAAATAAGTTATGGGACCATAAAGACAAATGAAAAAATAAATCGGAAATTGAATCACTCAAATATTTATTGAAATCACACACAAATAAATAAAAGCTAAGCAAATTTCCTCTGGAAAACAGTTTGTTCATGTCTTTGGAGTCCTGGAGCACAGGAATAAACATTATAACTTGTACAGAACCAAAACTATTTACATTTTTCCAAAATAAGTCCAGGCGTTTTCATGAAATTCACTGGTGCCAAGACTCAAAACAGTTCCTAGTATCAGCAATCACAAAGAGGGCCACATCACAGGCTTTGCATTTCTATTTTATTTATTCTTTTATTTATTATATTCTTTTTATACTACATTTATACTAGCCTACTATAATACTTTTTTACAGTAAATAAATAAATGGCACTTCAGCTGGGTCTGTCCTGGTAATCTAGTTCCACATCTGTCAAAAAGCTCTGTTCTCCTGAAAATCTATCATCCTTCATGGCAAAAAAGGCCAGCGCTGATATACATCAATGTCTCTGTGATCCTCTGTGAAACCTGCGTCTCCGTGCGTATCTCCTCTCTCCTCCCTCCCTCCTTGGAGAGAGCGCATTGCGCAATGACCCAGTGACGCACCCAATGTTTACGACGGATCAGCCTGTAATTGGTCAAAAACCATCACGTGATATCCACAATGGCAGCTTGCATCGAGCTAGCGGCAAATATGACGGAATATTTATAGATTATGGACTTCAAGTGTATCAAAGTTGGATATAAACGTTTGGATTTATTGCTGAAAAACTCCGAAAGGATGCACAAGTTCCAGGCTGGATAGAAAACCTTCTGTAAAGGCTAGAAAGACACCAAAGACACCCCCGTGATGGCTAGCTCGTTAGCTTTCTGCTGGAAAAAACGGTAAGAAAATCGATACATCTGTCATTTAGTAATATCAAAATTTCTCGGAGGTGATTTGTGGCGTCGTCGACGATGCCGTCGGGCTCAGAGGGTTAATTATTAAAATTCCCTATATATAATTTGAGCTAATGTTAATGCATTTAATGTAATACCTAATGTTGTTACAATGGCTAGTGCTAGTACCACCGGGTACGTCAGCCACATCGAGCTCAAATTTGAAGCGAGACATCGAGTTACGTCATCGGAGCTATCTTGGCAAATATCTGCGACTGAATGATGAACGCAAGAAATCATTAACGAAGAGAGGACCGCCGGCGGCGCCGCCAAGCACACCCACCCGAGTTAAGCTCACTGTATTTAGTAAAGGACCTGCTGTTTCCTTCGTTTCCCAGCAACAAGTGGACAAGCTTGTATTGGATTACATTGTGGGAGATCTGCAGCCTTTGAGTAAGGTCGAGAAGCCATCGTTCATCAAATTAGTGACAGGTTTGCAGCCATCCAGGCATGTGCCTTCAAGAAAGCAGGTACAGAAACTACTGAGCAATCCATTCCAGGAGAATATTTCTGACTTAAAGAATGAACTCTGAAGTTGATGCCGTATGTACAACAGCAGATTGCTGGACTGCAGTGAATAAAGCGTTTTTTAGGCATTACTGTTCATTGGCTCAACAAAAATAATATCTCTCAGAGAAGCTCTGCAGTGCTTGCATGCCGTCGTGTTCGAGGAGCACACACACACGATGTTCTCGCCAAAGCATTGTCAGAGGTGCATAAAGAGTTCAGAATCCAAAACAAGATTGTGTGCACTGTGACAGACAATGCTTCTAATTTTGTGAAAGCATTCAACTGTTTCACAGAAGATTTTCCCACTGCTGATAAAGATCCAGATCCAGATGTTGACAGTGATAATGCAGCAACTGAAAATGAAAATGAACCAGGATCTACCTCGCCTCCTGCTGTAGATGACATGGAACCTGAACCTCTCTCAGCATTGGAAGACCCCCGTCTTCCCCCTCACAGAAGGTGCATGGCTCACACCTTAAATCTTGTTGCCAAAGACACAGAGAAGGTAACTGATAAACAGTACAAAACACTGTCGAGGGCTGTTTTTGCTAAGGCATCTGCTTTGTGGAACCGGATTAAAAGAAGCCCCAAAGCTTCAGATTTTATTGAGGAAAGCTTGGGATTGGTTTTGTGTTCCCAAATGATACACAGTTGAACTCATAGGAGTCATCGGAGTTTCACTTTTGTGCGTGGGGGGGCACCTACCGGCAGACCACGAGCTCAGATTTTTTTTATATGTGGGCTACTATATTTAAAATGAATATATCATACCATTTACATTTAAAATACATTTACAATGAACAAGGACTATACTAAGAATAGCGTTAAAAAAACATATCTTAGCCTACCTAATGCAGAAGAATCAGATTTTCTCATTTTATTTGTCTTATCTTATCATTTTTGCGGGTATAATGAGTAAGTTAAGGCTAAATTATTTTTAATTATCGCATCGCCGATCACCCTAAAAAAAACTTCAAGATGAAGTACAGAAGGATATCCAAACTTTGACCGTCTGCTGCAGCTTGCACTCACACTGCCAGTTCTGCTACGTCAGAAAGAAGATTCTCAGTTATGAGAAGAATCAGAAACTGGCTCCGATCTGCAATGGCTCAGGACGATTCTCGAATCTTTCCCTACTGCATATAGAGAACGACTTGACTGCAAATGTATCAGAAGAAAAGATAGTGGACATCTATGCAACGCGGAAAAAAGAGGCGGGAAAAAATTGAGTTATTGTCAGGGTGTGTGCAGGTAGCTGAAGACGAGGACAAGAGGACTTCCAAAAATGGTTGATTTATTTACAAAATAAGCTTCCATAAACATACAGGAACAAAATAACAAACTCCAGGAACTTCAGGGAAAACACAACCATACAAGGACGACAACCAACAAACACTGAGGGAAAACACAGGGCTTAAATGAACTGAACCAAACGAGATAATAAACTGAAAACAGGTGAAGAAACTGAACACAAACGAGGAGCGGGAAAACTAACAGGACTAAACCAAAATCACAAAGACAGGGGAAAACAAGATCTTAAAACATAACAGAACACATCCAAAACGTGACAGTTATAGTGCATGATTATTCATAAACCCTTATTGTAAAGCGTTACCGGAAAAATACTGTATGATTTGAATCTTCTGCTAGTTATGCTGGTATGGTTTATGGTTTAATTTATTAATAAATATCTTAATGATCACTGAGATACTGACCGCCTCTTTTTCCGCGTTGCATAGATGTCCAACTATCTTTTCTTCTGATACATTTGCAGTCAAGTCGTTCTCTATATACATAACTGAAAATCTTCTTTCTGACGTAGCAGAGCCAACTGGCAGTGTGAGTGCAAGCTGCAGCAGACGGTAAAAGTTTGGATATCTATCCTTCCGTACTTCATCTTGAAGTTTTTTTTAGGGTGATCGGCGATGCGATAATTAAAAATAATTTAGCCTTAAACTTACTCATTATACCCGCAAAAATGATAAGATAAGACAAATAAAATGAGAAAATATGAATTCAGTAATTTTTATTTATTTTTCAAAGCACAAGGCAGGCATTAATTGGCTCTGGTCTGGGGGGGCAGTGCCCCCCCTACCCCCCCCCCCCCCCCCCCCCCAAACTCCGCCTATGGTTGAACTCTTTGTATCTTGCTATGAAGCGACTGTCTCACATAGCAACATTAATTCCCCAGGCAGACACCAATGAAGCTGCTGTTACTGTCACTCTTCTTGCATATGACAACCTTATCCTGCATGCTGTCTGTGATGAGTTTGGCTTTAGGCAGTTCTCTGCAGAGGAAATCAGCTTCATACACAAGTTTGTGGATGTAAGGAGGCCCCTGGCATCTGCACTGAACATCCTGCAGGGAGAGAAAAACGTCTTCCTCGGGTATTTGGCTCCGACCATTGTACAACTACAAAATGATATGAATGGCCTGCTGGAGGAGAGCACAAAGCCCACTGCTGCACAAGGTCTGATTACATGCCGTCCTCTCATACTAAACATCCTGCAGTCACTGAAAGCAAGGGTTTAAGCCATGCTTGAGAAGGAACACATTGTCAGCCAAGCTCAACTGGGTGGAGGATGAGGAAAAACAGCTGCTTTACAGAGTTATGCTGAAACGAGAACTTCTAACTAGCAACTCAGATGACTCAGAAACACAAAACTCTGATCAGTCTCAGCCTAGTGGTGATACTGACAAAGACACAACAGCTTCCTTCTTCAGGTTTAACCAAAACCGTCAGAATCTCAAAAAAAATGAAGCAGACACTTGGATGCACCAACCACAGATGGCTTTGCAGAGTACATGCTGCTGCCCATGCTCAAAAAGCTCTTCCTTAAATACAACACTGCACTCCCCTCAAGCGCTCCAGTGGAGAGACTTTTCAGTATCGGAGGCCAAATATTCAGGCCCAGGAGAAACAGGCTTGGTGATGAAAACTTTGAGAAGCAACTGCTCTTGAATGCAAACAGAAAGCTTAAAGAAGTTTAACTTCTTGGTTGATGTATTGGACTAGTAATATCCACTGTAACTCTTTTGTGGTGCTATAAGAGTGGGACATCTTGTAAAGATGTTCCAGCATGACAAAAACTCAGGAGTCAACCTTTTTTTTCTCCAAATGTTTACATTCAGTAAGTTATGCTGCTTGACTATTGCACTTTGAAGCCTATGACTCCTTTCTGTACAGATAAATCCAGCATCTGAAATTGAATGCTATGTTTGTTTATTAGAGCTAAATGCTGTATAATTTTCAGTTTTCAGAGCTATTCAATTCATTTGGACAAATATAAGTCAGGAAGAGTTAGAAAAAAAATATTAATGAATGTAAATGGCATTGTCATTGTTTACTCACTGTTTACTGTCTTTTGAGGATGCTAGAATGTGTTGGTCCAGAATTTCACATTGAGCATGGTAATGTCATCTTAAGTTAAGTTGTTCAGCTGCTAGCTGTTCATTTTCTTTAGACAAATATAATCAGGAAGATTGTTTTATTATAAAAATGGCATTTTCATCGTTTACTCACTGTTTACTTCCTTTTGAAGGTGTGAAAATGTGTTGGTTGAGTATTGCACATTGAGCAGGGTAAGCCCAAGCTAATTTGACATTACAGTACATGACTACTTTGGTCTGGTTTACATAGTTACTGCCATTCAGAATATGCTGGATTTTTGTCAGTAGACTGATATTTTCCCCATGAACCTGAATATACCTTTTTTTTTAAAAGTCCTGGGTAATTTGGTTCATGCTGGCTAAATAAAAGTTTCACTGAACATACAGTATACCTTGACTGCACCTTGTATTTTCCAATTTCTACATATCATGATTACACATTATTTAAGGGGTAAATATATTCTCTATCTCAACATTATTTTTCTCCTGGCTATAATAATTGTCTCTTGTTTATTGGTACAATAATTTTGATTAGTTTTGGAGTGGCAGTGATTTGCAGCTGGTAATGGATGGTAAAGAAGTTCTATTGAGTAAGATAGTGGCCTATCTTAAAAAGAATTTAACAAATGAACATGAACTAGTTCATTTTTTTTTTTAAAGAACTATGAACATGAACTAGTTCATTATCATCTGTGTGAACTGAACTTTGATCTAGTTCTTTTTTAAGTATGAACTGGCACAACACTGGAACTAATGCCGCGTTCCAGGCAACCTGTAACTCGTGTTTTTCCAACCTTATACCCGTGAAAGTGCACTGGAACGGCAGTCAAACCTGTGACTTCCCACCCGTGAACTCGACTAGATCCATGTACTCCCAGTTACGAGTTCTGACGTCACATAGCCCGCAAAACCATACAAAACAACAATGGCAGCACCTACAGATGCAGTGTTTCTGCCGGCGGTACACGGTGAGAATACACTTTAGGACAATATAACGTTGCAGTCAAATTAATAATAATATAATAATAATGATAATAATACACACACGATTATGTATTTCAATGTTATGTGTCTGAAACAATACGTATGTATATACACACACGATTATGTATTACAATGTTATGTGTCTGAAACAATAAGAATGTATATTGCGCTCAGGTATTTTTGCGTGACTGGCCTGGAACGCTACAAAGTCGTGAGTCGTGGTTTGAAGTCGTAATTTACGAGCTCAAAAAACTGCCTGGAACGCAGCATAAGATACATACACACACCTCTCCGTGGCTATTTGCAATGCATGTGCAAAATTTGGTCCCTTTACGATGTACAATCATCTTCATTATCTGCGAATTAAAATCTTCATCGTGCCCACGCTGTGAGTGCTTGATGACTCATCGGTGTCTCATAATTATTAATGAGACTGAGTTTTCATATCCTATGAGAAGACACTGTCTCTTAATTATTCATGACCCCACGTAGATCTTTCCAATGACAGACATATGTCAAACTGTAATATCACGTAGTAGATGAGAGAGGCAATCATGGGACGCAAGTGTTTGTTTTCGTGGTGCAAAAGTCCAAGTGGGTTGAATATGTTTCCCTGATGCTGCAGGGCACGGCTAGACAACCACGGACACATCTAAACTATAGTGTGTGCCGCGAACATTTTTGGAGAATTGTGGACTTCGCCTTGTTGACAACCAATGCAGGCAACGTCTTGCGAGTGATGCGGTCCCGAGGACTTTTCTATCCCTTCAGGGGTGTGTGTGTGTTTGTGTCTAAAATGAGAAGTCATCCAGCTTCACAGAGCCGTCTTTATTATGGGGGTTCAGGGGGCGCGTAGATCTAGGCATTGCACGGAACGTTTTTTTTTTAAGCGGAAAATTAATAATTTTTAAATATATGCATTTATAGTCTATATAAACAACTGTATATTTTATAATGACATTATAATTATACATGTAGCCTACATTAATATGTTTTAAATAGAATTACGATTACTGTAGGCTAATATGTATGTAGCAGGGCATTCAGTTACTTTTGAAAGGACAATAATAAAGTGTCAGTGTATTTCATAAGACTTTAACTTTGCCAGCTATAAAAAAAAATCAAGCATTTTCTCACGTTTTACCACTGCTTTTTAGTGACAGTCGATATGCATGGGACACTGATGATGACAGTGATGGCCAAACCACACCCACTCCCTCCCTTCTTCTCACAGCCATCCACGTCCATTTAAGCTGCCTTTTTCAAAAAAGATTGTGAGCTAGACTTGAGCTGAAAGAGGGGGGTTTCATGACCCTTTAAAGGTGCCCTAGAATGTGAAATTGAATTTATTTTGGCATAGTTAAAGGTGCCCTAGAGTGTTTTTTTTTTTTTATTTTAGAATGTTTCCTGGGTTGCCCTTATAATGTTAGTATGTTTTTTATATCAAAAATAGTCATAATTTAGAAATAAAAGGCATTTTTCCTAGCCTGATTTTAGTCTCTGACTTGAACACTCTGTTTGAAGGGGCGTGTCTGCTGTGAGAACCGGCCACTGCTGTGATTGGCTGACATGCTTGCATATGAAATGTGACATGTGAAACTCTCTCGAATCTTTCACTAGAGCTGTTAAATACGTTTTAACTATTACAGCTATCGAGATTAACGAATCTTGAGATGTTTTTAAAGTATTCAAATCTATTTCCATCACATAAAATGTTGCTGTGATGACCATTGAGCAAGCAGATGACAGTCTGTTGATCGCGAGACAACGCAGTTTCTCTCTCTAATGCTTAATACCCACCATCACCCAGTCGCATGTAGCCCGTTGGTGGATACCGTCTCACGGTATAAAAACTGCTGTTTACCCCGGGTACCCACATACATGTCCAGAAACCTGCCATTTGAGTCACATATTGCCTGCATGTTGACTGAGTAAAATCCTTTATAATTCAAACAGTCTAATCTGTGACGCTGTGATAGTTTTATTCGTATGGGGCTGCCATCGATTGCTCCAGCCACATTGTGGAATGCAGGGGTTCTTGAAATGTTGACGAATCCCTGACCAACTGCAGGCAGGTCCACTGTCAGAGAGAAGCAGATATCTCTCCTCAAATTGTCCCATATATTCTGGGCCACTCTGTGGATGATGCGGTGAACTGTAGCCTTTGGAACATTAAAGACACTGGACACCACCCAATAAGAGAGTCCGTGTGCCAGCCAATAGGTGTATATGAGTACCTCAAGCTCAATCACCCCAGCCATGGTCCTGCTCCCTTAGCAGAACAGCGATGCACAGCTTACAGAGGCTTTTGCAGAGGCGGAAACCCTGCCTCAGCTCAGTTTAGCGCAGTATAGGCATGTTGTGGTTAATGGCACAGTATCTCATTGGAGTACCAGTCTGGAAAAGAAAACCATTTCACAACATTAATGGTGAGATGGAAAAATATTTGCCCCTTCAAACTGTTTATCTCCACCCTATCTCAGCTCCCTGGTAACTATAGCAACATCCACACGTAGTACGCGCTCTAGCAGGTATATTTTACTGGCTGTCCCCAAAGCTTATACTTCTTTTGGTCGCCATTCCTTCCAGTTCTTTTGGTCGCCATTCCTTCCAGTTCTTTTGGTCGCCATTCCTTCCAGTTCTTTTGGTCGCCATTCCTTCCAGTTCTCTGCTGCCTATGACTGGAATGATTTGCAAAAATCCTTGAAACTAGAGGTTCCTATTTCCCTTACCAATTTTAAGCATCAGCTGTCAAAGCTGTTTATTGATCACTGCACTTGTTTATAGTTTTTTTTTGTATATGGATTGTTTTTTTTTGATTGTATGTTTATTTATACATTTATACAATAATTGTATTTTGTAATATATTTTGCTTTTGTATATGGATTGGTTTATTGTGTTTATTTATTTCTATGTGTATCTCTGTGTTGTTGTTTTCTTCGCACTGTTTTGCTTTGTCTTGGCCAGTTCGCAGTTGTAAATGAGAACTTGTTCTCAACTGATTTTACCTGGTTAAACAAAGGTTAAATAAAAAAATGTCTCCCCCTGCCCCACAGCGACGCACATAGTGGCTACAGTTACGTAAAAAAGAGCACATAGTGACTTTAATTGGCTCTAGGGTTGCCAACTTCAGATAAAGATTCAAAATCGTTGTTGTTTTTTTATTATAGGAAAATACGACACATTCTCAAGTGTTGTGATCAGCACTGCTGCTGTATCAGTCAGTGGTTAGATCAGTGTTGCAGTAAAAAAAACAGGACAAGGGAGATCTAATAAATTATGCCCAAAATATGAGACATTTGGCAACCCTAACGTTAGTTTTTTCCCTACCCCAAGAACAAAGCACATAATGTTAGCAGGGCTGAACTGGGACAAAAAAACATAGCTAGCAGCACAGCTAACTGTGTTGGTTAGTTCAGTACACGTTGTTTGTTACCAATCCATACATACCATAAGCGGATCCACCAGCATTCGTTGGCGTCGTAGACCTCTTCTTCTCCATTGATTTCTGCAATTTGTTGCAGACAATCGCAAAAAAATCTCTAATACCCATGCAATTGACCCTTCGCGTGGAGCTTGATTGACAGGTGTTCTAACCAATCATACTTCGCCATCCGCCATTTTGTCCGAAAAAGCAGCCAGTAGAGTTAGGAGGATTTTAACTTGGTAAAATGAATATACTGACGCCTTTCCGCGGTTAAAACAACATTACTTCTTATGTTCGTTCATGTTTATTTGATGCTATAAATGAACTAGAAGGAAGAGATGATCGGATCACGAGCAGCTTTAACGGATGCTCTACAGCGATCTGTCACGGCACATTAAAGAGCCCCAAAACGGTATTTATTGTTTAAATTTCTTTAAAAAAATGACCACATTTGAAAGCTGAGACTTTGTTTAATATGTTTAATATCAAAAGTAACCGAAAAGTAACCTGGTCTGTCCTGTCTGTCCGCGTGTTGTCAGTCTCCTCTCTGCTCCGCGATGTATTTTTCACTGCGTGAGAACATGGTGATAGTGTGAGAGCGGCGTAGCTTGTCGGAACATAGCGACAGTAACTAAGGAGGGCGGGTCTTTGCGAAGGGTCAATTGTTGCCCCTGGTGACACAGACGCCAGTTAATGACGATGTATGATGACATAACCAAATGGTGTCTCATTTTATAGGGCTATGTTTTCACCCCTAGCGCTTACCACTCGGTTTCATAGGGACAAGGGCAAGGGGTAAGACGAAGGGGTAGGGGTAAGACAGAGAATTGGGATTCAGCCTAAACCTCAGTAGCAACACAGGGGGGGAAAAATACCTTTTAGTTTATCGACATCCTTATGAACACCTACATGAGCATTTTCCCCCTCTGGAGTCGAGTGCTTCTTGGGGATCTTAGCCGGTTTTCTGAAATCAGCACAATCCAAAACCAGGGAAACTAACTGGCATGGGGAACAGTGGTTTTGGATTGTCAAACAGATCATCCTTCAAACAAAAATGTTCCTGTGTCCTGCGGACTTTATCCACAAAATGTATGGATCCCTACAAGGCAGATACAGAGAACACGTAATTAACAACAATCTGTTACTGCCTTGCCATGATCCACAATCAAAAGAAAACTACTTCTGCCAGAAAAAAGAATGGTCAAAGAAAACCACAAATGTAGGACAAAATCCTTTGACCCACCCTATGTACAGCCAAAGCCATCACATGTACCACCAAAGCCATCACAAAGTCCAGAAAACGAAGACATCAGCATCAATACCAGCCAGATGGAAATCACCAAAATCATTCCAGATACACCAATGGACCTGTCAACCACAGCAAAACATGAGCCAAAATACAAGGACAATACTGAGCCTGAAAAACCAGAACAAACATCTGAGGACATAACTACTGAGGTATTGCTTCATATTATATTTTGTACAATAATTTCAATGAATTTAACATCTTTCTTACAATAAAAATGTAATTTGTAGATCGAATACCTTTGGTCCTAAAAAGACACTGAAGTGGTGGTTGCTGTTGTGTCGTCGGCAGAAAAGAAGACCAAGTACACCGTTCATCACTCAGAGTTCAAAACTCTGCAACCTCACAAATGGCAAGAATATTCATGAGCTATTATTATTTAAAATTGACATGATTTAAATCACCAAAGTACACCATAAATATTGTGCACATCTGAAAAGCTGTCAGTGACCTTTGTCTAATATGCTTGTTTCATACATTAGCTACTTCCAAACCATACTGAACAAAATGGGAAAAGGCCGTAGCATTTACCTCCTCAACCATTACACTGCTCAAGTGATCATGACAAGAGAGAGATGCAGTATGTAGACAGAGTCTGCGGAAGGTATCATTGTATTGTTATACATTGAAGATTTGAAAACACACATTTAAAAAGATTTACTAATGTGAAATGATTAACGATTTCAGGTGGACTTCAGTTTTCTGAATGTAGATGATAACCACTGGAAGTTTTCGGTGAAAGCTTTCAAAATACCAATAATTCCTTCTTTATGGCTATGTGGCCAAAGCTAAACTGAAATTCTAAATGGGTTTCTCTCTTTTTTCCAGTATCTACATGCATCTTCCAGTCAGATTTCTTATTAATCCACACGGAACTGACCCTACCCCCTAACTAACCCTAACCCTAACCCAACGGATGTGACGTGCATTCGCGCTCCCGAGCCTCTCTCCTTATTAGTGTTGCACGGTGCACCGATACTTCAAAAGTATCGCGATACTCGGAAATTAAAAACGTCACGATACCTAAATTTATTAGTATCGATACTTTTTTCTCCTCGCGCACGCAGCAAAGAAGCTGCAGCTTTCATGTGACAAACACTACAGCGACTTTTTGTCCCGCCAAAGTCTTATTTGATCTGTGAGTAATGTAACTTAGATGCACGTGTGACATAATTCAAAAAAGAGACACTGCTACCGTGTATTGCTTTGGCTTTGTTTGGAACTATTTTATACTGAATAATTATTATTTTTAAATGTGTCTCCTTTTAAATTATTGCTAATATCCCGCATTGATCTGTTTCTTGTCTTCCAAATTTTAGGTTGATATCTAAAAAAAAATTAGCTTTCAGTGAGATTTTATTTGGGCGCAGTACCAACATTTTTCACTAGATGGACAGCCAAGCTTTACCTGAAGAAAAAGCACAATACGCCATACCAACAGGAAAAATTATTCCTTTTCTTCCACTTATACAACATCATTGTTGTTAGCGATATTTATGTTCCTCACCATTTTCTTCAACCTATATGCTTCTTTATTAGTAAAAGAATCACTAGCCATCCAACTCTTTGCCCTATCCACAAATTGTTTCAAATCAGGAAAATATTCTTGCACTTTTACTCCTCTTTTATTTTTTGTTGACCTGAGAAACAACTTAATGTCTTCAAGTTCATAACTACGTGCATTAAATTCAACTTGAGAAAGACTCTCACTGCATACAGACGAATCACTGTCACTTTCCATCTCAATTCCTGTACATATTTATCACAATATTTGTAAATCAGTTGCCCCTCTTTTTGGAAAGTAGCCGGATGTACCACACACTGTCAGAAAGTTTATATTAATTGCATTGTATTCATTAAAATTGTTACAACATGGTGGGTCTGAGACCGCCGTCTTTTTTCGGAATCAGAAAATAGCGGCTGTAAAAACCCCTGTGTTTTTAGCGCGGGGGGGACTAATTCTATTGCCCCTTTTGCTAAAAGATTCAACACAGCAACACATCTTTAATAGTTCACACACAAACATCATCATGTACTCACTTTCCAAACCTGTATGTCTTTGTTGCTTAGAGAGGAACAACAAAGGAAATTTTGAGAGAAAGACTGATTGTTTCTTCTACCAAGTACCTTTTTACTGAAGTCGCCGTAATCTTTACTGATATGGTCCGTAATGAATACTGAGAATATGAATACTGCATGAATACTGAGATGGCACATTTGGAGAGATGGTGCTCGATGCAGAGCCACATGGGAGGAGCTAGAGCTCCAGCCCCTCCCCTCGCTGGAGCTCCAGCTTAACATCCGTAATCACGCCCCTCCAACTGACATTAGACAGGCACACAGCGTGTGAAAGGAGAGATGGCGAGGAGGTGCATTTTTCTAGATCCAATCAGGTGCATTTTTTAATTGTAAACATTTTGTAAATGTATGCAATATTGTATTTTAACATTATGTATTTAGTTGCATGTAAAGCTAGTTTCTTCAATGATAATTTGTCATGATGTCGTTATAAGTGTGCGGAAATATTTGCCATTTTAGTGTGTGTCTGATCGGTAGTAAATGCTCCCTCTGATAACCAGGGCGTCTCACACAAGCCTAATATCCTTCTGAACACAGGAGTCTCTCTCACACACACACACAATACATCCAAATATGCAGCAACAAACGAGCGGCGTAAGAGAAGGACATAGACACATAAAGAAAGATAGAGAGAAAGAGAGAGAGAGAGAGAGAGAGAGAGAGAGAGAGAGAGAGAGAGAGAGAGAGAGAGAGGAAGAGAGAGAGAGAGAGGAGGGGACGGGTCCCGGAGGACACGAGATCGGGTTACATGGTGCAGCCTGGTGAGGAAGCGCGTGTCTCGGTTCTGCGCGTCACATGCGCGTGTTCCTCCTTTCAGAGCGAGCGCGCGCGTTTAAAAGTCCTTAGTAGGTGGGTTTGCTGAAGAGATATGCCACGCAGTGTTCCTTTCCTTCGTCGATGGGAATTAAACACAGAGGCTTATCTAGACTGAAAAACACAAACTAAACTAGAAACAAAATAAAAGCACGGCGAAGAGCTCGCCGGAGGCGCGACGTTACATGATGAAGACTAGGATCAGGAAGAGAGAGAAGGAGCTCCGCGCGCCTCTTTGAAAACATTTCGGTTCACGCCTTCTTTTGGAAGACTGCGCCAATCAGCTGGGAGGGAAGTTCCCGCGGAAGATTTTCTTTTGTCTTGTCAGACATTTTAGGTATTATTTAGCATTATTAGTAGTAATACTAATACTTCTACTACAAAAAAAGATATTTTTTTTAGATTAAACTCTCAGACAAAATGCGTTATTGTCTGTTTTTGTAGTAATGTTAATACCATGATTGAGCTGACACACAAACTGACTTATCATTATTAAATATTAGTCATCGTAAGTATTTAGCATTATTGGTATTATTAGTAGTAGTACTACTACTACTTTTACTACAAAAAGTAATTTTTTAGAGTAATGTATCAGGCAAAAAGCTTTAGAATGTACCCTGAGGTCACGGGTCGAACCAGCAGATCCAGGAGGAAATGACAGCTCCTGTCTGCAAATAGATATTGTGCGTTACTCTTCTTGTTGTCCAGAGAACACAGAAGTAGACTGGGCCTTTTCAACAGCTATTTGCAGACAGGAGCTGTCATTTCCTCCTGGATCTGCTCTTGGGGTTAGGCTTCCAGAAAATTATCTGCGTAGGGACGCCACGGTAGGTCCTGTGGATGGAAATCTAGTCTTGGGTAATGCAAATAGCCAAACTTGTTGCGAAAGGCTATTTGCACTAACGTCACCCACAATAGCTTAGACAAGGGCCATTTGTTTAAAGTTCAGTTATGTTCTGTGACAGCATTTTGTGGTTACCATTGTGCTGAAGCTAGGCATAGGCTGTGGGCTATAAATGTTTTGCTGTTAGTCCAACTACACTGTACAGATCAGAAAGTTTCAGAATCGTAGGAGAATCTTGACCTCTGTTTGAAAAAAAAAAGCTCTCAATTTATCCAGAATCGTGCAGTTCTAGCGTTTTTAATTAAACCGCTTGTTAAAAAAACGCAACTTGATCCTATAGATTTTTTGGAAGTTTGTTTGCCCCTAGGGCGAACACCGTACCCCCGATCTCTTAAAAAAACGCATAGGACTCTTCTCCTCAATAGGCCGCACGATTTGATGTCTCATTCATGGGTCTGTGACAAAAGCTGCGGGAGGCTGCAGCAGATGACAAATCCAGTGATGGAGGCAGTAAGGCCGTAGCAGACGACAAATCCAGTGATGGAGGCAGTAAGGCCGTAGCAGACGACAAATCCAGTGATGGAGGCAGTAAGGCCGTAGCAGACGACAAATCCAGTGATGGAGGCAGTGAGGCCGCAGCAGACGACAAGCTTATGACAACTTACGCCAGTGTATTGTCCCTGATGGAGAGACTCGCCGTCGAGTAGACACTTGTGATGCCGTCTCAAGACAGATCTTGGGGCATGCTGAGAAACGCCTTGAGGAGAAAGACAATAGTTAGATAATAGTTCATTGTCAAGCTTAATCTTAATCTTAATAATAAGAATAGACATGAAATAGACAGTCAACCTACTCTTTCAGGTTGATTGTTTGACCTCCGATCTTCCTCAGTGAGCTCGACTTACTCTTGTGAGCGTCTGGAGCAGAAGGAAGAGCTGCGTGCAGCCTTTGATTAAGTCCTGCAGAAGATCCAGGAGCAGCACTACTTGGACCCTGCTGACCTTGAGGTTCCACTCAGCTGCAGCTTGAACAGAAAAAGCAGTATGACCAAATACACTTTTCCTAAGGGGAATGATACAATCTCCCCTAGCTGCACCTCTGGTCCTGCAGTAATCAACTGTTCGGATATTGACGAACTGATGGAGAGAAGGGGAAGATATACCATGAATAATTTTATAAATAAGATAAGATATAAGATAAGAATATTTAACCATATTATCCCAACTGAGTAATCTATATTTTTGTAGTATTGGACAATGATGAGAAATACATGGTTTCTTATCCAGGATTTTAATAGTTCGTTTGTAAAGTGATTGCAGAGGTTTCAAAGATGTAATACTAGCTTGTGCCCAAATGGGTAAACAGTATGTTCAGCTTTGCTACCATGCACAGAATACTTTTTTAAACATTCAAAATATTTTGTAATATAATTTTACAATATTGCTGCCTTAGATTTTGGCTAAAATAAGGTACCTCAGTAGGGAGCATGATTGCAGTTGCCTGACAAATTTCTACTGTTGCATCCCTTTATACTGAATGTGGATTAAACAGATTTGTGTTTCACCGTCCGAGACTCATTTCCTCCTCTAACATCATGCAGTGACGGAGATGCCATCAAGGTGTTTGTGTGCGTGTGTGACAACGTGGGAACTCCACAGAAGTGGTTGGAGAAAGGGGTCTGGTTATCGTGGGAAAATCCCACAGTGCACCTGCAAAGCCATAAACGGGGAGGGGAGGGGGTTTTATAACAATGAGACCTTTTTGACGATTATAGCGCCACCTATTGTCCGATCTCCATGAAACTTTGCATGCTTCTTCACCATGCTGTGACACATATGCTCATCAATTTTGGTGAAGTTCTGACTTTTTCTGTAGGATTTATAGGCTTTTGACCGTATTTTGCCACGGTCCATTTTCTAAATGGCCCTGTTACAGGCAACCAAATGCAAAATTTCAACTTTTTTTCGATAATTATTTATATTCAGACTCCAGAGAACATTTCTGCACAGGTCTGGTTCCGATTGGGCAAAAAACCAGGGACTAGTTCGCAAAAGTAGGTTTTGGACAAAATCGGCCATAACAATTTTTTTTTAGCTCCAAATCGAAATCGGAGATATACATCTTGTCCGCCTTGAGCCAGGGATTACGGTGGTGTGAAAAGATTCTAGGACAAACGGTCGAGGAGTTATGAGCAATTTAGTACTTTTGGTTGCTGTAGCGCCACCTATGGGCCAAACGGGGTCATACTCTGTTAGGTTGTCCCCGTATTTGAGGCCTACCATCTGGGTGAGTTTCAAGTCTCTAGGCCTTACGGTTTGGGCTGCACGATGCGTTTTAGGTTTTTTTTTTTTCATTGTACCTATCAAATTAACATTACAAGGCACAGTTTGTCTCAAAAGTGACTTTTTATTGTTGCATATTCAACCTTTTTTTTATGTGTTCAGGTCTCCACAATGAGCCATCTTATGAGACTGAGGATCATTCTGGGTGTTGGATATATGGACCAAATTGTCGGACCCGTTCAAGGGGGCGCTGTCGAGCCCCCCTGCCACGCCCGGGTACCAGCTTCAGCCTAGCCCTGATGGCCGCGGGTTTTGTCCCGTGTGCAAAGTTTCAAGAGTTTGAGCACGTTAAGAACCCCAAAAGTGCCTGAAAGCATGAAAAAGCTTAAAAAAAGGAATATTAATGTTTGATGCATTGCCATGGCAACAGTGTCTAAGATATCAATAATCCTTTCACAGGTCTACATCTGGCGTGTGTCTACATTATGCACATGGATTTCCCACAGCGGCAAGGGCTCATTGACAGCACTTTCCTCCCAAGTTTTGGAACCAGTGTAACAAGGTCTGTGTTGGTGCATGTCGGACCGGACGCATCAAAATATCGCATACATATCGCGAGACTTTCGATATTGATATCGAGCAACGTGATATCGCGATAACGATATTGATTCGATATATCGTGCACCCCTAGTAAGAGTCCTGCTTTGCACGATATATCGAATCAATATCGTTATCGCGATATCATGTTGCTCTGGTCGTGCACGGAGCAGAGCTTGCATATCAACTGTCTGGAGATGAAAGCAGTTGGGTTGGCCCTGAAGGCATTTCTGTCGAACCTCAGAGGCCACCATGTTTTAGTCCGCACAGACAATATGTCAGTGTCGAGTTTAACCCTGAATGTCCAAGTCTTATCCTAGACAGCAAAACCTCTTCTTTCCTATTTCCTCCCTGGCAGTTTACCCTCCCTACTATCTTTGTGATGCTGTGACACCATCTCCCTTTGCTACTACTATCCCATCTAATTTGCCACTTATTTATTAACTTCCTCTTTAAAATCGATTTTGCCTCCTTTTTCCCCATAGGTACTCTAACATCCACCTCTCTCCTTTCTAGTGCTTTTTTTGCTAGTTTATCAGCAACTTCATTACCAGATACCCCAACATGTGCTGGTACCCAACAAAAATACACCACTATTCCAGCTTCTTTCAGTCTGTATAATGATAAATAATTTTATCATTAATAATAATTTCTCCAGCCTTTGAAAAAATCCTCTCACAAGGGACACTTGTTGCATGCCAGACCAAACCCGTCTTTCATCCCAGAAATGTCTAACCTTCTGACAACATTCTGTACTATGTCTGCCAATATCATAGTTCTTGGAGATATGAATATCCATGTCAACTCCCCACCTGTCGTTTTGCAGCAGAATTCCTTCAATTACTGGACTGTTTTAATCTGACTCAACTTGTCGATGTCCCCACTAACACTAGGGGACACACACTCGACCTGGTTATTACAAACTCTGACCATCTCAGCAATCTCCGGGATCGATCCTTTTGATACAAAAGCAGTATCGAAAATATCGATAGCCTACTTAAGGATCGATCCGCCCATCCCAGAATCCGCGTTCAGTTTGTACTAGTCCAGTGGCCGTGTTGAATCGCAGTCGCACCATGGCTGTGAAAGCAACTGTGACGGCAGCCGATGTTTAGATTCAACTTAGTGTTTCCCCTTTCACTGTGAACGTTACGACAGACCTGTGCAGTTACACCTGAGTTGCTAGCTGCTGTTCTCCATATTGTGTGATTGTGGATGCTGCTTATAGTATAGGTCGTTTACATTATTATTTTTTTTCTTTTCTTTATTTTTTTCTTTTTCTCTCTTATTGACTGTTTGTTTTCCTCTAGCCTGCTGGCTGTAGCTTTATTGTATGTGAATGTATGGATAGTACGTCACAGGCTAGAGTTTACGTTTTAAAGCTTGTTTCATACACAGATATGGCCTATTTATGAATGAAATTTATGCTTTTATTTGTCATTTAAACTGATGCAAACAGGACTGTCGTACATATTGTTTTTAACTACCGGCATGTGTAAAAAAACGACGAAAACATGTTCATTGTTCAATTAATAAACAGTTTGTTTGATGACAAATCGCTAAAGATGAAATTGGCCTCCCTTTTTGTCATTGTGAGTGTGCGTTTGTTAGGGCCCAAGCCTTGAAAACGCACACTCACAATGACAAAAAGGGAGGCCAATTTCATCTTTAGCGATTTGTCATCAAACAAACTGTTTATTAATTGAACAATGAACATGTTTTCGTCGTTTTTTTTACACATGCCGGTAGTTAAAAACAATATGCACGACAGTCCTGTTTGCATCAGTTTAAATGTTTTTAAATGTTTTTAAATGCGTCCGGCTCGCTCATAGGCTGCGCAGCGGCAACTGCATATCCACGCCATTGGATATACAGTTGCCCTGGGGCGAACATCGTACCCCCGATCGCTTATAAAAGTCATAGCACACCATTCCCGAACAGGCCGCACGTTTTGACACCTCATTCATGGGTCTGTGACAAAAACTGCGGGAGGAGTTACGCGCCGAAAAAAAAGTGGAAGAAGAAGAAGAATAACTAGAATGTACATTTCCAGGAGAAAATGTGAAATGGTGCTTGCAGTGGCAAAACTCACCGCTCGGTTGCTAGGGTGTGGTACATAATTGCATACGAGCCAACAACCATGTCTGTACGATGTTGTGGAGCTGAAATATGGCTTCTATATGTTGCAATATGGTTTCTAGGTATCTTCAAATGGTTTTAATCCAGGACTAATTACAGTCCTAAAAGGCTTCAGATCGATAAAGGGTACGTGAGGGAAGCAAGGGCTTGGGAATGTTTCTTGTTGTGGAAAAGACCTAATTTGTCAAATGAAATCACACAGCTTTCTCAACCTGATAAAAAAAGTCAGAACTTCACAAAAATTGATGAGCATATGTGTCATAACATGGTGAAGAAGCATGCCAAGTTTCATGGAGATTGGACAAAAGGTGGCGCTATAATCGTCAAAAAGGTCTCATTATTATTAGGTGTTCAAGCACGAAGTGCTGAAAACCTATTGTAATTGCTATTTGAAAAAAAAAAAAAAAAAAACTAAAACGCATCGTGCAGCCCAAACCGTAAGGCCTAGAGCATGGGTCACCAACTCCAGTCCTGGAGGGCCGGTGTCCTGCAGAGTTTAGCTCCAACCCCAATTAAACACACACACACACACACACACACGTTTGTTTTTGTGACTTATGAGGACATTCCATAGGCGTAATGGTTTTTATACTGGACAAACTATATATTCTATCCCCCTACACTGCCCCTGTCCCTAAACCTACAGGAGACAGGAGAACAGGATTCAAATAATAAAGCACTGTAAGAAATAAAAGTTGGTGATCTGAGAGCACAAAATTCATACAAGAGGACATTCAAGATGGCCGCCGGTGTGGCAGGCATGGTAACGGCTCTTCTACTATACACTTTGATCTTAGGTTTCATACCATCTAAAGTGGGTTTGGACCTCAAACATGCTGAAAACAAGCAACAACTTTTTTCCAATGGGAAAATATATTTCAGCAGTATGGATCTAACATTACTTCTTAAGCAAACAATCAATATCACCAAGCCAAGCATTGGCTATGGGAAATACCTTGTGGCTATGACTTTCATTTATCCTCAGCAGTTCAGAGATTCCTGTCTGTTGGGTTTATTATATAGCATGTGAATTCATCAGTTTCTCCCGAAATACATGGCTGGTGAACTGGGAGAAGAATAGAGTTAACTTTATAGTTACTTACAGTGTAAGTAACTATAAAGTTAACTCTATTCTTCTCCCAGAATTCGTCACGCCCATTTTTTGCAAGATGCCGCCGGCTTCATTTTCTCTGGCGGTTGCCTCCGTCGAATGGACCGCGGCCGGCCGGCGGCAAGCCGCTTTCAGATCCAACAGCAAACAATATAAACAACTACAGGTTATCTGTCTTCACATGCTTAGCATTAAAGGAGAACTCCGGGCAATTTTTAAGTTAATCTTGATCGTTAGACCTTTGTGAGTAACCTATTGTATTTGCTATTTGAAAAAAAAAAAAACCTAAAACGCATCGTGCAGCCCAAACCGTAAGGCCTAGAGACTTGAAACTCGGCCAGATGGTAGGCCTCAAATATGGGGACAACCTATCAGAGTATGACCCCGTTTGGCCCATAGGTGGCGCTACAGCAACCAAAAGTACTAAATTGCTCATAACTCCTAGACCGTTTGACACCACTGTAATCCCTGGCTCAAGACGGACAAGATGTATATCTCGGATTTCGATTTGGAGCAAAAAAAAATTTGTTATGGCCAATTTTGTTCAAAACCTACTTTTGCGAACTAGTCCCTGGTTTTTTTCCCAATCGGAACCAGACCAGTGCAGAAATGTTCTCTGGAGTCTGAATATCAATAATTATCGAAAAAAAGTTGAAATTTGCCCTTTGGTTCACTATAACAGGGTCATTTAGGAAATGGACCGTGGCAAAATACGGTCAAAAGCCTATAAATCCTACAAAAAAAGTCAGAACTTCACCAAAATTGATGAGCATATGTGTCATAGCATGGTGAAGAAGCATGCAAAGTTTCATGGAGATTGGACAATAGGTGGCGCTATAAACCGTCAAAAAGGTTTGTTTCTGTGTTTTTTAAATGATTTAAAATCATAAGATGTTTTATTGTTTCATACCCCTCGTTGGGCAGCCCTCTGACACTTCCGTCGCCTTGTGGATGGTGACAGCTTCTCTGGGTTTGGGCAGCCGGCAGCAAGTCCCCCTTTCCCAGCTCCTCTCCATCCTGGAGAGCAAACGGCGGCAACTCCTCTGCTCACTCTCAGACGGCAGCCCTCCAGAACCCAGGTGGCCGGCAGTCAGTTAGTCCGTCCCCCCGACAAATCACGCCAGCCCACCACATCGAGCGCCATAGACGGATTTCCCACAGCGGCAAGGGCTCATTGACAGCACTTTCCTCCCAAGTTTTGGAACCAGTGTAACAAGGTCTGTGTTGGTGCATGTCGGACCGGACGCATCAAAATATCGCATACATATCGCGAGACTTTCGATATTGATATCGAGCAACGTGATATCGCGATAACGATATTGATTCGATATATCGTGCACCCCTAGTAAGAGTCCTGCTTTGCACGATATATCGAATCAATATCGTTATCGCGATATCACGTTGCTCGATATCAATATCGAAAGTCTCGCGATATGTATGCGATATTTTGATGCGTCCGGTCCGACATGCACCAACACAGACCTTGTTACACTGGTTCCTCACAGTTCCTCACTGGTTCCTCACAGTATACACTGGATACTCACAATAAAAACAAAGTGTTGTGCTTTTCGTCAAATAAAGAAAAATAAACATGATGCGCGTTTTAACTTGTCTCTGTCAGTGAGGTCCGTTCTGAAACGCGTCCGAAATATTAACTGTAAATCTCTCAATACTTGTCAGAGAGATACGAGATATGTCTCTTTATGAAGCTGAGATTCTCTTCTTTTAAATGAAGTAATTTATTTAAAAAATATATATTTACAGTTTATGTAATCCGTTTGAAACAAAGGAGAAAAAAACCTTGGGAGAACCCAGGCTCAGTCGGGGGGCCAGTCCTCCTTTGGCCAACGAATGAACAGTGTATGATTATGAGTTAGGCAGCATAATGTGTTCTCCGGATGTTGGATGGTCTGGCTACTCTTCTCACACAAGGCCTTGTAGTACTCCACATTTCTGGACTTACTCTCTAGAGGTACCAGATCCGGTTGTCCATTAGTTAGGGGCTGTTGCTTGCGCGCAGCTCTACTAATTTTACCCATATTAAATAGTTTAAAAATCTGAAAATCAATCCGTGGCGGTCAGCGTTGATATTGTGGCGGCCCGCCATAAATTAATGAATGTATGGGAAACCCTGCGATAACAATCAGATTTCACTCGTCTGGAACAGCTGATACTAGGGAGAGGTAAGCGGCTGCTTATATACTCTGTTGATTGAAAGATTAGATGGGCTCGCTCCTCCCTAATTTACGTTTAGGAACTTCATTAAAATACAAAAAGCTTGCAGATAGATAATTGAGCTCACCAGTTTGTCTGTGTTGCATAAAGGATTTAGACGGACGCATTGCTAAGGTTTTTGTGTGGATGTTGGCATGAAACTGACACTCACCAATTGGTAAAATCCTTGTACCGATGGTGCTAGCGTTAGAAGCTAACTCACATTTCATTCATAATATTATAAATACAGGCCTGTAGTTCCTGC
The DNA here is from genome assembly GCA_036326025.1 of Chrosomus eos. Taxonomy (NCBI): domain Eukaryota; kingdom Metazoa; phylum Chordata; class Actinopteri; order Cypriniformes; family Leuciscidae; genus Chrosomus; species Chrosomus eos. The sequence goes on from CM070838.1 coordinate 34,594,630, forward strand.
ACATTTTATTTTTTCTGAATTGTGTGAAATGACAGCCCGATCTCATGAAAGACTTGCAACCTGGAATTCTTGAAAAAACTACATGTTCTGCTGAAACAAGTGATTCTGATCATATCCATATTGATAGCTTTCTTCCTGAGCCCGCAGAGGATTTCAGTACCGAAGATTTCAATGATACGTCTTTGGATGGGGAACATTTAAATGATAAAACCGATCATTTATACTGTAATTAATTATTCAATAATGGGAAACAATACATCAAATGTGTTTTACTGTTGCGTGACATGATTGTTGACATGAGATAACACGAGATGCGAGAGTAACTTGCACTCTACCTAAATGGACCACTTGTCACCTGTGTAAATATGGGTAGTGTCTAGGGTTGGGATCTTAGTCAGGGTCTACTCTATATTTAATTTGACACCAAATGTTATTCTGATATCCTTGATTTCTTAGTATTGATGAAATACAAATTTATTAAAAGGTTTAATTTAACTTCCAATATAGATAGTATTTTTAAATGAGAAAGTGCACCCTGTTTTTCCAGTGTTGAAGCAACCAAGGTGTCGGACATTAAAACTCTTGTCCCTTCAGCTGGGCCTTTGTTGTCTAATCATGCTGAGTTGATTAGCATCTCAAGGCTCTGATGTTACACCTTTGTCTTTGAGATTCTGTCCCAGTGTGGGAAATTCTTCCCCATCCTGCCCTCTGAGTGCAGTAAAATAGTTTTTATTATGACAGGAACTTTAATTAAAATGTCCAAAAAATACACTACCCAAATCCCCATTCAATAGATTGCCTCATTGCCTCATCACTTCCCCCGCTAACATTTTATTGGAACAAAACTTCTCTACAGGCGCGGAGGAACTACATGATGTTTGAAGCACATGATTGCTATAAAAATAAAAATGGCAACAGGAATCACTACCTATCAAAGGCTTTGCGCAACACTAAAAGCTAAACTTCAGGGTAAATTAACCTAAAGACCTGTTGTTTGAGGTTACCGAGTGCAGTCAATAGGAAGAACAAGAGCATGTTTTACAAAAAAAAAAACGCAGTTAACGCAAACTGATGGGGGAATGAAACTCCACCTTTTATAAGCAATACATAAAGTTATGTTGTTTTTAAACCTACAACCAGACACGTGCACACATAGACATCAAAAGGGGCTTGAGCACCTGCCTTCTTTTAAATTCTTTTAATTTGCATGTTAATGAGAAGAGTCAGTAAAGAGGCCAAAGAACTTGTGCCAAAGAGATGTTCCTCTGTTGTGCACTGTTCTCTGGACCTTAAACAGCTAACATCAGACCTTATTCATGACAATAACACCAACATTTTTGATTAGATGACACATTTAGAACATACTCACGTTTGAGCTTAAACTCCCTGAGTTCTCAAACCAGGGGCTCGTTCTTCGTACGTTGCTTAAAACATCCGAGATCAAATGAGACATCCAAGATAATATCATCGGGCTAATCATGATCCGGCTAATTGGGTTCTTCGAACACTCCTGTTGTTTATGATTAGTATCGCTGGATTGAGTTATCTGAGATAACTGCGCGTTCACGCGCTGGTTTAAAAGGGGATATGTATCGATAGCAGAAACAGTGATCAGCGACGCTGCTATTGGCTGCTCAGCATGGCCAAAGAACACGCCCAGTTTTTCTCCCAAGCAGAGAAAGAGAAGGTTATGCCGATTTTGAGTCTTTAATTAAAACGCCAGGGAACACTTCTAAGTGTGCAAAAGCCAGGAGAGAGGGCTGGCAAAAGTAGCAGACAAATTAAATGCGTTTGTGGTGGCCATGTTAGATGTTTTAATAACTTTTTTTTTTTCTATTTTAATAATTTCATAATTACTTTGTTCATTGTCATGTCAGAGTCACCACACTATAGTGAACATGATGAAAGTGAAGTACAAAAATCTTCTACGTAATGGTAATTTTTACTAGGCCTTATAGGCCTACTAGTCTCTTTCAAAAAGGCACTGTTAAATAAATGATTGTTTGTTTATAAAAGCAACCAAGAAACAGATGCTCCTGCACCCTGGCAGAAGAGCTGACCCCTGGGTTTAGTGTGATTTGACCTGTTGTTGTGGAGGGCATCCCTGGGTTCAGCTCTTCCAGACACACATCCAGGGACCAGTAGCAGCAACACCTTCATTACTGGTAAATGAGATGGAATTATCTTAGTACACTGTGGAATAATTTGTTGCTGCATTAAATTAAGTAGGCCTATAATGCATATTGGCTGGTATAGTCATTTCAACTGTTAAATCTTGAGTAATGATAAATTGCTTTGACTTGTGAAAGTAAAAAACTGATAAACTTATGTTAATGTGAAAATATTTTGCCATGAGTTATTAATCCCATTGCACTGGATAGTGAAGAAACCTTCTCAGATGACTGTCCTTTGGAGGAAGTAGACTACCTGCAAATACATAAAATTTTTTAATTGATTTATACTTGTGCCTATGTCTATTATTTCTGACATGAGTCCACATGTACAGAAAGGCCTACAGAAGAGTCTGCACAACGCAGTGATACAGGTGTGGGCAGTGTAACTTTTCCTTTTTATTTGTTGCATGAGGCATGTGTGACAATTTGACAAATGACACAGGGTGAAATTCATTCCCTATGAGTCTTCAACAGAAAATAGAGTATTTTGAAAAAAGAAAAATCAGGGGGAGAAATAGAACTTGACTACTTAAAGAAAGAAATTGCACTAGAAATAGAGTTGCTTCAAAATAAACTTCAGAGTAAAATACACTATTTCACACAGAGTACTATTGCTGACCTTGCATAATATCTCTTATTGCAGGCAAAAGATGACTGAATAACTGGCTTTTCTTTACAAAGAACTATTGAAATAAGACTCAAGGAACTAAGCAAATGTGTCTTGTCTTTTATTAAACATTTAGGCTTAATTAAACCTTTTTCCTCTTCTTTTTCTGATGTTGGCAATGTTGTGTAATATGGCACATGCAATGTCACAGGTCCTGTCAGGTGCAACACTCAGGCTTTTCAGACACTGAAATCTTCCCTTTAGTTGGCCAAAGTTCATTTCATTGTGTGAACTTGTCCTGGCTAGAGCTGCATTGTAACTGTGTACATTTACATTTATGTAATACAGTGAGCTTGATATTTATATTTTTCCTTACCATGTTCAAAGTAATGTGCATAAATGTGAATGTCTCTGTGCTTCCACATTAGTAATATGAATAGTCACACGCCATCTAGAGATTTTAGTCTGTCAACTGCCTTTTTTTAAAATTTGATATAATATTACTAATCTGGAATATTAAGAATTGTAATAGTAACTTGGCTGCACATTTACATTGTGATCCCCCTTTCTGTACACAAAATCCCCTTCATAGAGGCCTTGATGGGAACATGTGTGCAGTCTATTGATCAATCACATTAGTGAAGCCTGAGGGACATATCTGTGTCATATTAATCGGCATGTTCATGATTGCATGATCTTCATTAAAAATTATAATATACCTGCGTTGGCAAAAAAAAAAATCCTGCTATAGCCTACAACCTTGGGTCTAAACTGTCTTGGAAATGCCACAAAAAAAAACCTAAAAACTGCTTGAGCGCCAGGGTAAACTTTGTGAATGACACGACAGACAGCACTTATCAAGTTCTCCGCATCTCCAGTAGTTTAAAGGAAAGAGCCACTCGCAAATAATATCAGGACAATGCACACAGGTTGTGCTGTTATTAAAGGCCGACTCCGACGAGTCGAACATTTAATGTGCGTTTCCAAAAAATAATTGATGTAAACGACATCCGAGAATAATTATATCTCTCAAAAGTACACTATCGCGCTGCGTTAAAAGACTTCCCGTATCACCTGCGCTTATGAAGCCGCGATCTAATCCTGTTTATATGAAATAAGCCTGCTCGCGAGCAGGTTCAAGCTAGCGCACCTGTTGCTATGACAGCAAGTCTAGGATGAGCTTCAAAGAACCAAACAATCCAAGATCATGGCAAATCGTCAACAATCAAATCCAGCTAACTGAGTTAGCGACGTACGAAGAACGAGCCCCAGGACTTCAAATGTATCAGCAGATAGCATTTAGATGAACCATGCGGTTTCCCTCTACCAAACTGAACTGACTTCTTCATTGCTTACCAGGCTTATATCTAGCAGCCCACACTCACTAGTGCCCCCAAGCGGATATTAGTGGTACTACCACTTGACCCAGGTAATTTCAGATCAGTTGTTTAAACCATTCATTAAAACGAATGGTTTAAAACGGTTCAAACGGTTTTTTGAAAACGGTTCAAATGAGTCATTAGTTCGCGAATCGGACGTGTCATTATCGGTAAGGGTGCTCCGATTGATCGGTCGCCGATCATGATCGGCCGATAATTGCTTTGGGATGTGTGATCGGCGGTCTCCATAAAGGCCGATCCAGAAAAGCCGATCAGATGACGCAAAACTCGCGAGACAATTTTTTTACGCCCTGTTAAAAATGGCTTCACCGGTCTGGCAATTCTACAAGGTGTGTGAAAAAGACGATTGCATGATATCACAAATACAAAAAAATAAAGTTGCAATTACTTTAAGTGTATCACAATCGGTAGAAGGTGTTAATGCTTGTGGTGGAGTGAGGAACATTTCTCATTTCTTCTTTTCACATTCTGCCAACCTTCACCGGCACACGTTCGAGCACCATTCATCTATCTGTCTCAATTTTACATCTGTAATGGCTTGTTTCAGCATTTATCTCAGCTCGAAGCCCACTGGCAGTCAGAGGCCCCATCGGCCCAGTCCATAATCTGTCCTTGAGAACCAGTCGAGGGTCTCTGAGGGAATGAGGGAAATGAAGGCAATCATTAGAAATTTAAAAGAACGTCCTCCTTTGATACGTGATTTGATCAACTTTGCATATTCCCGCAAAAACTGGCAAATGGTCACTGACGTCATTAATTATTAGTCCACTTTCAACTTTATAATCAAGTACGTTGGTAAATATGTTATCAATTAATGTAGCACTATTTGTTGTAATTCTCGTTGGTCGTGTGATTGAGGGATATAAACCTGTACTATACATCAAATTAATAAATTCTGTAGTTTTATTATGTTCATTTGGGTTGAGCAAATCAATATTGTAGTCTCCGCAGATAAAAAACATTTTTTTGTTATTACTATTACCAAATATTTCTGTTATTTTTCCCTTGAAAATGTCAATATTTGATCCCGGTTTCCTATAAATGCAACTAATTAGAATGTTCTTAGATTGGCTCCTTTAGTGTGCAGACTAGCTCTATAGGCTCCTTTAGTGTGCAGATCACGATCCGCAGTTCTGCCGAGCCATATCGCCCAGCCCTACTTTTAAGGTGGTCTTGCCAACCCTATCTCACGGCGAATTCGTACTAATTCTTACGATTTAACCAAGTGGCTAAATCGTACGAAATCATACGAGCTGGCTCGTACGAAATCGTACGATTTGTTCATCCCATTTAACACACCCTTGTGTAACGGCGAATTCGTACTAATTCGTACGAATGGTTTAAATCGTACTATATCCTACGTTTTTGTTCATCGCATTCAAGAAGCGTGACCCAATTCTCGTTCGCACAACATCGCGATATTTTTCAGCGCGTACGATTTGTCCATCCCATTTAATATATAAACAGGAAAGAGGCCGCACTATGCATAACTGTTTGCCTCTTTCCTGTTTATATATTCTAATTTTCAGGCCAGCACTCTTAAAGTTTAAGTGCAATCATTGAGTGAAGCCTGCTCCTATCTCCATCCCATTTAACACACCCCTTATTTGTGTAACGGCGAATTCGTACTAATTCGTACGAATGGATTAAATCGTACTATATCCTACGTTTTTGTTCATCGCATTCAAGAAGCGTGACCCAATTCTCGTTCGCACAACATCGCGATATTTATCTTTGTCCATCCCATTTAACACGCCCTTGTGTAACGGCGAATTCGTATTAATTCGTACGAATTGATTAAATCGTACTATATCCTACGATTTTGTTCATCGCATTCAAGAAGCGTGACCCAATTCTCGTTCGCACAACATCGCGATATTTACATAGGATATTTATCTTTGTCCATCCCATTTAACACACCCCTTGTGTAACGGCGAATTCGTATTAATTCGTACGAATTGATTAAATCGTACTATATCGTACGATTTTGTTCATCGCATTCAAGAAGCGTGACCCAATTCTCGTTCGCACAACATCGCGATATTTATCAGCAGTTTTACACGCCACATCTCGGTGAGTAGTATGTCAGACGGTGTCTTGGTGTTCGATATAAAGTTTATTATATGTTCTTTATTAATCCAGATCGGCTTCTTAATGTTCTCTGGAATGTATTTGTCATATTCTTTTTTGTTCAAAATAAGTGTAACCCAACACATTATACTGTTGATTAGCGGGTTATTAAACGCTAGCATCAGCATTCACGTGACAGATCTTCGATCATTTTATTATATTCATATTTTTGGAGTTAATGTAAGTATTAACTACCACTGTACTTCTACTGTGGTATTTTGTGTTTATAGTAACGTTACAGAAATCATACCATGTTTTTACCGCAGTAAGCCTATTTCTACTGTGGTATTTTGTAGTAGGCCTAACTTACAGTAACAGCTAACCTTTAACGTTACCATGCTTTTACCACAGTAGTTCAGCCTTGTTATACAAAGTAAAACACAGTTACAACAACACGTAACTTTACCATGCTTTTAATACATTTGATGTACAATCCAGAAATCTTGAGACTTTGAGATCCTTTTTTTCTTTTTTGGTCACAGTTTTATTTTATTGTCATACTATTTATTTATTTTGTTTATTTTTATGTAGTCTTATGATTGTGGGCGGATCTTGGGGTTTGTTTGTTATATACATAAAATAAAGAATCACACAAAAAAAAAATCCAAAAGTTGTAATTCACTATTTTTTTGTCTTGCAGTTACTTCACATACATCTCATACTCCTCCATCTACACGCTCCACAACATTTAAACCAACGGCTCTTTTAAGAGCCATCACCTGCAAAAGCTCTCCTACTCTGTCACTCTCTTACACACACACACACACACACACACTCACACTCACGCCCCCCCCCCCACTCTCACTCACGCCCCCCCCCCCACTCTCACTCTCTCTCTCTCTCTCTCTCTCTCTCTCTCTCACTCTGTCTGTCTGTCTGTCTTTCAATTTCTCTTTGCATTCTTTCTCTTTGCATTCTTTCTCTTCTTTTCTTCAATATGGCATCTTGTCAAAATTCATCAGGTTTTGACCAATTATGTCAGGAAGCTGCAATTATTTCAAGGGATCTTGAAATCAAAGCTGACAATGCTGAAGTTGAAGCAGCTACCAGGGAGGCTGAACAAATTCTAAAAACGTTCAATCCTCCACTGGTAATGTTAATAATTACATTTCAATTTTCTTCTTCATTAAGTTACTTTTTTATTTACATTAAGTTGCTTTAATAAATGTATATTGTTTTTATCTGTTAATAGATTTCCAAGTCCTTGCTTTCAATCACTTTTAGCAATTTCTTTCAACAGTTTTATTTCTAATGTACATTATTTTTTCCCAGCTGAAAAAGAAGACCAAACGAGCCCATGGCACTCTTCTCAAGCCGGTCTCTTTTGTGGAGAGGGATGAGTATGGGCATCTTGTGCCTAAACGGAGAAGGCCAAAATCTACAAAGGCAAAAAAATTAAATGGTATGTCTGCTATAATTTGCACAATGTATTCTAGCACCTCATACAGTTTTCTCTTCTGATAATGTGTAGCACCATCATTTGCCTGTACTGTATATTTCTATTAATCTCTAATAAATCTCTATTTATAGCTACAAAGATCAACAATTCTGTTAGTACATCATATTTGGAGTCTGGGCAAGGATACATTGATCATGGTGAGTAATAACACCAACAATTTTCACAAATCATGCAGAGTTATAATTAATTATTTGTTATGTCTCATTGTTCCCAGGTGAAAGTCCATCACTGTCTGCTCGCACTGTTTGGCCAGCTCTCGAAGATATAGGTGTGTATTATTGTGTCATTACTTCTTTGTAATTATCAATCTAACCAACTGTACACTATAATTTTGTTAGTTTTTTCTTATACAGAAACTCTTCATCAAGAGGTAGAGGATCTGCTAGCTGATGGTGAAGACATTCAGTATGTAAATCCGACTTCCTCAAACACTTGGTCTATTCGCATGGCCCAGAGTAAAAAGAAGTGGGCAGCTTTGAGGCCAGAGATAGTGGAGGCTTTATTAACAGCCGAGTATACAGAGATCCAGCAGTGCCAGCACTGCAAACTGAAGCGGTCTATTATCCGCTGTAAGGACTGCATTCCTAAACAGCTGTACTGTGCAGACTGTGATGTATTGGCCCATGAAAGGAAACTTCACAACCGAGAGACAGATGTGAAAGGATTCTTTCAGCCCCTATCCCCAACAACTTTGGTTAAGGTGGATACTGAAGGCCAGTTCCAATTTGAAGAAAAAAGTATGTAGTTCTTTTTTTCAGAATTATAAAACCTTAGAATCTATCATGTGAATTTCCATGTAGTCATAATAATAATGAAACAATGTTATTTATGGTAATTTTTTTTTCTAGATTGCCTTTTGCCTCTTGAGGCACCTGAGCAAATTTGCCAATGTGCCAATGACTCCATTGAGGTATCAGAAGGTAAAAGGGCCATTCTCATAGGAATAGATGGTGAGTCCAGTGTAAAAAAACAACAAATATTTTAATGATTGTTTGTTTTGTTATATTACAAATACATTATGAATACATTGTTATTATTTCAATAGGTCGCTACAATGTCAGCTTGCCAACCTTCACATGTCCAAAATGTCTTGTGAGCAGAACAACCAGCATCCCGCAATTGATCAAGTCTGGTTACTGGCCTGCCACAGCAAGCTGTGAAACATTGTATAAAATAGATGTGTTTGTGTCCTATGACCACATGAAACTGACTGCTCCTGGAATGTCTAGACAGTCCTTCACCAGTTTACTAGAACAGCGGACAGAGTTCTTTGGCCGAGTATTAATTGAATTAATTACCAAATTATTTATTTTTCATCTTTTCTTTTTTGGGAGTGAGCTATTTCTTATATGGTTTTTGATTTTTGTTTTGTTTTATAGAATGGAAAGATATGCGCAGATGCTTTTCAAAGAAGTTTTTTCGAATGGAGATACTGCCAGTTTGAAATCGATCAGCTCTGTGGACTGAAAGTGTTTGACTGTCCAGCCTGTTCTCCATTTATGCTTGCTGTGGCAGTCGATGGTAACAGGAAAATGTATCGCTTCAAAAGAGGGTAGGGGAAGTTATATATTTGTCTTTCAAAAAGCATTTCAAAATAATATTTTATTCCAGTTAGTTTTTCATTAAATTAAGCCCTTCTAATTATCTTCAAGGGATGAAGATCATGGCTTGTTTAAGGGTGTCTTTGTCTGTGAGGATGAAGATGTCTCCAAGTTTGTGGACTACATTAATGATAAGACAAAGCATGTAAGTTGTATTGCTGTTTTGTCTTAATGATTTTTGAAATTGTATATCCTAAACAAAAAAAATGTGCAAATTTTCACTTAACTACAATAGCAAAATTAAGAACAATGCATTGAATTGTAAAATCTTGCCATCTTGCATGGCTTAATTGCAGCAAAGCAAAAAATCACTTCTGGCAATTTGAAATGTGTTAAAAAAAATGCTAACAGACTGACATATCTTTACACATATTTATTTCGACATTTATCCATATAGGTAATTGAATACTGTTTTGTTAAATCCTCACATTGTTTTTCTTTCCCTTTGTTCTCATCTTGATAGTCAGTTGGAAAAGGTGTCTGTGGATCGAGTCAGTGGACTGCAGCACGGGAGTCCGTCCCGAAAAAAATCAACAGGTTGGATGAGGAGGGCATGGAGGTGGCTGTCTGTCGACATGGTGTGCTTCTAAGAAGTCTCAACATGATGAGGGGAGAAATATTTGCATATCCCATGTTTTTACAAAAGGAGTTGACTCCAAGGAATGTGCAGTTCATGTGCACTGATGTAATATGCAAGTACTGGCCATACCTACAGAGAGTTGTTAAAGATTGCCCAGAGCTCTCTCCTCTCCTGGACATGAAGCCATTCCTGTCAGTGATGCATGCAAAGGCCCACTCTTGGAAATGTGAGGTAAACCGTTTCCCAGAAAATAAAGATACCAATTTGTGACTTCTGTATTTATTTTCAGTAATTGCTGCTTATATTCCAAAACACATTGTTGAGATTATTTTAACCCTGTTAAATATTTGATCCATGCACAAGATTAAGTGGGGTGGTCGAAACCAAGATGGAGCAGGCACCACCCTGGGTGAAGAGGTCGAACAAGTAAATAGCTTCTTGTCAAGAACTGCTATATGCAGCAAATACATGACCAAAGGAGGTAAGTCTATGCTGCAAACATACAATACAAAGTTAACAAATATAGGTTAAAGGTACACACAAAATTCATTAGTTTTTGAATGGCATTAGTATTAAACTTTTGCCTGATCCTGTATCGATGCCCAGAGGTGTTAGTGCAAGTCTAAGACCATTTTCATATTTGCATTCTAAAGAAAAAAAGAAAGAAAAAAAAAGTAACATTAATTGTTTTTTTAACACTTGATTTTTTTTTTTTCATGTATTGTTTAGCTAGAACAGACATGATTACTATCCAGGCCATGGCATGGAACCAACGCAAAATTGAGAACCTTGCGAAAGTGCTGTCCCGAAGATTAATGAAGGTATATTTCTAAATTGCCCTTCTCTTTTAAAGGTGAAAGCTATGTTTTAGTGTTTAATTTGTGTGTATTTATGTCTATCACAGTTTGTAGTGCAAACAAGTAGGTAAGTGGTATAGAACAAACACTAGAAAGTCAAAGCTGTGAATTGCTACTGATAAAATAGTTTTTTGCTGTTTTCCATGCTCATGTTCATTAATCATTCATGCATCTGTCAGTACTTTTAATGTTTTGATAAATGCACTTAATGGTGTTTTGTTATTCATTAGACAAAAGCAAAAATTCAGGAGGAGTCCTTGAACCTTGATGCAATGAAGACAGATTTGGCAGTAACAGATGATGAGCTTCAAAGCTGGATCAATGAAATCAAACAGTGGGCTGATACAGGTAGTCATGTTTTAGATTACCTTAGCACTATACTTAAAAAGGCTTTTTTATTTTTCACTGACTGTAGCCTCATGTATGATTTTTCTGTTTATACTTGAATTTAAGCTTCATCCTTATACCTCTGATGTAATCATAGATGTACATTTTTATTTCTATTGTTAAAAGCATATCTTATCAATAATTTAGCAACAAGTGAGGAGAACGCAGGCAGTCAACAGGGGCTGCAGAAGGTGATTGAGAGTCTTTATGTGAGCATCAGGCAGAGGAAGCAAAACCTTTACCGTCAAACAGGTTAGAGCACTTTAAACATTGAATCATTTTAAAGTTTTTAACAATTTCAACATTCGGTTGCATTCTTTTATAATTGTGAGACCCTGGATAGCACTAAACTCAAGAACTTAGGGCAAAAACATAAATGTCATGTATTTCAAACATTCATTATAAGAACGCAGTATGCAAAATACATATTTAAATACATACTTTTTTTTTTTGTCTTTATATAACTTTTATTTTAGAAAAGTCTTAAATAGAACATATTATGGCATGCTTTTGTCTTTTTAGATGGAAACAAGAGAAGACACAAGATCCGCAGAAAAATTTTGGAGGAAAAAGCCAAACTTAGTGCAGCTGTAGATGAATACAACAAGGCAGCACCTGAACAACTGCAGTCAGCTGATGCAATTCTGGCATCTGAGAGTTATGCATGGCCATGGCTACTGGATGAGCGTGGTATGTCTTGTTGTTACTCATTTAAATTCTGATATATGTATCGACCTATCTGCTTACAGTGGATATTGTGTATGCCTATTGTGCATCAGCATTTGTCTCAGCTGTACCAAGTTATCACTTGCTCTGCAGCAGTGTAAGCAGTGTAATCTAGTCCCCCAAGAACAAATGCAGTAACTTACCCATCATAACTTATATCCATAATATCTATCAATATACTAAAAACTTATTTTGAAAGTTGAAAGTTGAAATGTAATACATTCACTAAAACTCAATTGTAGCCATGCAAGTGTCAAAATATTTATGTTGATTAGTTTATCTTTTATATATTTAACAGACTTTGTACAAAGTGAATTGATAAACTATTCCTTGATTTTATTTTTGAAAACATCTTCACAGATAATCTTTTCACCAAAAAAAAGGCCTTTGACCAACTGATGCTCCTGAACCGGTTTACCGAAGAGGAGTGCATTGTCCTAAAAGAGATCAAAAATCACTGGAAAAGCCTCAAAAGAGAACATTCTGTTTTAAATGATCATTCAAGCCATATTGCTATTGAAATGAAAAACAACAGTAAGTACTACATAATTTCCTGTTCATCTTGTGTAAGCAATAATAACATCAATACAGTATATCCACAATATCATGCTCTTTAACTGAACCTGTGGTAATTAGCCATACCTGCTGCTCTGTACTGGTGAATAAGTTAATTGATGCTGTAAATTCAGCAGAAAATTAAAGCAGAACACTACTTCATTAAAATGACATAATAATTTATTTTGTGTTTTTTGTGTTACTTGCAGAACAGGACTGTGGGTTTTCTGAAAGTGGAATTCTAGGACTTCACTCTCTACTTATGAAAAGACTATCCTACCTCAAGAGTCACATCTCCTCTGTCCGTCAGCTGTACAGTAGTGTACTAGACAATTGTGAGTTGAAAGAAGATGATTACATGGATGAGGAGGATATCCAGTATGGTTTGGAGGATGATGAGGAGGAGGATGAAGACGAAGAGGATTTTTTCCCCCAGTCAGTATAAAAAGTGTCCACTCTGTCTTCTAGTAAAGTGGCTCCAATGTTTTCACCATTTGGTCAGTATTTTAATATCAGTCACGACAAGCTGGTTTTCAATGGATTTTACCTTCTCACCTTGGCCTTTTATTGTACTGAGGATGGAATACACTACACAATATCTTTTTAAATCTGAACAGATTATAAAACTTCTGACTTTTGGCAACTAGCGTCAACTTGTCCAGACTAAATCGACTTAAACATCTAGCCAAAAGTTGTATTGTGTATTCAAGCCAACAATAACTTGTGGAAAGTTATCAAAGATCAAAAACTCTGCTGAATGTTTTATGTTTGTTAACTTATATTTAAAACCTGTTTTCTCTTATCATCTTTTACCAGAATGTGGCTAACACATAATACCCTTAACACACCCTGAACATCAAGAATATACTGTCATTTCATTTCCATTAAATCTCTACTGCCTTTGTTACGTGATGAAACACTGACAAGGTGTGCAAATATGTAATTCTACAAATATTTAATTCTACAGTTAAGGTCTTATGTTTGTATATTAAAATTCTTAATTGACATTGTAAAACATTACTAGTATTGCACTTACTATTGTTATTTTACTCAAATAGCTTAAATAGCTTTTTGGTGTAAAAAAAAATGTAATTTACAATTCATGATCCTCTGGACAATGTTTTACCAACATGTCATTGTATATTAATATTCTCTGTCATAAATAAAAATTATGTCAATAAAAATGTTGATGTTAAATGTTTAGATGTCTAAAAATGCATGTACTGTATTTATTTTTATTAACCCCCTAGTGGGGGTGGGTAGCTTAACACAAGCTTATCAGGTTAAACACAAAGGGATTTATTATTATAAAATGTTAATTTATATTGAATGGGAAGAAATATATTTAACTGAAAAAAAATATTTATATATAAATAAATATATATGTATTTTTTTTTTTCAGTTACATATATATAAATAATAGAAACAAAATGACCATATATGGATAAGGAAGTGTGGCGTCCCTGTTAAACTGGGTTGTCATTGGCTGACCAGCACCGGCATGACTCTCGCTGGTTGTATTGTCTTTAAACCCCTTTTAAAAAGCGCTTCGTGCTCCAAAGTAAGTTTTGCTGTTATTATAACGTCAATAATATGGTCAGTTAACAATCATGTGATGTTATGTTATAAGGAAATGATCCCTTTACCGAGATCCTAACCCTAACTACACACTTCAAAGAACTACAAGCATCAGTGCAATGTTCCAGTGGTAGAATGACAGAGGCTTATGGGTAAGGTAGTTTTAAATTTGTTAGGATTCAATTAAATAAACTGTATCCTTTATGAAGAAATTATTTTCATAAATATGTTCATTGGACAAACCTCTAAGTAAGGTATATGAGAGGTATGCGGAAATTTAGTATTTTACTGTGCCCACTTTTTAAAACACATTAATACCACCTTTCCATACATGTCTGGCAACTGTGTCCAACATTATTTAGCAAGCATAGTACAAGTAGTTGTCCTGCCAAGTTTCTTTTAAATACACTTATCAGACCTTGATTTACAGCCAGTTAAAAAGTGGCTCTTCCAAGGGGCACTACTGGGCCCCCGGGGGTGGAAGGGCACTAAACCGACTGTATTCTACTCATCGTGTACAAGAAACTGTGTTAAATCACATTTATATTGAAGTATTTTATATTTCCCCCATTTTCTATAGTTATATTATGGTTATGTTTCAGTTTTTATGTGTATTTTGAGACCATCTGATTGTTATAAAAAAGAATCAAAACTAACCTTAACTTTGCAGAATTAATATTTCGATCTGATATGTTTTACATTCATGACCAGGGGTATCTCAAAAAAAAAAAAAAAGACTGCATGTATTTATGCATGTCAAAGGCATTGTCTGGAGTCTGTCTGGTTACTACAGCAGGTTAGTGGGGCACTAGATATTCTTAGTTATTCTACGTTATAGTGGCCATAGGGAACAGAACGGCGCCCAACCCAGAGTGGGGTCAACATGAGGATGTAAGACTGAAAGAACTGGTTGAAAATATCAACCTCACCACAGGTCTATAAGACAAAGGACCTTGGCAAATTAACATTTGAACTCTCACACACACACACACACACACACACACACACACACACACACACACACACTTCTTCCCCGCATCCCCCACTCTTGCAGAGATCATCCACACTCACACAAGAATCTATATGGTTTTAATTTGAACAACTATCATACAGTTTTATTAGTATTATTTGATGTGTCTACAAGTGCGACTGGTACACGTGTCCTATTTCCAAATAAGTTAAATAAAAGATAATAAGGTTTTTAAGAGTTTAGGAATAACTGGCACACAAAGGAATGTGGTCTCTAGGCACTCCCAAAGGTGTAAATTCATGAATGCTAATTTCCACTGTTCTTAGCAGATGTCAACTTCTACCCCCAGTAAGAATGGTGGGGGAATACAGTAAATTTCCACTGTGAACCCATGTTTACATATGAAATGAGGTCTGGTATATAAAGAAATGCAGCGGAAGGATCAGGGCCTTTTCTGTATTCAGAATAGCCCGTGTGGTTAAGGGTCTCGCAGCTCTCAGCTCACGTAGCCATACAATGTTGGGTAAAGGATTTTCCTCTTTGTTCTAGAACATTTGATGGTTTGCATTGATTATCTTTCAATTGATTATGGATTTGTAATAATACATTTACCTGACATAATAAATTGTTATATTTGATTATTCTAACAGACTTTGACTTATATTTTCATTGGAGTTAAAAGGAATAGTCAAACATTAACATATATTTAATGATGTACAGATATCATTGAAAAACCTTTTCATTTTATGGAGTCAGATGAAACGAGTTAATACATAAGATAAAATGTATTGCATTTAATTAAAAATCCCTTTGCCATGGGAAGAGACGGAACATGCGTGAGACCTTCACCTCTATTCGAGTACCGCCATTGGATCGAATTAGAAGGCCTTACAAGGATAAAAGATTGAACAGGATAACATATGTGGTGCCTGGAACAGACACCTTATAGCTTAAATTTCTAACCCAATTTTTATTTTGTAAAATGGTATGCTTAATAAGAATGCTACAGTTCAAATATTAGACAAATTCAAATTCTGCTGTAAATCAGCTCTAACAATAAGTTTCATTATTCAACTAAATTAATTTAAATAACTATGTAAAATTCAGCAATTATGAACTGATTTCAAAATGACCTCTCCATCTCCATGCTCTTCCTCAAGTGCTGGAATCAGTAATATGCTTGATCTTGATTGTATAGGATCCATGTTGATCATTCAAGTTGTGCCAAAAGTGTAATTTTAAGCACATTCCCTTCATGTAACTGAATTTTTGCATATTTACTGTATTTGCCACAACCTATTTGGGTAACGCTTTATTTTACGACCCGCAAACAACTGCGTAAGTAAACTGAAATTACGGTGTACTTTTCTGTAATTATAGCGTACTTCCGTGTAGGTATAGGGGAACAATATGTTAAGTTTGGGTAATAAAGGGGTAACAAGCAGATAGTATACAACCTGCAAATTACTTCGTAAGTAAACTAAAATTACGGTGTAACGTTTCTATAAATACAGTGTACCTCCGTGTAGGTATAAGGTAATAAAGGGGTAACAAGCTATGCAAGCAAATTATTTATAATGTAATTATTTTAACAGGTACCTATTAATATATTCCAGGCAAAAATTGTACGTCTGTTGTATATAAAAGTTATCATCACATTTCTGGCAAAATATGTTCTTGTGTAATTTTACATTTAATTTTGGCATCTGTGGGTTGATTTAACATTAATTAATCTAGTAAGAAAAGCCAATAAATTCATTTTTTATCATACTGTGCTTACATACAGCCATACACGTTTCATTTTCAACCCACAGATGCCAAAATTAAATGTAAAATTGCACAAGAACATATTTTGCCAGAAATGTGATGATAACTTTTATATACAACAGACGTACAATTTTTGCCTGGAATATATTAACATAATAGGTACCTGTTAGTTTTAAAATAATTACATTATATATAATTTGCTTGTATATCTGCTTGTTACCCCTTTATTACCTAAAACTTAACATATTGTTCCCTTATACCTACACGGAGGTACACTATAATTACAGAAACATACACCGTAATTTCGATTTACTTACGCAGTTATTTACAGGTTGTATATCTGCTTGTTACCCCTTTATTACCCAAAACTTAACATATTGTTCCCTTATACCTACACGGAAGTACGCTATAATTACAGAAACGTACACCGTAATTTCGGTGTACTTACGCAGTTGTTTGCGGGTCGTAAAATAAAGTGTTACCCATATTTGTTATAAAATGTGTCTGCATTTTTGTCCTATTTGTCATTAATATGACTATAAAAATTATGTCTCGATTAAAAAAAATCATGGTAAATGTTTATATATTATAGTTTTTTAAAGAAATCAATCAAGAAATAATAAATAAATAAAAACAATAAGGTTGAATATCTCATGACATCTATGAAATTGTTTTATACTTCAATACACAATATTCACCACACTTACATACAACACTACAACACTCCACAAACAGAGCTTTATTGTAGGATACACAAGTTGTTTAAATAATGCAAACCAAATGTATAGAAGCACAATTAGTACACATACTTTGTTTATTTCTTTATATGTATAGCCATATTTGTGTATGAATTTAAACATACACAAATGAATTTGACAGTATTGCCCAACAGTAACTACTGCATAGCTTCCTCTGAGACCCAGGTACTCCTCCACTTCTTGCCACTATGGAGAAAAAAATACAGACAGAAGTGATATTATGAAATCACCGTTTGCCAAAAAGTCCACACAGTCTGTGTATGCTTTGCCCTTTTAACAATGAGAAATGAAAAGACATTTTTATTTTTATTTTATTTTTTACAAAAGGTAAAATGACAATTTGGCTTAATTTCTCAGTTTTTTTTTTTTTTTAACTGCCCCATATTCTCTACAGCATAAATTCTTTCAGGCAAATGAGAGATGGTATGGCACTGCCAAGTCAAGTCACCTTTATTTGTGTAGCACTTTAAACAATACAGATTGTGTCAACGCAGCTTAACAGTGGCAGAATCAAATAGCAGAATCAATTATGAAAACTCAACTACGAAGTTCAGCACAAGTCAGTGCCAGTGTGTTTACACTAAAATATTGTCATGAACCACCACTTGCTGTTAACTACACATGTTTTTAGAAGAACGAATATGTTGCCGGGCACATAATTAGTGCTGCTGCGACTTGCCAAGCGTTTCCTGCAAGTATGATGCATGAGACATCGCAAGCAATAGGCTACAGTAGTTTGTAGTAGGCTAGTTTTATATTTAATAACAAGTTATAATTTTTAAGTAGTTCAATGTGTGTTTCCACAGATAAATGCAATTAAAATAGTTCCTTCACATTGGATAAAAGTCATAATTAATGTTATAAAAGAATAAAAATAACAATAAACAATATACAAAACTCTGTATCAGCATAGCATCATATTTCTGGTGTGCATATTTCTTCAGATGGCATATGTAATTAACAGTGAGTGGTGGTCCACAACAATATTGTAAGCATACTAGCAGTGCCATAACAAATCTCCAGAGGTAATCAGATAAAAGAGGCATTTTAGTGCCTCCCATATGTGCAAATGAAATAACTGAATTTTCTGAATTATTTTACATTTGTAAAACTAAACAAAAAAAGAAAATGAAACTTTTAAAATGAAAGTTTTAAAAACTTGTTCACACCAATAGTGTTATTTCAATACTCCATCAGTATTGTTTAAATACCAAAATACATTTAAGAACTATAAAAAAAATTAGTGTTAAGGCGGACTACTTCTCATTATTTACAAAACATACATTTTTTTGAAAGAGAGAAAGTGATAAACATTTAGGTCAAAATTACCCTAAGGATCATGGAAGGGTAGTTTCTTAAGTGAATAATAAGGTTTTTAATTATTAAATTAAGCTACTAAATATATGTGTATACTTACTGACCAGGATGCGCAAGGCTGCCATCGGAAGAGAAATTCTTTTCTTCCCTTTAAAGAACAGATAGACAAAATTGTATCAACATCTGTTATATAATCAAATTGAAGCCCTTTTCAGGCTATACAGCATAAGGAATAAAAGGAACTGATTTATGCTACTTATATTCATGTACTTGTCTACCTAACAATAATACAAAAATATGGATAATATCCTGGATTGGGATTTTCCTAATTACAATTATTTACTGAAAAAGCTTCTGTAGGAAAAGGCATATGTAATATTGTAATTATTTTGAGGGTATAATCTGTAGTAATGAAGTGGCGTTTTTCTTTCTTGATTCTGACCAACCTCCCTAACTCTCTCCCTCACAACCTCTCCATGGTACACATCCTGGCTGTTGTGTAAGCATTCTGCAATGCAACAATACACATCTGTAATTACAATTGAATTAAACAACAACAAAAATAAACTAACAAATAACATTGAAACAACTTTAAACAATCTAAAAAAAAGTTTTCAA
The DNA here is from genome assembly GCA_036326025.1 of Chrosomus eos. Classification (NCBI taxonomy): domain Eukaryota; kingdom Metazoa; phylum Chordata; class Actinopteri; order Cypriniformes; family Leuciscidae; genus Chrosomus; species Chrosomus eos. Next base: position 34,614,114 of record CM070838.1, read on the forward strand.
ATGGGCTGAGTGTAGTTTATTTAACAATTATCAACATTATAAAGATGGAAAAATAATTACCATTACCATTATGTATTTGTCTACGCTTCCTTTGCTTTGGCATGTAGAACACATTGGCCACAGAGGTGGAGTCATTGGCAGCAGAGGCGGAGTCATTGGCAGCAGAGGCGGAGTCATTGGCAGCAGAGGCGGAGTCATTGGCAGCAGAGGCGGAGTCATTGGCAGCAGAGGCGAGTCATTGGCAGCAGAGGCGGAGTCATTGGCAGCAGAGGCGGAGTCATTGGCAGCAGAGGCGGAGTCATTGGCAGCAGAGGCGGAGTCATTGGCAGCAGAGGCGGAGTCATTGGCAGCAGAGGCGGAGTCATTGGCAGCAGAGGCGGAGTCATTGGCAGCAGAGGCGGAGTCATTGGCAGCAGAGGTGGAGTCATTGGCAGCAGAGGTGGAGTCATTGGCAGCAGAGGGGAGTCATTGGCAGCAGAGGCGGAGTCATTGGCAGCAGAGGCGGAGTCATTGGCAGCAGTAGAGTGGAGTCATTGGCAGCAGAGGTGGAGTCATTGGCAGCAGAGGCGGAGTCATTGGCAGCAGAGGCGGAGTCATTGGCGCAGTAGAGCGGGTCATTGGCAGGAGGTGGAGTCATTGGCAGCAGAGGTGGAGTCATTGGCAGCAGAGGCGGAGTCATTGGCAGGATTGGCTGTAAAGATTTAGGGGAAAAAAACATTCTTAGAAAAATACTGTCACATTTATAATTAAACCTATTATATTTAAATGTATTACAATTATACACATTACAAAAAAAATTACAGTCCGGGCTGGTGGCTGCAGAGTCTTCGTCGGCCATAGAAGCAGAGTTGTTGGCCACAGAGGCGGGGTCCATGACCACAGAGGAGTCGTCGTTGGCGGCAGAGGCTGAGTTGTTCCAGGGGAAAAAAACATTCTTCTTAGAAAATTATAAAAGCGTTAATTAATCATTATAAAATGTTATCCTAGCGGTGATTTAATCTTTTCAAGCACCTTCAGCATGGGGTCGGCTTAACTGAATACACAATGTTTTCTAACCACAAAACATGTAATATACTATAGCTGAATATTCCTGCCATATGCCATACATTACTTTGAAACAATCACCCATGGCTGAAAACAGAATATTTCCTAATTGCAACATAATATGTATTGTGAAAAGTGCCATACAAATAAACCAGAATTAATGTATAATGAGAAATTAAAATATTTTTTTTTACAGTTTATGTTTTGTAAATATCTGGACTGCCAGTAATTATGCCACTGCATGCACTCCTTAAAAATATTGAGTATGACATCATAACAAACTTCTGGACAAGTCAAGGAGTAAAGTAGTTACGGACCCTTTTCACATTTATGGGGTTCTCAGAAGCGCAAGTCTCCATAGTTGGGTATATTTCAATATTGGTGAATGGAAACTACAACAAATATATTTTATAATATAATTATATATATAATATCGAGATTATGTTGGTCAGAAGAGAGAAAGATGTCTTAATTTGCCATCTCTCCCTCAGCCGTTGTATTAGAAATACTCACATAGCAGTGTTAACAATTTTTTTTAAATTTCATTCCAAGGTAATATTATAAATATTGCAGAGTATATATACCGATCAGGCATAACATTATGACCACTGACAGCTTTAGTGAATAACACGGATTATCTCTTCTTCATGGCACCTGTTAGTGGGTGGGATATAGCAAGTGAACATTTGGTCCTTAAAGTTGATGTGTTAGAAGTAGGAAAAATGGGCATGCATAAGGATTTGAGCGAGTTTGACAAGGGCCAAATTGTCATGGCTTAGACGACTGGGTCAGAGCATCTCCAAAACTGCAGCTCTTGTGGGGTGTTCTGGGTCTGCAGTGGTCAGTATCTATCAGTGGTCCAAGGAAGGAACAGTGGTGAACCGGCGACCGGTTCATGGGCGGCAAAGCTCATTGATGCACGTGGGGAACGAAGGCTGGCCCGTATGGGCCAACAGACGAGCTACTGTAGCTCAAATTGCTCAAGAAGTAATGCTGGTTCTGATAGAAAGGTGTCAAAATACACAGTGCATCGCAGGTTTTTGCGTATGGGGCTGCATAACCGCAGACCAGTCATGGTGCCCATGCTGACCCCTGTCCACCGCCGAAAGCACCAACAGTGCGCATGTGCGCAGTGAGCATCAGAACTGAACCACAGAGCAATGGAAGAAGGTGGCCTGGTCTGATGAATCACGTTTTCTTTTACATCACGTGGATGGCCGGGTGCGTGGAACACATGGCACCAGGATGCACTATGGGAAGAAGGCAAGATGCTCACGTGCCCACTGTCGGCACTTTCGGCGGTGGACAGGGGTCAGCATGGACATCCTGCCTGGTCTGCGGTTATGCAGCCCCATATGCAAGAAACTGCGATGCACTGTGTATTCTGACACCTTTCTATCAGAACCAGCATTACTTCTTGAGCAATTTGAGCTACAGGCAGTGTGATGCTTTGGGCAATGTTCTGCTGGGAGGTCACAGAGGTCTAGTGGAGTCCATGCCTCGACGGGTCATGGCTGATTTGGCAGCAAAAGGGGAACCAACACAATATTATAATGGTCATAATGTCATGCATGATCTGTGTATTTATATATATATATAATATATATATATATATATATATATATATATATATATATATATATAATTATATACAAAACAAACTTTGTTAGATTTACCATGTTACAGTTTTTCTCAATTGCTAAAACACAATTTCTGAAACCTTGCTCCATTTTCTGAAAACATTAAACACAAAACCTCATCTTCAAGCACTATTTACAAAACCTCTGAATCCTCTCGCAAAATGAAACTTTTGCCTCAAAACAGTTTTACCTGTGTTCAAAATCAAACAATGCTACTCTGCTTTGCTCTTTGCCATTTTTTTTGTTCTTCCTCTTCTTTGTACCCCTATTTTTTACAGTACTGTACCTGGATCTCACAAACTTGTCCTTTGTCTCTGTGATACTATAATTCTTGTTCTTTGTTGATAAGAACCTGCAACCAGTCGAAATCTATTGAGCAGTCAGTACTGTTAATGAATGGAAAGCACAATGTTCAGGGACATACAATTTGTTCATTGTACAGTATACAGCCTACAATGCACTGTACTACAGTATACAATATTAAAAGGGACAAAAATCAAAGGAGTAAACGTGTGATCAATGTGCTATTATTATTTATTATTATTATTTTGTGGTAATATTGGGTGTCACATTATTTTGTGGTAATATTGGGTGTCACATCATTTGAAACAGGTTAAATCAATTTTGAGTGGTTGTTCAATGATATGTGTTCTCTATTTGTATTTCATTGTTGCCACTTGTGTTTACCAGTATGGATGACATGTGCATTAGAGTGTAGAATGTTTTGAGAATGAGAGTGTGTTTAGAGTTTTGCTGAAAAGTCTAAGTGAGATCTGCAAATTGTGTTTTACCATGTGAAATGGTTTAAGGTATTGACAACAGACTGCACAATTAGCTAAAAGAGTTCAGGCAACTGAGAACTTTGTTCAGCCAGTGGGTTTTAGTGTTTTAGCAATTGAGAAAAACTTTAACTGTGGAAATGCATCATCTGTGAAAAAGGACCATTATAATAAGAAGAGCTTTTCAATTGGTAAATGCGTACAAATAAATACCTCTTACAACAGCCTCATAAAGTCTCTGCATGACTGGTACTGAGGGATGGCTCTGAACGTTGACGTTTTTAACTAAAACTTTTGTAGAGCGATGCTGGCCTCTTTGTGTTGTAATAAAGAGCATTGGTGAGAAGCCCAGTAATTCCAACTTATGAAGCTGAGAAGAGAGAACAAAATGTTTTAAACAAGAGTATACAGTCAAATAAAAAAATATGCTCTTATCCACTATCTAGTCAAATAAAGATTTGATTTGTTTACTGAATTTTAGTCATAATAATTATAATAATAATTTAAAATAATTGTTTGTTTCATATACTGAAATGAAACTTACAAGCAAGTCCACACAATTCATGATTTTGCAAAAATTGCCATCTTTTTTCAATTTGGCTGCCCACTGATCGTCAAATTTTACTTTTTGGGCTTTCAGGTTTTTCTTTTGAATAATCTTTGTTCCACAGTGTTTGCAGGTTTTGGAGGCACTGCCGATTTCTTTGTGGCAAGCACTACACTGGCGTGTTGTGGATCCAGGTGCCATGTTTGAGAGAGAGAGAGAGAGAGAGAGAGAGAGAGGGGGGGGGGTGAGTATGTGTGTGAAAGAGAGAGATGGAGAGAGCGAGAGAGAGAGTGTGTGTGTGTGAGAGAAAGAGAGAGAGAGCGCGAGAGGGTGAGTGTGTGTATAAGAGAGAGACGGAGAGTGTGTGTGTGTGTGTGTGTGTGTGTGTGTGTGTGTGTAAGAGAGTGACAGAGTAGGAGAGCTTTTGCAGGTGATGGCTCTTAAAAGAGCCGTTGGTTTAAATGTTGTGGAGCGTGTAGATGGAGGAGTATGAGATGTATGTGAAGTAACTGCAAGACAAAAAAATAGTGAATTACAACTTTTGGATTTTTTTTTTTTGTGTGATTCTTTATTTTATGTATATAACAAACAAACCCCAAGATCCGCCCACAATCATAAGACTACATAAAAATAAACAAAATAAATAAATAGTATGACAATAAAATAAAACTGTGACCAAAAAAGAAAAAAAGGATCTCAAAGTCTCAAGATTTCTGGATTGTACATCAAATGTATTAAAAGCATGGTAAAGTTACGTGTTGTTGTAACTGTGTTTTACTTTGTATAACAAGGCTGAACTACTGTGGTAAAAGCATGGTAACGTTAAAGGTTAGCTGTTACTGTAAGTTAGGCCTACTACAAAATACCACAGTAGAAATAGGCTTACTGCGGTAAAAACATGGTATGATTTCTGTAACGTTACTATAAACACAAAATACCACAGTAGAAGTACAGTGGTAGTTAATACTTACATTAACTCCAAAAATATGAATATAATAAAATGATCGAAGATCTGTCACGTGAATGCTGATGCTAGCGTTTAATCACCCGCTAATCACCAGTATAATGTGTTGGGTTACACTTATTTTGAACAAAAAAGAATATGACAAATACATTCCAGAGAACATTAAGAAGCCGATCTGGATTAATAAAGAACATATAATAAACTTTATATCGAACACCAAGACACCGTCTGACATACTACTCACCGAGATGTGGCGTGTAAAACTGCTGATAAATATCGCGATGTTGTGCGAACGAGAATTGGGTCACGCTTCTTGAATGCGATGAACAAAATCGTACGATATAGTACGATTTAATCAATTCGTACGAATTAATACGAATTCGCCGTTACACAAGGGGTGTGTTAAATGGGATGGACAAAGATAAATATCCTATGTAAATATCGCGATGTTGTGCGAACGAGAATTGGGTCACGCTTCTTGAATGCGATGAACAAAATCGTACGATATAGTACGATTTAATCAATTCGTACGAATTAATACGAATTCGCCGTTACACAAGGGGTGTGTTAAATGGGATGGACAAAGATAAATATCCTATGTAAATATCGCGATGTTGTGCGAACGAGAATTGGGTCACGCTTCTTGAATGCGATGAACAAAATCGTAGGATATAGTACGATTTAATCAATTCGTACGAATTAATACGAATTCGCCGTTACACAAGGGCGTGTTAAATGGGATGGACAAAGATAAATATCGCGATGTTGTGCGAACGAGAATTGGGTCACGCTTCTTGAATGCGATGAACAAAAACGTAGGATATAGTACGATTTAATCCATTCGTACGAATTAGTACGAATTCGCCGTTACACAAATAAGGGGTGTGTTAAATGGGATGGAGATAGGAGCAGGCTTCACTCAATGATTGCACTTAAACTTTAAGAGTGCTGGCCTGAAAATTAGAATATATAAACAGGAAAGAGGCAAACAGTTATGCATAGTGCGGCCTCTTTCCTGTTTATATATTAAATGGGATGGACAAATCGTACGCGCTGAAAAATATCGCGATGTTGTGCGAACGAGAATTGGGTCACGCTTCTTGAATGCGATGAACAAAAACGTAGGATATAGTACGATTTAAACCATTCGTACGAATTAGTACGAATTCGCCGTTACACAAGGGTGTGTTAAATGGGATGAACAAATCGTACGATTTCGTACGAGCCAGCTCGTATGATTTCGTACGATTTAGCCACTTGGTTAAATCGTAAGAATTAGTACGAATTCGCCGTGAGATAGGGTTGGGTCTTGCTGGTGTTTAGAGGATTTAGCTGGGCGGGGAGCTGGTCTCCATGTTGCTGTTATCTCTGTGAAGCTGCTTTGAAACAATTTGTATTGTAAAAAGCGCTGTATAAATAAAGGTGACTTGATTTGACTAATGATATATGCCTCATTGATACTAGGTTGGGAATTAGTGCTTGTGCTTGTGTGATACTTTGTTATTTTGCCAAGTCCTTCAGCTTTAAGGCCATTGCACACTGAAGTCCGAAATTTTCGTATGCGTTTTTTCGTGCTCGTCAGCCTATAATTTCGTCACGCACAGAAACCTTGCACACTGAGTCCGATGCGTATTTATTAAACCTTTGCGGAAAAAAAACGCAAAAAAATACAAAATGGATTCGTCAAGCAGTGAGGGTGATTTTGTTGCCCTCTCTCTTCTTTAAAAGAGAAAAAGAAGAAAAAGAGGGTCCATCCAAATGTGCCGAGAGGAAGGAGAGTTTCAGCTCGTCAAGGAGTTGCGCATCCCGAGCGATTCAAAATTTACCTCAGAATGTCAATGGAACAGTTTGATGCTTTGCTAGCGTTACTGGAGCTACATATTAAAAAGAAGACCACCAAAAAGAACACACACACACACACACACACCACACACACACACACACACACCAACAACACACACAACAACACACGGCCGGCAGAAACGCTGGGCATACAGAACAGCTGTATGGTTTGTTTATCATACAGTACTTTGTGCTGCGAGACGAAGTGTATCAACTTGTCAGATGCCATTCTGGATTGTGTCGTTCGCTTGTACGGTGGCTCTGAATAGTCAAAAGACCTCTCAAAATGCTGGCTGTGGATGCGGAAAACGCAGAAAATCGAACCTGATCCGAATTTTTTTATGACGGACGAAAGTTTCGGAGGCAGTGTGCAAGCGTGATTGACATAACGTGAGGTCGATTTTTTTTTTTTTTAACGTGCGAAAATTTCGGATGCGAATTTCGGACTCAGTGTGCAATGGCCTTTACTCTGCGGCGGGCATATTTCAACAGTATACCCCTCTGCTCGAAGTTGAGCATGGCGTGGGCGTCCCTCAGGTGCCGGCTCAGGTATGCCACCCGAGCTGGGCACAGATGGCATTGTACAGCTGTGAGAAAAAAATGTGCCAAAAAAGTCAAAACACACACGCACTCACACAGCTTATAACTGATGTGTAACAAGCCATTTGTAACACATTTGTAACATTTTGCCATGACAGACATGTCAACTTACTTTATCTGAAGCGTTTCATCATCTTTATAGGATAAAAAAAACACACATGAATCAGCTGATTTCAGGCAGAAAAAGATTGAGAACTCTAAAACAAAATACCGTGAGGACAGTGATTACAGACAGAAAAAGATTGACAACTCTAAAACGAAATATTGTGAAGACAGTGATTACAGACAGAAAAAGATTGACAACCTTAAAACGAAGTACTATGAAGACACTAGTAACACCAAACAAGAAAGGAAAATTTACTTAAATTTACCCCCTAAACCAAGTTCTAGTACCATTCCAATTACACTCAAAACAAATGGTCAAAAGTGACCGAAATCCACCAGAGGGTTTCAATGAAATTAAAGCTTTACCTCAGGCTTCCAAGACTAACAGATGCTCCTCTATATAGTGGGGACCGCATCATGTCATCATTAACCTGTAAAAAAAACAAAGAAACAACAGAATCTATATTAGTTATAACTTATGTGTGGTTGAAAAGTGGAAGATGTGATTGAATCATTCCTATTTTGAGCTAAAACTTCACATGCACACTCTGGGGACACCAAAGACTTATTTTACATCATATGAAAAGGGCATTATACCAACCCCTTTAAACTTTAGTTTTTTTGTGAGTAGGCAATCAATAAGTATGTCTCGAGCCCTGATATATTCAATAAAAATGTGCATTATATATACACACACACTATATTATTAATTAATAAAATGCATGTATATAACTTAAGGCCATTGCACACTGAGTCCGAAATTCGCATCCGAAATTTTCCCACGTTAAAAAAAAAAAAAAAAAATCGACCTCATCGACCTTCTGCCGGCCGTGTGTGTGTGTGTGTGTGTGTGTGTGTGTGTGTGTGTGTGTGTGTGTGTCTTTTTTGGTGGTCTTCTTTTTAATATGTGGCTCCAGTAACGCTAGCAAAGCATCAAACTGTTCCATTGTCATTCTGAGGTAAATTTTGAATCGCTCGGGATAATTGCGCAACTCCTTGATGAGCTGAAACTCTCCTTCCTCTCGGCACATTTGGATGGACCCTCTTTTTCTTCTTTTTCTCTTTTAAAGAAGAGAGAGGGCAACAAAATCATCCTCACTGCTTGACGAATCCATTTTGTATTTTTTTGCGTTTTTTCCCCGCAAAGGTTTAATAAATACGCATCGGACTCAGTGTGCAAGGTTTCTGTGCGTGACGAAATTATAGGCTGACGAGCACGAAAAAACGCATACGAAAATTTCGGACTTCAGTGTGCAATGGCCTTTAGGGTTATTATAGTTCACTAAAACTAGAACAGAAACCATAAACAGATTTGTTGCTTGAAATAAAATACCTTTCGCTCTAGTTAGACTTAGATACAAATTAAATCTTCTTTTAGAAAGCAAATTGATGTTCTCAATCTATAAAAATAATACCAAACCAGGTGAAATTGGAATGTTGAAATTCTCTCTGTTGGATACAAATTGGATCCCCCTGGATTATAGTGAGTAGGTTGTTCACAGTGCCAACAAAACGGAAATATGTGGAAAAGAGCAGTCATAGTAAGTGTTTTAAAAAAGGTGAAGTGGTTGAGGATCAGAAAGAGTCAGAAAGTGGAAGTGAAATGTCTGACTCGAGTACAGTGTTGTCACAGAAGCCAGAGAACCCGACGGTTTACAGAAAAGGGTCAAGAACTATATGATGGCAAATCCAAGGGGCTTCAGCATCGCTTCACAATCGCTTACAGTAAATGGAAAACCCTTGCTAAGGAGCCTATGGAGCTAGACTGTACACTAAAGGAGCCTATAGAGCTAGTCTGCACACTAAAGGAGCCTATAGAGCGAAGCTTGCTGTAGGAGTCCTTGAATCGGTTTGGTCTCAAACAATGCTGAAAATGCAAAAGCAATGGGACTTTCACAAACTATCACTCTATGTATTAGTGGTGAGGATATTTTTAGCGATTCTTTCCACAGGTTATATTGTTACCTGAGTAGGTGGCAACACGGGAAAGTCTTTTTGAGGTAGTTATTGACTCATTCATTCAAATACATTCAATTCAATTCAATTCAAGTTTATTTGTATAGCGCTTTTCACAATACACATTGTCTCAAAGCAGCTTTAAAGAAAGTGCATTTCAGAAATGGACAAAGAAATGCACTTTCTGTAAATCTGCTTCGTTAAAAAGAACTTTCTTTTAAAGCTGTTTCGAATCCCTTCGGGAGTTTACGCACCTTTCAAAAAATCCGAAGTACGAAGTCTTTTGGGTTTTATAACTGGAGATTAACCAGTTATAAAACCCAAAAGACTTCGTACTTCGGATTTAAGGTGGAAAGAGAAAGAAACTGTCTCATGCGAACACAAGGATACACATCGGTGGGGCTTTTGAAAGCTGCGTGAACTCCCGAAGGGATTCGAAACGGAAGAAGAGACGTAGCTATTCACTGCTAGCATGTGTAGCATGTAGCAAGTCCTGTTTGCTAGCATGAGTAAAAAGAGCCAACCCCCATCTCTATACAATGTTTTGATGCAGAGATATAGGTCTTGCAAAACGGTTGCTAGGGTACCCTGTTTGGTTGCTATTTGAAAAAAAAAAAAAACCTAAAACGCATCGTGCAGCCCAAACCGTAAGGCCTAGAGACTTGAAACTCGCCCAGATGGTAGGCCTCAAATACGGGGACAACCTAACAGAGTATGACCCCGTTTGGCCCATAGGTGGCGCTACAGCAACCAAAAGTACTAAATTGCTCATAACTCCTCGACCGTTTGTCCTAGAAAAAAATTGTTATGGCCGATTTTGTCCAAAACCTACTTTTGCGAACTAGTCCCTGGTTTTTTGCCCAATCGGAACCAGACCTGTGCAGAAATGTTCTCTGGAGTCTGAATATCAATAATTATCGAAAAAAAGTTGAAATTTTGCATTTGGTTGCCTGTAACAGGGCCATTTAGAAAATGGACCGTGGCAAAATACGGTCAAAAGCCTATAAATCCTACAGAAAAAGTCAGAACTTCACCAAAATTGATGAGCATATGTGTCACAGCATGGTGAAGAAGCATGCAAAGTTTCATGGAGATCGGACAATAGGTGCAGACAATCCATACACACACACACACACACACACACACACACACTGAAGCACGTGCGACGCTTGAGCTGTTTTTTGCCTATATGAAGACACAAATGCATGAACTTTCTCTCCAGGCTCTAGATCCACTCCGAAAGTCACTTCGTGATCATTTAAACGCTTCATTTGAGAAAAACTATCATCATGACATAAACACACAGAAACTCCGAGAAACGTCTCAGGTTACTATTGTAACCATAGTTCCCTGAGAAACAGGGAACGAGACGATGCGTCGAACGACACGGTGGGAACGCCTCTTGCGTGATTGCGTCTGAAGCATCTATGCCAACTAGTCCACTGGAATGAGAGAATGAGCGTCACGGGCGGGTGACGTCATGAACCAGGAAAGGATAAGAGCACTTCCGCTGCTCGCCGGCATTTAGCTTCGACTGTTGCCGAAGCAAGCCGATCGCAGGGACGCAGGAAGTATGGCAGGGGGACGCATCGTCTCGTTCCCTGTTTCTCAGGGAACTATGGTTACAATAGTAACCTGAGACGTTCCCTTTATCGAAAAGATGCGTCGAACGACACGGTGGGAACGAGAATACCCAACCCGCCATAATTACAAGTACCTGAGTGTCAGTCTGTTGATCTAAGCACTCAGCACCTGAGAACCTGGAGCAGCATCCAGGTCTAAACTGTAAAATCTCACGAATGTGAGCGGAGAGGACCAGCCCGCCGCATCACAAACATCTTGAAGAGATACCCCCTGCAATATGGCTTTAGAAGCCGCCATACTCCTGGTCGAGTGAGCTCGGACAACCAAAGGACAAGGCTGGCTCGAGTACTCGTATGCCAGTGAAATAGCCTCGACTATCCACTTACTGACTGTCTGTTTTGAAGCAGGAAGACCTTTCTTAGGTGATCCAAAGCAAATCAGTAATTGGTCGGACTTTCTGATTGAGGAAGTCCGCCGTACATAAGTGTCCAGTGCTCGCACTGGACACAAAAGGTGCAGTCTTTCCTGGTCCGCAGTTGCAAAAGGAGGAGGACAGAAAGCCTGCAGCACAATAGGCCTCGGAGTCAAGGTTGGAACCTTAGGGACGTATCCCTGTTTTGGATATAGGAACGCCTTGACCATCCCCGGTGCAAATTCAAGGCAGGTGGGGGAGACCGAAAGAGCCTGAAGGTCACCAACTCTCTTTAGGGACGAAATAGCTAGCAGAAAGATAGTCTTGAAAGTAAGGAACTTTTCTGAGACCGAATCTAAGGGCTCGAATGGGGCCCTAGACAGGCCTTCTAGAACTATAGTCAAATCCCAAGCTGGCACCTTAGTGCGGGTTGCAGGCCTCAGCCTCAAAGTGCCACGAAGGAAACGTGTAATCAGGGGGTCTCGACCCAAAGACATACCTCCCACCATTGTATGGTAAGCCGCAATGGCTGCCACGTAAACTTTTAGTGTGGAAGGACAAAGACCTGACACAAAGCGCTCCTGCAGGAACTCGAGTACTGTGTTGACAGAACAGTTAACTGGATCCCACTGATGTCGGTGACACCACAAGGAGAAAACTCTCCATTTAAGCGCATAAAGCTTCCTCGTAGCCGGAGCTCTGGAGCTTAGGATGGTCTCAGCAGCCTCAGCTGAAAGACCACTATCTATAAGTTGGGCCCCCTCAGAGGCCAAACCCAAAGATTCCAAATGTCTGGTCGAGGGTGAAATATTGTGCCCCCGGCTTGAGACAGAAGGTCCCGCCTGACCGGGATCTCCAATGGAGGCCCGTCTAGCAGAAGGATCAGGGGCCTCATTTATAAACGTTGCGTACGCACAAAAGAAGGCGTACGCCGCTCTCTACGCAATAGTTGGTATTTATAAAAAGCACACTTGACGGGAAAATGTGCGGTCCTTCACGCAAGCTCTGACCCAGGCGTACGCACAAAAACGGGTGAAATGAGAAATGGCGACACCGTCGGCAGATGGAAAAAACACGTGAAAGTGTGTGAAAGTGTAGACCGTTGTGTAAAATAAATGGCAATACTGCCTCTCATAAATAACACGAAGACTTCACAAAGCAAGTCTTACAATCAACAGCCTACACGAACACCCGTTTGATCGATCTGAAACAGAAATGCAAATTAATATTTCCAAAAAGAAAAGTCAAATATGTTCTGCAATAATATTGGCATGCTATACAATTCATCCTCATAAATAAGATGGTAAACAGAACGAAATAATGTACAAAACTGATATTCTCGCCAATGTGTCCGTCTGGCGGAGCAGATATAGATGCAATTAGATAGTCAGTCAGATAGATATATAATTAGGGAGATATATAGCCTAGATAGATTTATAGACAGACAGATAAATAGTTGTATTATTTGTCCTCTGGGGAAAGTTGTTTTCATACAAAAAATTTCTTCATCAGCTACGGAATCATGGTATTCATGCATGCCTTTAGTTTGTTTTATTTTTGATAAAATAACGTATGACGTAGCCTATGTCTGAACCATTCAGAAAGCTGCAAGAAATTACATTTGCGCTGAACTAATTCCCATTTCCAAGTAGATTATAACCAACATCTGTAGCTTGTCAGATGCAATTAAATGGATGGAAATAAAATGCCCCATCTCAATGCGTAATGACGCACAATGGCTGATCTTGCGCTCTTAGAAGATGTGGCAAATGGAAGGATTCGGAGTGAACGCATCTTCAGACAGCAAGAAAATTTGCTGGCAAATGAGGACGAGTGGCTTATGAGCCGGTTCCGACTTCCTCGAGCTGTCCTGTTGGACCTCTGCGGTCTTTTGGCCCCCGTATTACAGAGGAGCACTCGGAGGAACCATGCCGTGCCAGTCCCACTTCAAGTCCTAACAACACTAGGATTCCTGGCGACTGGCACTTTTCAGAGGGAATTGGCTGACAGGTCAGGCATATCTCAGCCGACCCTTAGCCGGATAATGCCAGACGTTTTAAAAGGCATAATAGCTTTGTCCCATGAGTGCATAAAGTTTCCATACACGGCGGGTGAACAGGCAAACAAGAAAGCTCAATTTGCAGCTATGTACGGTTTCCCAAACGTTATCGGTGCTATTGACTGCACTCATGTTGCCATAAGGGCACCGAATGTGAATGAAAATGCTTTCATTAATCGAAAGCATTTCCATTCGATCAATGTCCAAATTATTTGTGATGCAGACATGTTGCTCACTAACGTAGTAGCTCGGTGGCCTGGGTCAACCCATAACTCATTCATTTTAAGACACAGCAGTGTTGGGCGCAGACTCGAGGCTGGTGCTGTGCGTGATGGCTGGCTTCTAGGTACGTTTGATTACTAGACATTTCACATTTGACTGTACTTCAATGTCTTAACCCTTTCACTATCCTTGCAGGGGACAGTGGATATCCCCTCAAACAGTGGCTGCTTACACCTTTCCTCAATCCACATAATGCAGAGGAAAGGCACTACAACATGTGCCACAGCCGAGCTCGCGCTATAGTGGAGCGCACCATCGGCTTGTTTAAGGGCAGGTGGCGCTGCCTCGACTGCACTGGAGGGAGGTTATTGTACACTCCTGAAAAGGTGTCCAAAATCGTGCTGGCATGTGCTGTGCTACACAATGTGGCACAGCTTAAAAACGTGCCTCTACCCCCTGACGCCGATTGCTGTGTTGGCCCCGACCCTGACCCCCATCCCCAGGCATTTGAGCCAAATGCTGCTGCTGTGCGCCAGCGTTTGGAAGTGATGCGTCGCTTGTAAAGAACAACAAAAGGTGTGGAAAAAATATATTATTTATTCAAGAATTCCCTCATTGTGCTGTTTATTTCAGTTAGACAGTCTTGATTTCGCCCAACTCCTTTGCCACCTCTCTGACTGAGTTAATGACTTCCCTCTGCATTTCAAGGACTGCATCGGTGAGGACACGCCCGCTGCTGGAGGGTTGAGAGCCGCGTGCCGTGGAGACGCTGGGCACAGACGGCTGCTCAGCTGCAGCCTCTGAACCACTGGCACTGGCCCAGCTAGAACACCCAGCGACTGAAATAAAGATAGTTCTATATGAATAAATTGTAATCGTGTAGCCTACATATGTGACTTGACTGCATTCATTTGACTTATTTCACTTACCTGTGTCATCCGGTGCATCTGGCGCGTCAGTGTCCCCCTCCGCCTCAGTCACCACTCCACTTAATAGGGATTCCCCAATAATTGCCGCCAGTCTCTCATCAAGAGGGGTCAGCTCCGGTGTCCCCTTTCCCCCACCCGTGGCAGACACACTCTGGCGATGGAGCGCTAGACGCTTTTTTGCCTCGACTTTGATGTCTGACCATTTCTTTTTTATTTCGGCCACAGTCCGAGGTTGTGAGGCTACAGCATTTACAGCGTCTGCAACCTTTTGCCACTCAAGTGCCTTTTTGGCATTAGTAATGCCCACACTGTGCCCTCCAAACAACATTTTTCTCCTCTTTTCCACCTCACCAACGATAACTTCTACTTCACATTGAGTGAAGTTACGTTTTTTTGATTTCCTCTCTATGTTTGCCATAATTTCGCAATCTATGAATATTAACTTGTGGGCGTTTCACGGACTATTTATAGGCAACTATGGGCGTGACATGAAGCCGCAAAAGCTGCGCTACATTTAGAATTGATTGGGATTTATTAAGGAAAAAATGCGTAGGATGTGCGTGCGCACGGTTTTATAAATCCGAATATTTCTGTGCGTACGCACGTCCTATGTTTCATCCGTACGCCACTTCTGACGCAAATCCTACGCAAAGTTTTATAAATGAGGCCCCAGGTCCGCAAACCAGATCCGACTTGGCCAGCGTGGTGCTACTAGCAGTAGGCTTATTCCATACCGACGGACCCTCTCCAGAACTCCTGGGAGCAGAGCAACAGGGGGAAAGGCGTACAGACGTAGCCTCGGCCACGTCTGCACCATGGCGTCCAGCCTAGACCCCGAAGCCGCCGCCAGGCGCCGCCATTTGCGCCATTTGGAATTTCAGCCGCCGCCAGCCAATAATTTCGTAAGCCAAATTGAGCCGCCATCTGATAAAGTTTGGCTGAGCCGGCTAGAATTATTTGTATCAAATAATAATTATATCACATAGAGACATACACACACGAAATGTAACAATACACGAGATCTATTTTCCCTCTGGATTCATAACAGTAACTAACAGCACAGTCTTGTGCTCGTTGCTACGAGGGGTGACACACCGTGTGCTGACTCGCGATCTTCGCAGTAGACGCGCAAGAGAGAAATGCACATTTTATATGGATTACATAAGAAGAGAGTAGTAGGCTAGTCTGTTTTCTTTCGTTTTGAATTGTTCTGTTTAAAAGTAGACATGTCTGTGAGGCAAGTAGCCCAGGTTAGGCTTACTTTATACGCCGACTTTCGGTTCATATGAGACGAGCTCCAGTTCACGCGCTGGCGTTTCGTAATAATCTACCGTCTGCTATATTTAATTATTATGTATTAAATCCAGGCAATTGGTTGATGAAAAATAGATTGAAATTAAGATACAATTAATACAAAACGAAATTCATTTTAAAGAAAGGTTTTGTGCTTTCTGTTTAATGTTTTTGTGAAAGTTTTAAAGCATCTTTTAGTGCCGCTTTCAGAGCGCTCACGTCCGTAACGGAGAACTGTCATCGTGTACCATTGTTTTTTCCTCATTTAAATGCGAACAACACTAAAAATAAAATAAAATAAAATGAATATTTTGTTCTGTGGAGACTGAAAGCCAACCCTTCTTCATCCGATGCGTAGTATTACTTTGGTTTGCGCAGTGTAATTCACATAATTAGCCTACTAAACAATATTTTAGGCCTATAAAATTCAGCCCATATAAATGTGCATTTTCTAAGCTTAGAAAATGGACAACATTCATTTAATTCTAATCATATGTAACATTATTGCGAAATTGATTTCTTATAGGCTATTTGCTATAGTCTATAGTATATCCTTATGTTTTTATCCAACTAGGCTATGTGTGTGCCTTAAAATACGGGACAAATCGCGTCCGTTATTGATTTGATTTTACCCAGACTTTTGTTAAATCTTCCGGGCATGGTTGCACAAACACCTGAATCAAAGATTGATGTTATGAACCAAATATTCAGGAACGGAGAGATTTATAGCACTAGACGTGAGTAACAAACCACCGTTTCCACATTGATAGCCTAATTCACAACGCATGCTTCAGTGTAGGCTATATTGAAGGGAAATGTGCAAAACTTTGTCCAAAATAATAATGATAACAGTGTGTGTTTATATTAAGGCGAGACACGGCAGGCAAAAACATCGTTTTTTTTACTGGTCAATTTGCTATTTTTGGATATTTGTCTTCAATAACAGGTCTTCTTTCAGACTTGTGGTGAAAAAAAAAAACGAAATACACATTTAGCTCTTTTAGCCTACTACACTTCGTCTGTTTGCGTCTGTAGATTTCTCATAAATTCAACAAAAAGTTTGCATTCTTAATCAGTGAAGTGGCAGCTTCAGCCATTTGCAGCTATGAAAAGTTTGGCGGCTGCAGCAGCCATTTAGGTTTTGGCTGAGCCGGCTAGCCAGCCAATAACTTCACCAGCCAGCCATTATTCTCAAAACAAATGGCTTCGGGCTCTAGTCCAGCCCCAGGGGGGCTGGGTGCGTCAGAGAATACCAGAGAGGACAGTGCGTCGTGTTCTGAGACGCGAACAGATCCACCTCTGCCTGACTATATGCCTCCCAGATTTTCTCCACCGCCTCGGGGTGGAGTCTCCAATCCCCTGGCCTCAGCTCCTGCCTCGACAGGATGTCTGCTCCTATATTCTGGTTCCCAGGAATATACACTGCCCTCAGGGAGAGTACCTTCCCCAGAGACCACAGGAGGATCTGGTGCGCCAGTTTGCAAAGCGGACGCGAGCGCAGACCCCCCTGGCGGTTCAGATAAGAGACCACTGATGTGTTGTCTGTTCGAACGAGCAAATGATGGCCTCTTAGGTCCGGAAGGAAATGTCTCAACGCATTGAAGACGGCCATCATCTCCAGGCAATTTATGTGCCAAGAAAGATGATGGCTTTTCCACAGACCCTGAACCGAGCGGCCTTCCATTACCGCTCCCCAGCCGGTGAGAGAAGCATCTGTCGAGATCACTACTCGATGGCAAAGAGCTCCCAACACCGGACCCTGGGTTAAGAACCAGTGTTTTTTCCATATCTCTAAGGCACGAAGGCATCGCCGCGTAACCTTGATCATACGAAACGGGTTTCCCCTCGGGGAAAACCCCCTGGTTCTGAGCCACCACTGTAAAGGCCTCATGTACAGCAGGCCAAAAGGTATCACGTTGGACGCTGCTGCCAGTAGACCCAACAGCCTCTCGAACTGTTTTACAGTGCGTGACTGACCTAGCTTTAGCTCTTTGATGGCTGACAGGATAGCAGCTACACGAACGGGCGACAGGCTGGCCCTCATCGTCACTGAATCCCATACCACACCAAGGAAAGTGGTTCTCTGTACTGGAGAAAGTACACTCTTTTGGCATTGAGCCTCAACCCCAACATTCGTATATGAGCGAGAACGACACCTCGGTGTCGAACCGCCAACTGTTCTGATTCCGCTAGAATCAGCCAGTCGTCGATATAATTCAAAATGCGTATGCCCTGAAGCCTGAGAGGGGCTAAAGCTGCATCCATGCATTTCGTGAATGTGCGGGGTGACAGAGCTAGGCCGAAAGGAAGAACCCGATACTGGTATTCTTTGCCCCTGAAAGAAAACCTTAGGAACTTCCTGTGCTGAGGGAGGATGGAGATATGGAAGTATGCATCCTTTAGATCTATCGTGACGAACCAGTCCTCGGATCTGATTTGGGTCACGATCTGTTTGATGGTCAACATCTTGAACTTGAGTTTCTGAACTGACCGATTCAACAGGCGAAGATCTAAAATGGGACGCAACCCCCCATCCTTCTTTGGAACAATGAAATAACGGCTGTAAAAACCTGATTCTCTGTCGGGTGAGTACACCTGTTCTATAGCTTCTTTTGCTAACAGGGCCTTTACTTCTTGCTCCATTACCAGAGCCTGCTCGGGATGCACCACAGTGGGCAGCACCCCGCTGTAACGAGGAGGACGAGAACCGAACTGGATTCTGTATCCTATCTCTACAATCTGCAGGACCCAAGGAAAAATATATGGCAGAAGCTTCCACGCTGCCAGAAAATTTACTAAGGGAACCAGCCTCTCGAGGCTGGTCTCTGGTGTTACTGAGAGAGCCAAATCTGGAGCCTGAAACATAATGGCAGGAACTACCTGACCTGACTGCTCTAAAGCCCCCCTCAGAGGGCGCGAAACCGATGCTGTGCCGCAACACAGCATCATCGACTCGCTGGAGACCACTGCGCCCTGAAGCACCGGAGGTGGCAGGGTTGGCAGGGAGGCCTCGTGAGGACCCCGAAGTGGAACGGGCACCGTGTGATGAGGTGAACACCACTCCACTTCGGTCGGGGCTGTCCCCACAGGCCTGGTGCCTAAGCATCAGGACCTTTTTTTTTTTTTTGAGCCGAAGCCTTCTTCGCCTGAAGAACGGTCCTCGGATCCGGCTTAGGCTTAGTCGACTTCGGTTGACAGGGTTGCGTCTGTCTCCAGTATCTACGTGGAGGTGCACGAGACGCAACACTCTCTTTTTGTTGCACACGATATGATGAGCTAGGCGGCTGGGGCTGCTCACGCCCAGCAGCCCCAGGGGGCTGGACACGGCGAGGGATAAACTTTTTAAATGCATCAGACTGTTTTTTAGTCTCCTGGAACCTTTCCACTGCAGCGTGGACTGCGTCACCGAAGAGACCAGAGGGTTCAAGAGGAGCGTCTAATAAAAAAGTTCGATCTTTATCTTTAATCTCAGAAAGATTCAACCATAAGTGCCTCTCAGTGGCTACCAAAGCTGCCATAGACCGCCCAATAGCTCTAGCGGTCTCTTTAGTAGCCCTGAGAGAAAGATCGGTAGCCCTACGAAGTTCTCGAACATCGTCATGACTAACACCCTCACTATTATCCAAATCCCCCAGCAGGTCAGCCTGATAAGCCTGAAGCAGTGCCATGGTGTGTAAACACGCTCCAGCTTGACCTGCCGCCGCATAAGCTTTGCCCACTAAAGTGGATGTAGTTTTGAGCGGTCTAGTGGGCAAAACTGGGGCTCTCATAGCAGATGCTGGACCAGGCGCGAGATAACTCGCTAAATTTTGCTCAGCCTGGGGCATCGACTCATAACCATATTCTTTTAGCCCTCTAATTCTTGAATAAGTGGTGGTTTGAGGGCTAAAAACACGAGACGAATATGGTTTATTCCAAGATCTAGATATTTCACTATGTAAATCAGGGAAAAATGGGAGCCCTCGTGGTGGACATAATGTGGCTGAAGAGAGAAATCGCTCATCTAACTTGCTTTTAGGGCGAGTGTTTTTATTCTCAGATGGCCATACAATATTTAACTTCTCTACAGCTCGTGACATGACATCCACCAGCTCATCATACGCCGGGGAAATAAACTGTGTATCCCTTTCCCCCGTGTGTGCATTCTCACTTTCGACACTCATAACATCAACTTCCTCAGAAGAAGAACAATGCAGAAAGGGAGAGCTCTCTTCCCGGGCGGGAGAAACCGCAGAGCGTGCTTCCGACACCGGGAGAGGAGAGCTAGATCTCCCAGGTAGAGAAGGAGAAAAGGTCCGAGGACCCGTCTCCAACCCCTCCGAGAGATCTAACTGCGATCCCCAAGAATGCATTCTCCGCGTTGCCTCGGCAGACGCGGGTCCTGATCCTTGTGGATCGCGAGCCTGACCACTCACACTATCAAAGAGTGACAGGCGGGAGCGAAGCATGCGAAGCGGTAGCTTCTCACAGTGTTGGCACTCAGCCCCCTCGAAGGCTGAGGCCGCATGCTCCGCACCCAAACAAATCACACAAAGCTCGTGTGTGTCCCCACCCGTTAAATAACGCGGGCAGGGAGGAACACACTGCTTGTAAACTTGTTTCGCCATAACGTTTCCGACAATATTGTAACAGACAACAATAAATAGACAGAGACAGTTTGACACAGATCGCTTGCTGAGGCAACAGAAGCAAAATGCCGGCGAGCAGCGGAAGTGCTCTTATCCTTTCCTGGTTCATGACGTCACCCGCCCGTGACGCTCATTCTCTCATTCCATTGGACTAGTTGGCATAGATGCTTCAGACGCAATCACGCAAGAGGCGTTCCCACCGTGTCGTTCGACGCATCTCGAAGTTCCCTTTTTCGATAAAGGGAACTCAAAAGGTCTTCACGGCAACCCGTCAAAATAAAAGTCCGGGTTTAACTTGACAGAAATATATTACTGTTGTACAGTAGAATTTAGATATGTCCCAATGTAATAATAATACTAACACTAATCCAAATAAATTATCATCAAAACTGATTTTTTTAAGGAATAATCCATTTTTCTTCCATGTTTTAATTTTAACAGTAAAGCTCATTGTGTAGCACGTTATTTGACAAAGTTTAATTTTATATGATTAAAATTGATGATAAATTATCAAATTTGTTTTTTTGTCTTCATTTTATTACCAGAAAAAAACTCAACGCAGAATTAGTGTGAACTTTTTTTTTCATATTTTCATATATTTTTGTTTAAAGTTTAATGTTTATAGTTTAATGATTCATAATACATGATTTCAGTTAATTAGACATGCTTTTTGATTGCTAAAAAATTTACACCACGTATCCGTGTTTACTACCCCAACCCCTCCCCCCCGTAAAAAAAATCCTAGGGGAAACACTGAACTGTGTCATATATTTATCAAAGTCAATACTTCAAAATGAGGCTTGGAACAAAAGAGTGGGTGGAGACTGAGTGGAGAGGGGCCACAATTAAACATACAATACAGCAGAATTCATACAGCTGTGGTGTGTTTGTCATGCAGGTATTCTTTTATATAATGGCAAGTAAAACCTTATAGTAGAGACACTAAATACCATTCATTCTTACACTTACAACTAATGTTCAAAGATGGCAAGGGAGACATGCCAACGCTGGTTTCATGTGAAATGCCTTAACATGAGTCCTCCTGACTTTGAGGAGGCAAAACACTCTAACTGGGCTTGCGATCTTTGCAAATAATTTATTTTGTGATAACACCATTTTTGTCGTTTACTTTCCTTAATAATACCTGATTGGTTACTTTCTCTTCGACTTGTAACAACTAAAAAATATGAAAAAAAATATGTTATGTGTCAATCTTTTCTGTTTTATTACCTCTCTATATACACTGGCATATCAGTAGGATTTCAGGACAATAAAAATTCAGATTTTATAAAAAGAAGGATAGTGCCTTCTGAAATAAAAGGATTGTCATTTAGTATAACGCACTAAAAACACCACAGCAAAATAACTGTTTGGAAATGTATTTCTACAGCCACTGTAAACGTCTCTTTGCGAGCTTTGGCTAGAAGTGCACCTTTACACACTGGAGACTCTGGAGACTCCAGCATCTTCAAATACCTGTCTGCTACTAAACAGTGGCTTGCTTAAAGCTGCCATTTTAATGCAATTCATTTGTTTGACAAAAACTTTCCTTAAGGCATTTCTGACAGTTTTCTTCTAAGGCAAGTCTTTTGACAGTTCAATAATCTCGGTTCAGTTTCCACAAAATATTAGCCATTTTCATGCCTTTTGCAAGTTTCATGCAATAATAATAATTATATCATTATTATTTAATCTGCCAGAGAGCGTCAAAAAAAAGAATATCAAATTGATGGGGAACCATTGACAGTTTCCTCCTATAACTGCTTCCTTAACCTCACAAGAGAATTAGTTATAAATCTGTTCTTTATCGGGTGGGTTTTTACTAACTATATGTTGTTTGAGGTACACAGGAAATGATCTTAAACAATCTGTGACATGCAGAAAACAATGAATAAATACTTTTCATTCACTGCATTTTTCTTTTATCTTTCAAAACCCTCTCATGGACACACAAAAGATCTTACAGGTTTTTTTCCCACTCAATAACCAGTTAAATATAAATGAAAGTCTTATCTGTTTTTGAATGATGATAATGACGAAGGTGACGATGCCAAGAATAATAACGTGGAAAGTTCATTGACCATACTATATAACTCAATGTCCATGAAAACTCAGGTCCAAGAATACAAATCTCACATCTTCCCAGTGTCAACCTTAGTGTTGATCCAAAATCACATAGGTGGTATAACTCAGCTTCATGATTCACAGCCGTGCAGGTATAATCCAATTTCAGGATCCGCAGCAGTAAGACATATGGCTTCTAAACTCACTTCATAGAGTTTCAAACAAACCCAACGAGGCAGAAGCAACAGAAGGACAAGCCCCACAGGATGTGGAGTTTTCCGATTGAGCATCAAACTCTTAGGCTGCGTTTACACTTGGCATTAACATGCGACCTGTATCTGGATGTTGTCCACATACACATTGAAAAGACAAGTGTAAACGCACATGTGATCGGAATGTTATCCGATCAGCGTGTCCGGGTTCAGAGGTAGTCGAGGACGCATTGTGATCGGATCTCAGTGTATTGTAAACGCTATGCAGCCGTCGTGTCTGCATTCACAGGTGCACGTCATTTAAATCTCCGCCCAGTCTCCCCGCGTGGCTGTCAGAAAATAATGGCCAGACGCAGTTTAGACACGAAATTAAAATTATTTGAACAATAAACATCAATCTTTAAAACAGTTTATTTAGACTACTTACATGATAGCCTACTATCATGACACGCATGCGTGTCATTTTTCATTTTAATTGCGCAACATTATCTGAACGAGGCGATCGCCTGTACACTCACGTCAGTCATGAGATCTTAAGAGCTGCACGCTGCTTTGCCAAAGGAATAATCGCAATCGGAATAATGTTTTAAATCTTGAATGTTTTTATTGTTTCAGCAT
The DNA here is from genome assembly GCA_036326025.1 of Chrosomus eos. Lineage (NCBI taxonomy): Eukaryota > Metazoa > Chordata > Actinopteri > Cypriniformes > Leuciscidae > Chrosomus > Chrosomus eos. The sequence continues at coordinate 34,637,612 of CM070838.1, forward strand.
GTTTAACAATCTCCCATTTCTGTCAATAAAGTCATTGCACGCTATAACCTTAAACCCAGATGTCATTTGTAACATGATCAACCTAGTTATTTTTGTAAGATCAACTCTGGAAGTGATCCTTCTTTCAAAAAATATAGTTTGATCTAATTAATGGAGATTGCATATGAAAGTAAAGTGAGTGAGTGAAAGCAATTGGGATATTGTTTAATTTGTATCATCTTTACTATTAATCTGCTGTCGTGCCCCAGACCTGATATAAATATTATGCTGGAAACAGAAATCCGATCGGTTATCCAGATACAGAGGAGCTTAATGTGAACAAATATAAACGCATTATGTCCTGATTGGCTAATGATCCGATCTGCTTGATTGGATCACGGTGATCGCATGTTAATGCAAAGTGTAAACGCAGCCTTAGTTTCCCAATCAGGACTATTGATCGTTTGAATGTTTAATATTCCTCCATTACAAAATCAACTACTTCTACTCTCTACACCTGTTTTATGCCTGAGAGTATTACTCCTTGTTGCCCCTCAAGGTGTGTAGTACAATTACAACACCAACCAACCAACAAAAAAACAAAAAAAAAACATGTACACAGATTTGACTGTTATACTCCGCTTCCACGTACGTACACGTACCTCGTAGACGGTCCCTACTGGGCCTAATCACATGCGAGTCACTTCCGGAGTGGTTCTGTGTTGAAAATAGAGCCCGACTGATATATCGGCGGGCCGTTATTATTGGCGGATATTAGGCATTTTCCTAACTATCGGCATTTATAATGGCCGATAAATGAATATTTAAAAAAATATATATATATATATTTTTTTATTATTATTTTTTTTATTTAATATGGACATAACAATAACATTGGATGAACCAGATGCATTGTTTAAAGTGTAATAGCACATGTGCAAATTTTCAACACCTGTCCATAGGGGCTTTTACAACAGATAAAAACACATTATTAAACAAGACAAGGAACCTTTACACATGAGAACAACTTTGGCCCGATTTCAACCACTGATTGAGGTCTCTGGTAAAGATGTTAATATTGTTCTGCAGTTTGAGTCCAATTGGGAGAGAATTCCCCCTCTGAAGGAGAAGCTAGACTGACCAAAAGTTTTCCTAAACTTTGGTAGCACACAATCCCCACTAACTGAGGCTCTGGTGGAAGGTCTTAAAGAGCCCTGACGCCTCTCTATGAGGCCAGAGAACAGTGGTGACACACAGTTGTTCAAACATTTAAAAGTCAATTTCAAAATACAAAAATGTACAAAATTTTCAAAAGTAAAAAGCTTGTGCTTTTGTATGATATCACAATGATGCCATATCATAGGTTTCTTGTCCAATATCTTAATTGCCTGTTTGAATAGAGAAGTGACTGGTTTCAGAGTGGACGCTGATGTTTGTGACCATGCTGTAATGCAGTATGAAAAATGTGAAAAAACCATTGCATGCATAAACAATAAAGCCGCGTGATGTGGTAACTCTCCTCTAATAAATCGAAAACAGTTTAGATTTGATTTGACTTTCCTACAAACATGGTTTACTTGACTTTGAAACTTCAGATGTCTATCCAAGATTATGCCCAAGTATTTAGTTTCATGAACCTCATAAAAGATGCTGTCAGGAGACCTCCGGTTGATAGAAAAACACATGGAAGAGGTTTTCTGAACATTTAAAGTTAAATGGGACAGCTGAAGCCATTTCGAGATGTTATGTAACGCCTGTGTTAACTGCTGCCCAACCATCGCAGTTGTTTTTGCTGACACATGGATAACTGTGTCGTCAGCATAAAGCTGGCAGTTTACACCCTGACAGCAATCTGGGAGATTATTTATGTACATAGAAAACAACAACGGTCCTAGAACTGACCCTTGAGGCACTCCTAAGTCATTTGGACTCAGGTTGGATTTCACAGTTCCTACTTTCACACATTGTTCTCTACCCTCGAGGTAGGACTTAAACCATAACAGAGCTGCATTAGAAAATTGGCATTGCTGTAATTTCTGCAATAAGATACAATGGTCTACTGTGTCGAAGGCCTTCTTCAGATCTAAAAACACAGCGCCTACAACATTCCCTTTATCCAGTGAACCTTTGATCTGTTCCAACAAAAAGCAGTTGCCGGTTTCTGTGCTGTGTTTTTGTCTAAACCCAAACTGCTGAGGATTCAACAATTGGTTATTTTCAAGATGTTCTATTAATTGCTCCGCCACAATTTTTTCCAGCACTTTGGAAACGACAGGGAGAACATGCCCGTACAGTGATTCATGTAAGGGTGGTGCTGCCAATAAAGCACCTAAAAGCTGTCGCAAAGAACTGGCAAAAGTAATGATTGTGAATACATCAAATATAGTAAATAGACATTTTAATTGTTTATTAATAAACAAATGTTTTCAGTCAGTGTTGCTGACGCTGACTCGCGATTTTCAGTGAACACGCCAGAGAGAAATGCACATTTCATACGGATTACAGTAGAGAGCAGTCTGTCTATGTTTTGAATTTTTCTGTTTAAAAGTAGAAATTTTAATTTCGGTTAATTTATGAGATGAGCTCCAGTTCATGTGCCGGCGCCTCCATGTCGTGATTATCTATTGTCCACTATATTTACTTATTTATTAAATCCAGGCAATTGGTTGATGAAACATTGATTAAAGGGATACTCTACTGGTGTTTCATATTAAACTATGTTATTCCCTTAAAGACCCCCTCCGACCCCCGTGAAAATAATGTTTTTCTAGGTGTTAACATGTTCTTGTGTAATTTTTCTTATGTTAAGGACATATCTTGAGAAAATAAGTTCAAAGTTGTATTTCTGAGTATTTCTACATTCAAATGGCTGTGAATCAGTAGCAGACGCTAAAATGCCGTTTAAAATAGACTGGAGTTGTGACGTAGTAACTCCACTGGGCGGGGCCACAAGCTCATTCTCCCCTCCGCCCCGCCCGCACTGGTTCTGAGGAGTGAGTAGAGAAGACGATGGCGGATCAACACCTATGTGCGGTAGCAGGTTACAATGCAAAGAGGAGAGATGGTGGTTTAACTAGCTTTCATGCTTTACCAGAACATATTGCTGTGAGAGATAGATGGATTACGTTCCTTGGTCACAGCAATGTTAAAAACCACACATCGGTTTTGCGGTCAGCACTTCACAGAAGACTTTCACTTTCACCAACTGGCAGAAGAAAAAAAAATGGGCTCCGTCAGTAAATTGTTTTTGAAGCCGGATGCAGTGCCTTCCATCAAGACACCATCAACTGGACAGCCTGTGTCTTTACCGGTAAGTTTATTTTTTTCTGTCGGGAGCTAGTTCAACGATCCCGCCTGTTTGTTAGCACAGTGCGGCCAAAGTCCAAAGTGCGTCTCCGCGCCAACGGCTCCGCCCACAACACAGAGGCGAATTGCTAATGAGCTACTGCCGCTCTGCTGAAGCAAAGTCGCAGAAAACGGCACAGGTTTTGTGAATTTTGCTAAAAATGGCATAATCATAATTTAAAGACCACTGGGAATGTTTAAAAATAGCTCAAAATATGATCGGAGGGGGACTTTAACTAAGACGAGTTGATACATACCTCTCTCGTCTCAGTGCGTGCACTAAATCGCTGTCTTGCCGCGCACCTTTCTTAGATCTTATCTCAGCCCTGTTCATTCAATACGTGCCAGGAAGAGAAGCGACCAAACACCTCCACGTTTTCCCTATTTAAATACAGTTACTAGAGTAGTGCAACTCGACCAAGAACGGTGACACAAAATAAAACGTTGCAGTTTTCTAAGCGTGTAAAATGGATAACTATAATGTATGGCAGAATACCATAGCATCTCGTGAAAAGTCCGCTCCCCCCGCTCACTCTCCTCCTCCCTCTCATTTCAACGAGAGCAGACTTTTCACGAGAGATGATATTGCTGTGCCGAGTCGAAGTGCTCCCAAGCACTTGCTATGGTATTCAGGTTGAAATGTGTGTTGGCAGTGCCTGTACACAACCATCATATAATGATAAAAATCCATCCAGTGTTTTTGTTTTAATCTCCTTATATTTTTTCCCCTGCCTCAAATTGAGCCGTTCAACCGTGTGACGTCAGACGGTCGGACGCCCCTTCCACGATTGTTGATTGACAGCAGCGTTTCAACACAGACCCGCCCTCACTCGTGAGCGTCTGTCAATCATAGTGCGCGCGGACCGGTGTCGTGCCGAAAAGTACGCTTGAGCAGCACAGTCTATGAGCAGAATGGAGTCTAAGAGAAGTGGTGTTCTACTCTTGGGTGTAATAACGAACACAGTCATTTTAATGTTCCTAAATCCGAACTGCTGAAGACGCAGTGGCCGAGTTTGTTTTCGAAGGGAATATTCCCCACGATCAACGTCAAATGCTTTCATGTTTGCGCGAATCATTTCTCACCAGACTGCTTTATATACGAGGGTCAGTATAAAGCTGGTTTTGCTAAGAAGCTGCTCCTGAAAAAAGGATTGGTACCAACTAGTTCCTGCTGCACCTCCAGAAGAACTGAAGTGAGTGTAACGTTTTATTAACCTTTATATTAATATTTATATTAATCTTTGCAAATCGCTAGCTTCACGATGAATGCGGCTAAGGTTTACACTCAGGGAACATTATGGCATGTTTTCTATGTACGACGTTCTCAATATAATTCATAATCCCACGTTTATAATGAACAACCCGTTATGATTATTGTGTTATTGTGTTACAGAATGCACAGAACAGAAGGGTTGGAGTCAGCAAAGCTCATTATCATTTAAAGGCATATGCACTTAAACGGCGTGCTGAAAACAGAGCTGTTTTTGACCAGGTAAAATAAGTGTTTTCTTACAATACTAATGAGAATTTTTTTTAATAAAGTATATTACAAACTTTTAATTTAGACCCTAAAGAGTCATATTAGCTTGTACAAAAATGGCATTATATGACCCCTTTAAAGCTCATTCTGCCTATAACGCTACGTTACAACATCAAGCAATATTCCTATAATTTATATAATTATAACACTTTGTTTCACGTTTAGTACATTTAGTTAACTACTTATTTAAAATAGTATAAAAGTACTGTACATATGTAATTAAAAATGTTTTCATTATGATATTATAAATTTTACTTTAGTAAAAAGATCTGAGTTCTTCCTCCACTGGTAGAGATTAGAGGAATTAAGACTAAAAATAGAAGATAATAAGGTTTTGTCAGTGACACTTGATATAGGCTATTTATTGATACAAGTTATGTTTTATGTAACGTGACTAATGCAACCGTATTTAGAATATAATATAACATGCAATGCTAACTAGTTTGGTTACAGCTGAAATGTATCATTCTATCATTCACCCTGTCTCCATTACATATCTTTGTCACACAAGAGTTTGATCACCACATTTGAGTGATCATTGCAAAACGTTTATATATTTATTCTGTTTATACTGTGTATTCTATATACAGTACCCATCCACACCAATAGACCCCTTTTAGCGCCGACGTAACAGTTACGTCACGGCGCTAGCTGGAGCAAAACAAACAGACAACTGGAGGCGGCCAATACAAACCAGCACAGATTCGGCTACATAATGAGGAGCTTAAATTAATACTATTATTATTATTATTAAAAATGAATATGCTGTATCTGGAATTTTTATTTCTAAAAAATATTCACATCATTAAAATTGCACTGTAATGTCACTGTTTACACTGTCGTCTTCTCGGCGCTGGCTGGGCAGAACTGCGGATCTTACACACAAGTCTTGTACATGACCATTCAGCACATAGTTATAGACATCTAAAGATCTATATGCCCTCAGTTTCTCTTTACACTCGGTTTCTCTATCAGGTAGGTGTAGAAGTCTGGAGGTAGCGTTAATCCTGTCAGATCGTCCATGCATTGAGTGAGCGTGTACGGGTCGGCAAATCTGGTTCCGTCCGTTAAAATTAACTTTTGCAAATAACAATCGCGGTCCTGGACAGTGAGTGACCTTGCACTTTAAGATAAAATCGAATTTTCTCCAGTCATTTTTAAAAAACAAGCTAACAAAACTTGCATACTAATGTTAGGGAAGCGGCCAGAGGGATCGTTCTGCCTCCACCTAAGCTCCGCCCACAGAAAAACGTCACCGTGTTTACCAACTGAAAAGGGGTCTATAGGAAAGTGTGTCCAAACTTTTGACTGGTACTGTACTATAATACACATACATAATATTGCTACTGTACTGTAATATACACATACATAATATCGGCCGATATATCGGTATCTGGTTTTTTTTTTAATCGGTATCGGCATCGGCCCCCAAAAATCCATATTGGTCGGGCTCTAGTTGAAAACATTGAGGATTAAAAACAAATAAACTGTCATCTGTGTTAAGTTCTACGCTTGGCTTCTCCTTGCAGGTAAACCAAATTTTATACAATATACTCACCCAATAAGAATCTATTGAAGTTTTTAGCGGATGAATATCTGTCTAAACTTTATATCGGTCAAACAGTGCGAGTGCTACGTGTGTATTTCTATAAAGAAACGAAAAAATGTATAAAAAAATGTAACTACACAAGCTCCCCAAGCTTGTAGGCAACATGAACTGGTCAGTTGAGTTGGGAGCTAGCACTAACTAAAGCGTGTCTATAACGTTAAGGGCTCTAATATACCTGTGCTCAAACACACCAATTTATCTCGAGCGTCCACTTATCTGAAAGCCACTAAAAGAAGATTTTGTGTACTTTTACAGTACTTTTTCTGTGTACCCAGAAGGACTGTGGTGTATGTAAATAGCACAACACGGAAGACAGGATTCAACCGGTCACCTGAAAGCAGAGGCACGTCCCCCTACTGGCATAGGGATGTAACGGTTGGATTTGTACACCGAACTGAGCCACTTGTTAGAAGTGAAATCTGAAGTGAGAGGGAATATTCTTAGTTGTGAAAATCGTTCTTGATAGATTCTTGTTTTAAGTATTTTCAACTAATACAGTTAAAAACTCGAAAGCAAGCACAAAAGTATTGTTTTTAGCTAAATTGATATCAGCCTAAAAATAAATATATTCTCTTGCTATGCTGTTTATCTTACTTAGATTTTTATAAGACCAATAATTTTTGAGTGAATCTAAATCAAGTGACTGCAAACCTTTTATATACTACGTCAAAAACTTAAATGGAGCTGGTTTAAATAAACATTTAAAAACCACACTTAGAACAACCAAAAACAACCAAACGGGAATGTTGTGTGAAGGTACAGTGTAACCACAGGAGAACGTTTTAGTTGATTAGTTCCCTTAACGTTTAGGGAACATTTTAGGGAACATTGTAACAAGGGATGCGCCTATCCAACATTCAGTATCTGTATTAGTCCGATACTGGCCAAAATCACTGAATCGGATAGTGTATGAATCACGGGTGTATAATCCGATACTATCACGGACCTTAGTCATTAACTATCCTACAATTGCTTAACAACACCTGAGAGACATGCCGTATAGAGAGATGAGCAACATGCACCACGCAGGGTGGCGAGATTTTCACAACAAATCCCACCCAATTGCTTCTTAAAAAATAGCCAATTGTGTTTCGGGGTGGGAGAGGCCGCGGACTTGGCATCACGTGAACGGTAGCTAGAACATGAGTGAGGTGAGACCTGTCAGCAATTATCATGTCAGCTGTGTGAAGTTATTTCAAACTCAAGGAAGACAAAACAAAAGCCGAGTGCAATTTCTGCAATGTTAGCGTTTCGAGAGGTGGCAGCATCGTTCAACACCACAAACTTGATTAAACACTTGCAGAAGCATCATGAAAAGGAGTTTGCTGAATTTATACAGGCGACAAGTGTCAAGAAGAAAAGTGTGCCGCAACAACCAACATTGCGGGAAACAATTCAAAAGCGTGAGAAACTCCCCCCAGACAGCAACAAAGCAAAGCTGATAACGGAGAAAGTGACTGAATTCATTTTGCTGGATGACCAACCCCTTTCTGTTGTTGAGAATATGGGTTTTCGACGCTTAATGGAGTATTTGGAGCCTCGCTACATGATGCCAAACCGGCATTTCATATCTGACACAGCTGTCCCAAATAAGTACAAGCAAGTGTGTGAATTCATTTCGAAATGTTTGGAAAATGTTGCCATGATTAGCTTCACAACTGACGTGTGTCCTATGTCATTACTAAGCCTGACTGCACAGTGGATAGACTCGCACTGGCTATCGGCAGAAAAGTCGTGGGTCACTTCAAGCACTCACCACTTGCCTATTCACGCTTAGAGGACATTCAATTGGAGCTGAATATGCCGCCCAAGCGCCTTCAACAAGATGTACGAACGAGGTGGAACAGCGCGTATTATATGATCGAGAGCCTCAGAAATGGGCTCTGGTTGTGGAATACGACCAGTAGGGCTGGGTATTGGCAAGGGCCTCACGATACCATACGTATCACGATACATGGGTCACGATACGATATATCACGATACATCACGATACGATACAGTACAATACATATTGCGATATATTGCAATAATTTAAAAAAAAATCCAAAATGTAAATGAATATACAACCTGCTATGTTCCACCTGGGGTATTCAGGTATGTGACAGCAGACAAAAAACGTATATTCTAATTTATTTGCAAAGGTATATGCATTGTACAGTCACTGAACAGTGAACACACTGAAATGTATGAAATGCAGATCACTAAAAACTAAAAATGTAGATGCCACAAAAATTATATATAAAAAATGCACCAAGTACATCATTACTGCCCGACTAAATGTACGTGATACAGCCTTTACGCCTCTAAACTCTTTCTTCTATTGACTTCGTGAGAGTTTTCCTGGTCAAAGCGTTACAGCTTCCACTCGTCGGCTCTGAAAGCTGCAGCCGTTTTTTAAATTTGATGTCTGTGCGCGAGAGAGACCGGTGTCTGCGCGCGAGAGAGATCTATCGGCTAAAAGCCATTAGCGCGCACACGCGCGCACACACACAGCACTGATGACCGGTGTCTGTGCGCGAGAGAGACCGGTGTCTGCGCGTGAGAGAGATCTATCGGCTAAAAGCCATTAGCGCTCGCACACACACACACACACACACACACACACACACAGCACTGATGACCGGTGTCTGCGCGCGAGTGAGACCAAGTGTGTCCGAGCATTAGTATGCGTGCGCTCTTTTAGATGCACACGGATATTTTTTTTTTCAAATATCGATACTAGAGGTTGAAATATCGATACACTATCGTGAAAAAAAATATCGCGATAGTTAGCTGTATCGATATTTTTGCACAGCCCTAACGACCAGCCCACCACATTGACTGCAAACCAATTGGGGCTACTGGACAAGACCATCGCAGTTCTAGCCCCTTTTGAGGAGCTGACAAGAGAGGTGAGCTCTTCATCTGCATCTGATGTCAAACGGGTTCTCGCACGAGAAAACAAGGCAGATGAGGGAATTAAAACAATGAAAGGCACCCTCTTTCAAGCTGTGAACAGACGTTTCATAGACGTGGAATCTGAGCCACAATATTCAGTTGCAACGCTACTGGATCCTAGATATAAAGACAGGTATGTGGGGTCTCTGTTAACTTTTATAATATGGTGTGTGTGTGTGTGTGTGCGCTTGCATGTCTGTGAGTGAGTGAGAGGGAGAGAGAGAGAAGAGAGAGAGAGAGAGGAGAGAGAGAGAGAGAGAGAGAGAGAGAGAGGAGAGAGAGAGAGAGAGAGAGAGAGAGAGAGAGAGAGAGATTGACTCACAAATGTGTCTGTGAAGGTTTTACTTTTGCACATCTAATGATTACATAATACTGCACATCAGCATTTCATCTCAAGCATAAGCATTAGCTTTCCTAATGGGATCCCTTGAAATTAAGGGGTAGGCTCATTTTAAATGTTACATGTGTATTTTTATTTATACAGGTACTTTGCAAATGCAGTAATCTCAAGACATGTAAAGGATACATTAATGGCAGAGGCAAGGAAGATGGAAGAGGACCATATCAGCAGCCTCAGAGCAAGCAGAGAAGACTGCAGTGGAAGCTGCAAGAAAGAACAGACTTGGGAGCATTTTTGATGAAATCCTGGAAGAAAGCTCAGTAGAATCTGATCCTCAATCAACCACCACAAATGCACACACTGAAATTCAAACCTACCTCATCAAGCCAACTATTCTGCGTTCGGACTATTCACTGCTGTACTGGAAAGTCAACCAACCTAGTCTGTCCTCCCTGGCAGCTGTGGCAACTAAATGTCTCTCTGCACCTTCCACAAGTGTGCAGAGCGAGACTCTTCAGCACAGCCTCTATTATTATTGATGAAAGGAGGAGCAGCCTGACAGCTGAGAAGGCTGAAATGCTCATTTTTCTAAAGAAGAATTTGCCTCTCATGTTAAAGTGAACACACTTATTGGAAGTCAAAGATGGACTGTAAAAAACATGAGTCAGTGGTTTTTGTGACAGTTTTTAAAGGTCAGGCAGTTACTGCGGTTTCTTTTCGTCTTATGGGAAAACGTGAACCAAATATTTTTGTTAACATTGCAAGTATCTCAAGTAACTCACCTCCATACTGGCGTGATGACTCCGACCCCTAACCAGATGAACTGGATAAATATCGTGAAAGTTCTGATCACATCTGACCTCTGACCTATTATGCTGCCTAAATCATAATAATACACTGTTCGTTCGTTGGCCAAAGGAGGACTGGCCCCCGACTGAGCCTGGGTTCTCCTGAGTTTTTTTTTCTCCATTCTGTCACTGATGGAGTTTTGGTTCCTTGCCACCGTTGCCTTTTTCGCCTTTGTCGCTATTGGCTTTTGGCTTGCTTAGTTGGGGTCATTTAACATTTAATTTTGAATTGAACAATACTATTACAACTTTACTTTCCTGTTATCTCTGTAAAGCGACTTTGAAACAATTTGTATTGTAAAAAGCACTATATAAATAAAGGTGACTTGACTTGACTATCTTTTCATACATGGAATTGTATTCATTCTAATGATTAGTTTTATACAGGTGTTTTACAGGTCAACCCCAGATGTTGCATGTGAAAAAACATTTGAGCTTGCACTATCTACCCTAGCTTAATTAAGAAAAAGAATATGGTATTGTATCTTTATCGACAGATACTCAAGTGTGTGGTATCGGACATGAAAAAGTGGTATCGAGCCACCCCTAGTTGTAACCCTGAGGGAACATTCCCTAAACGTAAGTTTTTGGTTTGGTTCAAACTAACCTTTAGAGAACCATAAACTAACGTTCCCTAAACGTTCTGTTTTAGTGGGGTTGTACGTTTCTACAAAATTTGTTTAAAAGTTATGACTTCACAACTAAAAACTTAATTATTCCAATAAAATGAAAGTGATAGGGCCTATATGACGGTGACAAGATAGGCTGACAATAAAGGATTCATAAAGGATTCATAAACTAGAGTCAGACAGGATTTGTTCTCAGAAGAGTATTTCTGAAAGGAAAATGTAGTTTCTGAAGTATTTCTTTTACTTAATTCGAGTTAGATTAATGAATTTTTTTTTGTTCTTTTATTTTTACAATGCATTTTAATCCGATTCACAGCCAATGTTATATTTATTATGTCTAAGCACTAGTAATTGTATTCACTTGCATTGCATTAACAACAACCTTCCCATTGTGATCATGCGGTTGCAGGTTGTAGTAATGTTCAGATACTTAATGACTCAGGGAAGGAAGATGACAGGGTCGGCTTGCGGAGACTGCGGGTTTATTGGAAATTAAAAAAACAAAATAACTTCACGCAAACAGCGTTTAACTTAGTCAGCAATTATCCAATACGTTCATCACGCTCTCTGGCTTCTCTCTAGTCTCAGGTTTCCCACACTCTTTCCGCTATCATACAGCTCGCTGTTGCACCCACAGTTCTCTGTCTTCTTTCCACATGGCTTTTATTCTCTCTCCAGGCCAATCACTGAAACAAGACACAGGTGTTCGTCATTTGCACTTGACCCACTTACGCCGCACCTGTCTCCTAATCTTCTCTCCCGCTACAGACTCCGCTAGGCCACGCCCCCCTTGCCACACAGGTCCTCAGGATGACCCGAGTGGCTCCACACCATCATGGCAGGTCCCCATCAGAGGCCTTTCTCTCCGGTGTGGAGAGGTCCGCATCAGAGGCCCGTCTCTCCGGTGTGGACAGGTCCCATCAGAGGCCCGTCTCTCCGGTGTGGAGAGGTCCGCATCAGAGGCCAGTCTCTCCGGTGTGGACAGGTCCCCATCAGAGGCCCGTCTCTCCGGTGTGGAGAGGTCCCCATCAGAGGCCCGTCTCTCCGGTGTGGAGAGGTCCGCATCAGAGGCCCGTCTCTCCGGTGTGGAGAGGTCCCCATCAGAGGCCCATCTCTCCGGTGTGGAGAGGTCCCCATCAGAGGCCGTTCTCTCCGGTGTGGAGAGGTCCGCATCAGAGGCCCGTCTCTCCGGTGTGGACAGGTCCCCATCAGAGGCCCGTCTCTCCGGTGTGGAGAGGTCCCCATCAGAGGCCCGTCTCTCCGGTGTGGAGAGGTCCCCATCATAGGCCGTTCTCTCCGGTGTGGAGAGGTCCGCATCAGAGGCCCGTCTCTCCGGTGTGGACAGGTCCCCATCAGAGGCCCGTCTCTCCGGTGTGGAGAGGTCCCCATCAGAGGCCGTTCTCTCCGGTGTGGAGAGGTCCCCATCAGAGGCCCGTCTCTCCGGTGTGGAGAGGTCCGCATCAGAGGCCCGTCTCTCCGGTGTGGAGAGGTCCCCATCAGAGGCCCGTCTCTCCGGTGTGGAGAGGTCCCCATCAGAGGCCCGTCTCTCCGGTGTGGACAGGTCCCCATCAGAGGCCCGTCTCTCTGGTGTGGAGAGGTCCCCATCAGAGGCCCATCTCTCCGGTGTGGAGAGGTCCCCATCAGAGGCCCGTCTCTCCGGTGTGGAGAGGTCCCCATCAGAGGCCCATCTCTCCGGTGTGGAGAGGTCCCCATCAGAGGCCCATCTCTCCGGTGTGGAGAGGTCCCCATCAGAGGCCCATCTCTCCGGTGTGGAGAGGTCCCCATCAGAGGCCCGTCTCTCCGGTGTGGAGAGGTCCGCATCAGAGGCCCGTCTCTCCGGTGTGGAGAAGTCCCCATCAGAGGCCCGTCTCTCCGGTGTGTAGAGGTCCCCATCAGAGAAGTCAGCCCAAGTCCTCTCTCAGCAGCAATATTTGTACATCGCTATCTGTTCAGCATGTTTCTGCCCTCATGTAGCAGGTGAGCCTTCGGAGCAAGCTAGCTAATGTTTGTGTAAATAAGCATAACATTAGGCTTTTGTGTTAGGCATAAAATTTTATTTACTTGGATATGTACAGTATTATGCAACGTTAGGTTTTGTTGTAGGCTACTAGTAGACCAGATTGCTAGTTAGCCTATGAATTATTGTGGTCAGCTAATTAATAGCCTTTAGATTATGGCTATTTCTAGCATTAGATAATGAATTAATTAATATTTTCACATTTTCAGTTTCATGCTGTACCAGTCAGAGACAGAGCAGCAGAGCAAAAAGTCAGAACCAGGCAGTTCTGGTGCAATACCTGAGGACAGAAGCCAGGACTAGCGGTGAATTACTACAGGGTCTTGTAAACCTATAGGTCCCTTCCCCAGAAATCAGCAGAATCGTTGTTTTTCAGAGGCGTTTTATTAGGAAAAAAAAAAAACAAAAGCTGGCATTAACTACTGTACAAGTTATATTCTGTCAAATTATAAAAAACTTTTATTTTGATGGGTTGCTGTGAAATCCTTTGAGTTTCTGTTTCTGATGGGTGTTTCTCAAATGGAGGTTACCATTACCACTACGTAACACGCCCCCCGCGTTCACGTCACGAAAATACTATTTAATGTAGTTAACAAGTTAAATAAATATATGATGATGGAAAAGGAAAATGCATTGCAGTTGAAATAAGATATGAAGATAGAACATTTATTTTGATCAATGTACATGCGCCTAATGAAGAAAAAGAAAAGAGGAACTATTTTAGTTGATGTGTGGAGAGAGAGACATGAAAAAAAGAGAATTTTCTAGGAAACAACTAGTTAGGAATTTCTTATGTTAAACAAGAATTGATTATGTTTTAAGCACAAGAAATTTAGAATATTTTATTGAGGATATATTGTACAAAGAAAACTCATTGAGCGATCATAAGTTGATTTTAATGTGGATGGATTTTTTAAAAAAGAGGATAAAGGGCCTGGAGATTGGATTTTAAATACAGAGATTTTAAAAAGTGGAAGATATAAATTAGGGATTGAAAAATTAATAGAAGAAAGAGCAGATGGGATGCACCTAGAAGATAAAAGAATATGGTGGGAAAATGTAAAATATGAAATAAAGAAATACTAAATAAAATACAGCAAATTGGTTCAGAGAGTTAAAAAAGATATAGGGAAAACACTAAAAGAAGAGTTAAACAAGAGAGAAGTAAATATACAAAATGTAATTTGAGAAGTAAAGCAAAATAGGCTACATGGTTGAAGGAGAGAAATGTACAAGATTTTTCTTTAATTTAGAAAAAAGTAAAGGAAGAGCAGAAATGATAAAAGAAATAAAGGTCAAAGATGGAGAACTAGTACAAGAAACGAAAGGAATTTTGAAAGAAGTAAAAAATTATTATGACAAATGACTTTTTAAAACAAAGGGGTTAGATGAAGAGAAGAAAAATATACTATTACAGCAAATGTCAATGGGAGTAGAGAATAAGGACAAAGCAGAATGTGATAAGGGAATAGGACAAGAAGAAATAATGCAGGGAATAGATCTTTTAAAAACAAAGAAAAGCCCAGGTGTAACGATTCAATGTGTTTAAGTTCTGTTTTATCACCTGTGTTCAGTTAATTATCTTGTTTGCTTCAGTTCATTCCATGTGTATTTAAGCCCTGTGTTTTCCCTGAGTGTTTGTCGATCGTCGTCTATGTATGGTTGTGTGTAAACCCTAAAGTCCTGGAGATTTGTTCTTGTTTCATTTTTGAAAGTTTCATTTTATTATTAAAACAATTATATTGAAGCTTCCGTGTCCTCGTCTTCGGTCACCTGCACCCAACCCTAACAGAACGATCGACCGTAAACAAAAATGAGCCGAAGGAGGAAGAACAAAGAGGTGAGCCCATTCGAAAACCCAATCCTCTTCCAGGAGGAGCGCTCCCTCGAAGAGTATGCGGGGCTCTATTTAGACATGTATGATGATGTGTCGATGGAGGAAGAGGAACTAACAAAGAGTTTCTGGGGTGGTCTGAAGGACCCATTGGCCCAGATAATTCTTGTCAAGGACCTCCATCTATCCTTCCTGGAGTTTGTGGATCACACGCTGTGGGCGTGTGGATCCAGCTACCTTGTAGAAGATCTACCACTCCAACCAGCTCCAAGCCCGCCAACGCCTGAGCCCATCACCTGCACGCCAACGCCTGAGCCCATCACCTGCACGCCAACGCCTGAGCCCATCACCTGCACGCCGGCCCCTGAGCCCATCGCCTGCCCGCCAGAGTCTGCACACCGCATCAGCCCTGCCGCCAGATCGGTCCATGGACTTCCCCGGCTGATGTCCTGTATGACTGATCCCCCACTGATGTCAGTGCGATTAGCCAGGAGGATGGCTGCCGAGGCTGGGGTTCACGTCAACCACGTCCAGCCAGAGACCGTCCAGCCAGAGACCGTCCAGCCAGAGACCGTCCAGCCAGAGACCGTCCAGCCAGAGACCGTTGCCTGCCCGCCAGAGCATGAATCTAGCCCCAAGCTCCCTGATGTGCTGGCCCCGTCCAGTTCCGAGTCCCCTGATGTGCTGGCCCCGTCCAGTTCCGAGTCCCATGATGTGCTGGCCCCGTCCAGTTCCGAGTCCCATGATGTGCTGACCCCGTCCAGTTCCGAGTCCCATGATGTGCTGGCCCCGTCCTGTTCCGAGTCCCATGAAGCTCCAGAGCCCTTTGACCCAGAGCCAGAGCCCGTTGACCCAGCGCCAGAGCCAGAGCCCGTTGACCCAGCGCCAGAGCCAGAGCCCGTTGACCCAGCGCCAGAGCCAGAGCCCGTTGACCCAGAGCCAGAACCCGTTGACCCAGACCCAGCGCCAGAGCCCGTTGACCCAGCGCCAGAGCCCGTTGACCCAGACCCAGAGCCCGTTGACCCAGACCCCGTTGACCCAGCGCCCGTAGATGTCAAGTCAGTTCCCGTTCCTGAACCTGTCCTTCTCCCCAAGAAAATTTGGGGGGGGGGCTATACGCCTTCGCCGTGGCCGGCCAAAGATCCACGGAGGCCGGCCAAAGATCCACGGAGGCCCGGAAAAATAACACCGCCGTGGCCACCCGAAGGGTCCTCACCGCCGTGGCCACCCGAAGGGTCCTCACCGCCGTGGCCACCCGAAGGGTCCTCACCGCCGTGGCCACCCGAAGGGTCCTCACCGCCATGGCCACCCGAAGGGTCCTCACCGCCATGGCCACCCGAAGGGTCCTCACCGCCATGGCCACCCGAAGAGTTCTGGACGCCCGAGGGTCCCACAGCTCCGCCCTGGACGCCCGAGGGTCCCACAGCTCCGCCCTGGACGCCCGAGGGTTCCACAGCTCCGCCCTGGACGCCAGAGGGTCCCACAGCTCCGCCCTGGACGCCCGAGGGTCCCACAGCTCCGCCTTGGACGCCCGAGGGTCTCACAGCTCCGCTGTGGCCACGCCCACAGCCTGCACCGTCGTGGCCACGCCCACAGCCTGCACCGTCGTGGCCACGCCCACAGCCTGCACCGTCGTGGCCATGCCCACAGCCTGCACCGTCGTGGCCACGCCCACAGCCTGCACCGTCGTGGCCACGCCCACAGCCTGCTCCGCCGTGGCCACGCCCACAGCCTGCTCCGCCCTGGAGGCTTCCTGGACCTGCACCATGCCCTCGTCAGCCTCCAGGGCGTACACCCTCCGACCCCTTTAGATGTTATACGGCGCAAGGACGCGCCTTCGGGGAGGGGGGAGGTACTGTAACGATTCAATGTGTTTAAGTTCTGTTTTGTGATCTTGTTTCCCCCTGTCTTTGTGGTTTTTGGTTTAGTCCTGTTAAGTTTTCCCGCTCCTCGTTTGTGTTCAGTTTTATCACCTGTGTTCAGTTAATTATCTTGTTTGGTTCAGTTCATTCCATGTGTATTTAAGCCCTGTGTTTTCCCTGAGTGTTTGTCGATCGTCGTCTATGTATGGTTGTGTGTAAACCCTAAAGTCCTGGAGTTTTGTTCTTGTTTCATTTTTGAAAGTTTCATTTTATTATTAAAACAATTATATTGAAGCTTCCGTGTCCTCGTCTTCGGTCACCTGCACCCAACCCTGACACCAGGTATAGATGGGATAGGAAATGAGTTTTAAAAGGTTTTTAAGGAGGAAATTAGTCTGATTTTAAAAGATGTATATGAGGAGATTTTTAGGGGGATAAAGCACTTTAAAAAAAATGTAGACCAATCACCATGTTAAACATGGATTTTAAAGGGTACCTATTATGGCATTTAAAATGTTCCTAATAATGTTCTGGGAGTCCCCAACAACAGTTTTACATGCATGCAATGACAAAAAACACTTTTGTTGTCTTATAATATGCATTTATTTTTACCTGATTTGCTCACCGACTTCCTAATGATTCGTTTGACGACTCATTTGTCCAAACCCCTCCTTTGCGTGACGCTAATCGGCGGTGATTGGTCAGATGACGCAGTCAGTTATATTTTGCGTTAGCCCAAAGCTTAAACATATTGATAAAGCACTGCAGTACTACAATACGCTTCACATAATCACATATTTCAAAAAACAAAAAAAATGACATTGGAGACCTAGAAGCTGCTGAGCGTAACTCTCACTCTCTCACACACACACACACACACACACACACGCACACACACACGCACGCACACACACACACACACACACACACACGCACACACACACACACACACACACACACACACACATAAAAGCAACAATTATTAATAGTACTTACAGGTTGTGATTCGGAGGAGGAAGCTGATCCAAATAAACTTGGTATTGAACCTTCCTATATCAGGCGACTCGCGAATCCACACTTGAAAGCATTTGTGTTTGTGAAGCGATCGTCATTAAAATAACGTGAACACAGCTCAAGGTGGTATAGTTGTAAATATAAATGAGTCTTCACATGCTTGTCCCTGGGCAGTGAAAAAAAAAGTTTGCTTTTGATTCGCACTTCAGAACAGAGTCTCGTCGACATGATGTTGTCAGGTTTCTCTGTCTGCTGGGCGCGCGCACTGAGTGGGCGTGTCGAATTCAAATAACTTGTACAAGTGACGTACGAAAGTTAGAGAGAAAGCATCGTTTGTCTATCGATTCATATCAGCGACTCAGAGTCGACTCGTAAGCCTGGTTTACACGGGACGATTTTAAAATTGTCGGCCGATTTTCCAAACCTGAGAGACCCCACACACGGCGATAAAAAATCACTGGTCTAACAGTTTTGGTCGTACAGTGTGTGGTGCGCAGCCACACGGAAAAACCAACACATCACACACGAACCGATTTGACTCCCGAGCATTCCCAGGTCAGACGGAAAATCTCGCGAAATCCCTCGAGATCAAACGTGACTTCAGAGTAAACTATTATGGCGGACAAAGAGGATCCAGTGGCGACAGTTTAAACTATTAGAGAAAACATCCACCGGACTCTCTGGTGCGCCATGCCGCCGGCTGTTTTGATTTTGTTTGTTTGTCTTCCTCTGCGCCTCGTCACCTCGCTTTCTGATTGGCTACACGCCACAGTCCACAGGCTGCGTGCTCGTTCGTCTTCGGGGGACACCACACACGAGGAGAAATCGGGCCAAAACAATCCAACATGTTGGATATCCCCGATTTGAGATCGGAGCGGTCCAGACGTCCTTCCGAGCAGACGAGAGCAGACTTAACACACCACACACGGCAGGAATATCTGATCAGATTATTTTACGATAATCGGAGCATCCTTAACCCTCTGGGGTCTGAGCTGTTTTCGGGCTCTTTCGGTGTTTTGATATGCCCTGACATTTGTGCTTATTTCAGCTACTTAAAACATACCATTTGCCAACATATAAATTTGCTGTATTCAGCACAAACTCTGCTACAATAATATGTGAGCAAAATGGATGTACATGTTTGCATTTTATAGAAAAAAAATAATATGCGTGGTTAGTACGTTTTGGGGGAAAAAATGTCACCGCAATAAGGCCATTTAACACATACTGAATAGTTGTAAACAATACTTTTGAGTTACTATTCTTGTAGGCTAGAATTTTTACTTCAAAATGAAGTGAAAATCATTCTGACCACTCTTTCACAAAGATCAATATAACAATTTGAATTTCTTACATCAGTTTTTGGGTCATTACTGGTGTATGCGTGGGAGTGTTAATGCCCATGAATATTAATGTGATTTACACCTGGAAAGACTAAAGACACTCCCCCAATGTGCTAATGCCCCATCAAGGTGCTGTGAGGCAGCCTGAACTAAGAATGATTCACTGATGAATAAAAAGTTAAAAAGAACAGCATTTATTCAAAATAGAAATCTTTCCTAAGAACATAAAGACTTAAAGTCATTCATATCACTTAACACTTCCTTTCAAAAAAAAAAAAACATAAAAAGACCAAACTTGTTTTTTTTTTAATATAAAAATATATATATAAAAAATATTGCTTATATAGTGGTTATATAAATAAAAAAAGTGCATTCAAAGAATCCTAAAAAACTATCACAGGTTAAAACAATTAAGCAGCACAGCTGTTTACATCATTGATTTAAAAAAAAAATTATATCAGAATGATTTCTGAAGACTGGTGATGATGTAAACACAACGAAACAAAAGCAAAAAACTCTTAGCACATTATCCAAAGTAAACTGATGGACAATTACGATTATAGATGCACAATGTATTTGTTGATGGACGGAGAAACATCTATTGATGGGTAGACTGCGTAACCGCGAGTATCTGTTTATGGCCCATATAGACCGCACGCATTTACTGATACACTCAATGAACGGCTGTACCTAATACAAATAAAACATCTCCAGTTAACTAGTAGAGCATTCATTTAGTCCGCTCTTAAATAAGAGATCTAGCGCTAAAATGTTTTGTTTTTGAACTCAAGCTGAGCGCTCGTGTTCTGCTATCAGTGTCATGGATACAGTCTCTTGTGGCGGCGCGCGTGCAGAACGTGCTCTTCAATCTATTGCCATTGCGGACACTATTCATTCCGGTGAAATCACAAAATAAAATGCACACAAACGGGTGTCCTATATACGTGTGTGCTTGATATAGACTGTAACCACTGATGAACATATTCGGTTTTGATGAGAGAAAAAAATATGTTAGATTCGAACCCGTAACCTCTGACACACTTGGCATACTAACTAACCACTAGACCACAGGAGAACTCTAACAAAACTCGCAGATCGATATATTTCACTAAATCATTATAACCTAAACAGTTATTTAAAAAGTTTACACGAGCGTATAGGCCTGCAACACGAATGTTGTGTTGAGGTAATTACTAGGCAAACTATAGTCTGAAAATGCATTTGAGCTCTATGATCAGAAAAGGAATTATAAAACACTAAACAACTTACTCCGAATTTGAATCCTCGCTCGGGGTCAATTCGTTCTTCAAAATGGAACGTTCGTCGTCTGAGTTTCAAATTCCACTGAGAAAAAGGTGAATTATTCCCATTTGTTCATAATCCTCTGAAGGAGTAACGTTAGCGTGCGCGTAACGCGATGAACTATCTGTGAATCTCTGATGAAGAATCTGTGTTTGGCATTGATCGGGGGGCGTGCCGCGTGTGATGCATAGATTTACCATGTCAAAAGCGCTGGGGGTGTGGCGGGCTCACCTAATTATCTATAATGAAGGGAGAGCGAAAAAACTGTAACTCTCCTTTGTTTCAAACGGATTACATAAACTGTAAATATATTTTTTTAAGATAAATTACTTCATTTAAAAGAAGAGAATCTCAGCTTCAAAGAGACATATCTCGTATCTCTGTGACAAGTATTGAGAGAGTTACAGTTAATATTTCGGACGCGTTTCAGAACGGACCTCACTGACAGAGACAAGTTAAAACGCGCATCATGTTTATTTTTCTTTATTTGACAAAAAGCACAACACTTTGTTTTTATTGTGAGTATCCACAAAAAAATAGACACTAAACAGGCTCTAATGATGTACAACACTTATATTTAAGATCAAAATCAACAGAGTAATTTGATTCTCTTTTGCACTGATAAGGAAAAAATCCAGCAAAACGCGTGGACGCGGTTTTCGACCCCAAAGGGTTAAGATGTCGGAAGGGGAAAATCGGGGCTAAAATCGGCCTAATTATCCTGCCGTGTGAACCAGGCTTTACTTTTGAGAGACAATAACTTTGTATACGGTGAACTTTCATATTTAAAACTTTGCAGGATGTTTTTGTTCACTTAGATCTATGTTACACACTACATGAAAGGTAATTTTCAAAATTCCATGATAGGTACCCTTTAAGATTTTAGCAAATAGATTAAAGAATGTACTACCTAGCATAATAAAAACAAATCAGGCATATGGCGTAAAGGGACGGGACATAGCAGAAACAACAAGCAGTATAAGAGATATAATAAGTTATATAAATGGAGAAAATAAGAATGGTTATGTTATTAGCTTAGACTTTGAAAGAGCCTTTGACAGAGTAGAACATGTTTTTTTTATTTTCAGTTTTAGAGAAATTTGGGTTTGGTGAAAATTGTATTAAATGGATAAGAATTTTATATAGGGATACAATAACAAAAGTGAAATGTAATGGATTTTTAACAGAACCCTTTGCTATTTCGAGGTCAATAAGACAAGCTGGGCTGGATTATCCATATGTGACACTGGGCGAGTGCCCAGGGGCACCAGCCAATGGGGGGTACCAAATCATTAAAACAAATACTATACCTTTAAAATATTTGTCATATTTTATAAATGTATATGTATTCACTAAATAGTTATATATTTGATACATATATATTTAATACATACATATTTATGCATTAAAAAATATAGAAATATAATTGCGATTTGGTAAGTGCCCCCCTCCCCCGATCTTGGTCCATTCCACAGTGACACACTGCCGCCCAATTAGTCAATCAGACTAATTCAAAATGGACAGGCGTCAGTTAAGCGGTTGCGCTAAGAGAAAACTTAAAAAAGAAAAAATCACGGCACATTGCCACTATTCATCGTGAGCGAGATCGGCCCGCGACTGGCAAGTTCGGGGCTTTATTTTACTGTCAGTGGTTCGGGGGGCTGCTGCTGCTCCACGGTCCTAATCATAGGCCTATATGAGTAGCGTATTTTCGTTTCACTTTCATTTTGTTTGCATTCGCTGCTAGGTAACGACTAACGAGTCAATAGATCGCTCATTGCTCAGACGCACTTAGCAGGTTGTGATTTGTCTCCGTCTCCATCCCAGACGTCTACGCGCGCTATTCTTGTCACGGATTTATTGAATTCCCTGCAGTATTTGTGGTGAGCCTTTACTTTAGCTGTAAGTTCATGTACATCTATTGTCTTCATAGAAATACTGAATTTCAATTGTTCACACATTAAGTGTGAGGAGGGGGGCACTTAAACTGTGGTCACCCTAGGGCACAAAACTATGTTAATCCGGGCATGAAGACAAGGCTGTCCACTATCAGCTCAATTATTTTCGATGGCAGCGGAACCTTTTGGGTTAATAATCAAAAAGGAAAAGGAAATAAAAGGCATAGAGATGGATGAAGGGAATGAAATAAAGAAAATATTTCAATATGCAGATGATACAACAATTGTAGTTAAAAATGAACAAAGTGTTAAACATGTAATGAAAAAAGTAGAATGGTACTGCCAAGGTTCTGGAGCAAAAACAAATGAGGAAAAGACAGTTTACATGAGATTTGCTAAGGTACCGGTTTCAACAGAATGCTTTAGCTTTACCCAAGTAAGAGAAATGAGGATTTTAGGGGAAAATGAAAAAAGCATACGAGACATTATGTAGGAAGAGGTAATAGAAGGAATGGAGAGGAGGTTAATATTCTGGAAAAAAAGATGTTTAAATCTAAAGAGAAAGATTTTAATTGTAAATGTGTTGATGCTGTCTAAGATGTGGTATGTTCTATATGTGAAT
This sequence comes from Chrosomus eos, assembly GCA_036326025.1. Taxonomy (NCBI): domain Eukaryota; kingdom Metazoa; phylum Chordata; class Actinopteri; order Cypriniformes; family Leuciscidae; genus Chrosomus; species Chrosomus eos. The sequence continues at coordinate 34,660,731 of CM070838.1, forward strand.
TCCATGCCTATATGGGTAAGACAAAGATTGAAAACATGTATTTTAGAAGTTTTATGGGAGAAAAAAACCCCAAGAATCGTTTATAATACTTTGATTGGACCGGCAGAAGAAGGAGGGATGGGTATGAAGAAAACAAAGGGTATTGGAAAAGTATAATGGAATTTTATTTAAATAAATGTGGGAATTTGAATTTAGGGGATAACATTTTATGGGTGAAGTTAAAAAAGTGGATGATACAAGGGATACCAGATTTTTATAAAGAAGTTTTAACTTGAGTTCAGGAGAAAGGCCACGCCTCAACTAATCAGCTTGTTCCCCGTCTGTATATATAAACAAAATATATATATAAAAAGCTAACTTTTTTACGTTGTGTATTAGAATGTATTTCGTCTCATGTACTGTCATGCGCTAACTAAGGAATATTCGTATAAATCAAATAACCCTCCAGTAAGAATAAATAAGTACAATAAGCCCTCCCTGTGAAACCAGGGCTATATCTGTTAAAACCAGACAACTGTGATAACTGTAAACTACATTATATGAGTTTAAGATGTAACCTTCACTGCACTGTGAAGGTTACATCTTAAAATCATCAATCTCTCAAATGAATCTGTATGATACCTATATTATTACAAGTGCATTACTAGTTGTGATTAACCCTCTGGTTCTCTTACGAGAGTATCTCTCGTACTGCGTAAAATCTTACGCTACGGGGAAAACTCTTTTCCACGAGATATTGAAGCCAAAAATTATCCTTAATTTTTAATCAATGTAAAACGCTTTGCAGCAGCAAGCAGACATAGGCGAGACAGCTCGCGCACCTATTGGCAGCCTATCGAGAGTGGCTCTGCGTGACGTCATGACGAATGGGGGCCTTTCGCGCCCATATAGTCACGTCCCGCCAGAAAGGGCGTGGTCTCGCCCCATAACTAGGCTTGATAGCTGCTCTTACGTTGATTTTCATCTCTTCAGCGAAGCCTCCTGCATCGCTGGATCCAGAGTGAGAAGCCGCGCCGTCGACTTGTAGCTTTTTCAGCGGGACGTGCCATCGAGCCTGGAGTCGCTGGCCTCGCCGCCTTCAGCCGCCGTACCTGCTGCGCTTTCCGGCGTACATATCCTTTCCTCTGCTTAGAGTGTGTGTGATTGCATTATCTGCTTTTTTTTCCCACCCCTCTAAAAGAGCGGCGTCTTTTTAAAGATGCCTTCCTGTGGTTCTTGCCGAGCCCCACTCAGCGATGAGGACTGCCACGTCATCTGCGTGTCCTGCCTTGGGCCGCTGTGACGGCGGATGCCATCATTGTGAACGCTTGCCTATGGTGACTCTGCGGACTCGCCTAGCTTCGTTCTCCGAGCCCGCATCCCAGCCCGCCGTGATGCCGCGCCGCAAGAAGCACCGCGCCCAGCGCGCGCCCGAGCTATTTCCAGCCCGCCAAAGCTCGCCGGTTCGCCCGCCAGCTTCGCCGGCTTCGCTCGAGTCGCTCCCAGACGGACAGCGGCCGCCGTCTGCCGCCGCGTCCGCACTTGAGCTCGACGAACTTACCGGAGACGGCATTGAAACTGAGCCGATGCGTCCGCTCTCTCAAGCCTTGGATTACATCGGCCTCGACTGAAAGGCGCTCGCGCAATGTTAGAATCGAAATGAAATGGTCCCGAAACAGAAGTGCCCAAAAATCTTGGTCTTTTATTATGAAAGATTATGAATGTACACTTCACAGAAACCAGCGCTGGGGAGAAGAGTCTCGCCCCAATATCCTTTGTCCATGGTTTATATAGTGAAAATCCAAGGGGAGTAAAACAAATCTTGACCAATAGAACCATACCTTACATCATTGGATATCATATAGACTTTATATAACATCGTCCTTATATGGTAAAAACATCTTGCTAGGACCAGCTTTGCCTTGTGGTCCCGGCAACTTTCTAATACACATTCTATAGAGGCAGACGAACAGAAAATATAGAGAGGAGGGGGCGAGCTGCTCTCTCCTCTACTAATGGATCCCAGCTGTTTAACTTACATCTATACCAAAGAATGTGCATACGTGGCTATTATGTTGGCCCATCGAGTCTCTACTGTATGCAGACTTTAATATTGTATGCTGAAGGAGAATTAATAATTCTAACACGCAACTAACGCGCAATAGGCTGGACGGACGCTTTCTCGGGAAAGACGAAGCTCCGTCACAGTCGAGACCCGCGCCTTTTCCCCCCTGAATGGTGAGAAACATTTGTGGCTAACGCTATCCGAGATGACGGAAGCTGAGCGCTCCGTGTTCCTCGACGTTCTCGCTCTGCTGGACGCCGCCCCCCTCAGCGCGGGCCCCGGCCGAGGATTGAGATAAAGCCCGAGGTCTCAAGGCCTTCCTAGTCTCTCTAGGAAAGCGACGGTGTTCAGTTCCCGCTGCGGCCGGATTTCCACCAAAACTTCTCGCTCGTTCAGTTCCAAGCAATGTGACTGTTCCAGTGTATTTCGCAGTGAGCAAGCTGGTTCCACAGCCCGCTTGCCTGCGCACAAAGGCCGTCGTTTCGGCTACCTAGCAGCGCCGCCAGGCCCGAGATCAAACACCGCGCTCTCGCTCTGCTGGACGCCGCCCCCCTCAGCGCGGGCCCCGGCCGAGGATTGAGATAAAGCCCGAGGTCTCAAGGCCTTCCTAGTCTCTCTAGGAAAGTGACGGTGTTCAGATCCCGCTGCGGCCGGATTTCCACCAAAACTTCTCGCTCGTTCAGTTCCATGCGTTGTGACTGTCCCAGTGTATTTCGCAGTGAAGCAGCCGGTGTCTCAGCCCGCTTGCCTGCGCACAAAAGCCGTTTCTATGGCTACCCAGATAAATCCAATAAAGAGTGCATTTTCTGGTGTTCCGGCCACGGCCGATGGTGTTACGAGTGTTGTAAGAATGCCCACGTCCCAGTGCCCATTCCCACACCCAGACACAGCCCGACACGGTGCAGGGCTAGCACAAATAAAACCAACTCATGTTGGTTGTGCAGAAAATGTAGTGAACGCGCCCATACAATGCCCGCTTACACTACACGATGCGTGTCCCTTGGTTTCTGTAAAAACGAAACTAACACACATTTAGTCGGCGCGAGCCGACAGTGTTCTCAGTGCAGTAAATGTGCCCGCTGTCCCGCATTTCCTCACTGACACGCCGAATCCCACGGGATTCACCCCCGCTCGCTTTCTATGCACAACCCGTCACAGAGAAGCTGAGCGCGGCCAGGCTGCCCGCTGTGATTAGCGCGCACCTCGCACGCTGTGAACACAGCGTTGATTCAGTCGGCGCGAGCCGAGTGTTCTCCGTGCAGAAAATGTGCCCGCTGTCTCGCGCCCGCATTTCTCACAGACACTCCGAATCTCACGGGATTCGCCCCCGCTCGTTTTCTCTGCGCGTCCCGCCATAGAGAAGCTGAGCGCGGCCAGGCTGCCCGCTGTGATCAGCGCGCCCCCCGCCTTGAACGCTGTAAACACGGTGTTGTGTTCCCAGTACACAGGGGCTCTCGAGCCGCCGTCCTGCCGCGGCCAGAGCCCAGATTTCATTCTACCCCTAGCTATTCACGCAGATGCGTGGTCAAGGCTTCCCGGGGTATCAGAATGGGTGTTGAACACTATAACGAGAGGCTGTTCGCTACAGTTCGCTCGACGCCCCCGCCGTTATACGGCGCGAGTCGAAACTACGGTGTAAAGCGAAGTGTTTCATCTACTTCGAGCCGAGATAGCGAAACTACTGAGAAAAGGGGCTATAGAACCTCTATCTCAGGGCGAAGGGGGCTTATACAGCAGATATTTTCTGGTACCGAAAAAAGATGGTGGGCTCAGACCCATTCTAGATCTGCGACTGCTGAACAGAACGCTCGTGAAGCGCCAGTTCAGAATGCTTACGACCAGGAAAATCCTTGCGCAAGTGCGCCAAGGAGACTGGTTCATGTCAATAGATCTGAAAGACGCCTATTTTCAAATACAAATAGCGTCCCATCACAGGCGATTCTTGAGATTCGCCTTCGAGGGCCAGGCATATCAATACACAGTCCTGCCGTTCGGCCTGTCCCTAGCACCCCGTACGTTCACGAAGTGCATGGACGCGGCCCTCGCCCCCCTGAGACTTCGGGGCATGCGAGTTTTGAACTACTTGGACGATTGGCTGATTCTAGCTCGTTCACGAACGGAGCTCATAGAACACAGGGCCGCATTACTCGAGCACCTCGAGGAGCTGGGCCTTACAGTCAATTGGGCGAAAAGCTCACTGCTCCCCAGTCGGAGAATTTCCTTTCTGGGAACAGTGTTAGACTCGCTATCCATGACAGCACGCCTGTCACCGGAGCGCGGATTGAATATTCAGCACGTCGCGAGATCCTTCCGCCACGGCTCTATAGTCCCGCTCAGAAGGTTTCAGAAAATGCTAGCTGGCCTATGGTCAGTACGGGAGAAGCTCCTTCACATAAACTGCTTGGAATTAATAGCAGTCGACAAAGCGCTACGGCGCTTCTGTCCCCAGATAAAAGGCCACCACGTGTTGGTCCGGTCGGACAACATGTCAGTGGTGGCGTACATAAATCGCCAGGGCGGCGTCAGGTCCCGAAACCTTTACAGGCTGACGGGACGCCTCCTGGTCTGGGCTCAGCACAACCTGCTCTCGCTGAGAGCGGCGCATGTGCCTGGTCACCTAAATGTGGGGCCAGACAGGCTGTCCAGAAACAACGTCCCAGCAGGAGAACGATCTCTGCACCCGCAGACGATCCAGCCGCTGTGGGAAACGTTTGGCAAAGCGCAGGTGGACCTGTTCGCGTCCCAAGAAAACGCTCACTGCCCGAGATTCTTCTCGAAATGCCGGGAGGCGCTGGCCCATGTTTGGCCCCGCCGCCCCCTATATGCTTTTCCCCCTGTCTCACTCCTGCCTCAGGTGTTGGAGCGAATCAGGAGGGAGGGATGCCCAGTGCTACTCATAGCTCCGCTCTGGACAAACCAGTCGTGGTTCCCTGTCCTGATGCAGCTGACCAGCGCTGTCCCATGGCCTTTACCGCTGAGGAGAGACCTCCTCTCTCAGGCGGGAGGCTCGATTTGGCATCCTCGCCCGGATTTGTGGTCCCTGTGGGATTTGTGGATTTGGGGTACCCGCTGACCTCCCAGAGGGAGTGTTAAACACGATCGCGCAGGCTAGAGCCCCGTCTACCAGACGGCTCTACACCTCGAAGTGGTCTGTGTTCTCTGCTTGGTGTCAAGCGCAGAGCTTTTCACCTGTAGACTGCGGGGTTACGGAAGTGCTTTCCTTCCTTCAGGAGCTACTGGATAAGGGCAGGACCCCTTCCACGCTCAAAGTATACGTGGCGGCCATAGCAACGTTTGCAAAACCGGTGTCTGGCCAGTCACTAGGAAAGAACGACTTAGTCGTGCGTTTACTTAGAGGAGCTCGGAGGCTAAACCCTCCCAGGCCCCCTTCAGTCCCGACATGGGACCTTTCCATGGTCTTGGAGGCCATGAAAGGTGCCCCATTCGAGCCAATCCAGTCGTCAGACATGAAACACTTGTCTTTCAAGACAGCGTTTCTTATGGCTCTCGCTTCAGTGAAGCGCGTAGGGGACTTGCAAGCGCTTTCAGTGAGCGCGTCATGCATGGAGTTTGGACCTAATGACTCAAAGGTCATACTCAAACCGAAGCACGGCTACGTGCCAAAATCCCTCAACACACCGTTCAGGGCCCAGGTGATTTCCCTGTCTGCCCTTCCGGTTCTCAATGAGGAGAAGGACGCGAGTCTCCTTTGCCCTGTCAGGGCACTAAGGGCTTATGTGTCCCGCTCGTCTGGTTTCAGACAGACTGAGCAGCTTTTTGTTTCGTTTGGCGGCCGTGCTAAGGGACTTGCCGCTTCGAAACAGAGCCTATCCAGATGGATAGTCGGTCCATTGCGCTGGCTTACACTTCTAAGGGCCTACAGTGCCCTTTGGGTGTTAGAGCGCACTCCACAAGAGGCATGGCCTCCTCGTGGGCATGGTCTAGCGGGGTTACCCTGCAAGATATTTGTATGGCCGCGGGCTGGGCCTCGCCGTCTACATTTATAAAATACTATAACCTGGAGGTTCCCGCCTTACAAGCTAAGCTTTTGGCGGTATAAAATCCAGTGCTATCTGCCCGCTGTGCGGCTCGGATACTGAGTTTGACCTGCGTATTGCTCACTGACCGGTACAGCAGCTCATTAAAATGTTGACACACTTGTGGCCACCCAGTTCAGGCTGAATGTTCAAACTGACGGTATGGTCTATTTACAGGGAATGATGCTTCTAGCCTCTCTTCCCTCACTCTCTGTGAGTTTATGGTGATTATGCACTATATGCGCCCCTGGGCTTCGGCCCCTGGGACTTTGGTGTTGGATCCCTACCAGCACGGCGTGTTGCATTGTGTTCCCCATAGCGTAAGATATTACGCAGTACGAGAGATACTCTCGTAAGAGAACGTACTCGGTTACGGGAACGAGAGGGAATGAGTACTGCGTATCTTGCCGTGCTTGGAATACGCTCTGGTTCGCTTCGGCGATGAAAACCAACGTAAGAGCAGCTATCGAGCCTAGTTATGGGGCGAGACCACGCCCTTTCTGGCGGGACGTGACTATATGGGCGCGAAAGGCCCCCATTCGTCGTGACGTCACGCAGAGCCTCTCTCGATAGGCTGCTGCTATTGCCGCAGGGCAGCCAATAGGCGCGCGAGCTGTCTCGCCTATGTCTGCTTGCTGCTGCAAAGCGCTTTACATTGATTAAAAATTATCCTCAATATCTCGTGGAAAAGAGTTTTCCCCGTAGCGTAAGATATTACGCAGTACTCGTTCCCTCTCTAGAGAGAACCGAGGTTACGTTATTTTATTATTTTATAATGTTTCCTGGGTTGCCCTTATGATGTTAGTACGGTATGTTTTTTAGATCAAAAATAGTCGTAATTTAGAAATAAAAGGCATTTTTCCTAGCCTGATTTTAGCCTCTGATTTGAACACTCTGTTTGAAGGGGCGTGTCTGCTGTGGGATTCAGTGTAACTGCTGTGATTGGCTGCTGTGGGATTCAGTGTAACCGGCCACTGCTGTGATTGGCTGACATGCGTGCATGAAATGCGTATATGAAATAGCTACGTATTACATGTGAAAGTCTCTCGAATACCTTTACTACTGCTATTATACGTTTTAACTATTACAGCTATCGAGATTAACGAATCATGAGAAGTTTTTAAAGTATTTAGATCTATTTCCATCACATAAAATGTTGCTGTGATGAGCATTGAGCAGATGACAGTCTGTTGATCGCGAGACAACGCAGTTTCTCTCTCTAATGCTTTCACCAATGCAAACACGATGATGTACACACAGTAAGAGCTTCGTTGTGCAGTAATGTGTGTCATTGATTTCATAACAAGTTGTCCAGATAAACTCTGTGTGAAACAATTTTCTTTGACCGATTTCTGTATATAATTTGTTCACAATTTAAATAAGATTATTTTCATCCTACTAAAAGAAACGATGTGAAGTTGATATTTTAGTCACTGGTTTGACTTATGATTTTGAGAGAAAGATTACCTGTCTGAACTTGAACTTGAATTGTTGCTTGGTAGCTCGATGATTTATTTTCAGGCGTTCATCGAGGCCAGCTCTGTGTTGGCCCAAGTTGAGGATACATCGTCGTCGGTGAAATGTTTGGACCATACAAAACTTTGGGAAGTTGTGTCGGCGCATTTCCAGAGAAAATAAAATCAACCCATTGTTTCTTCAGAGGCTCGGATGAAGGAACTAAAAAATACTTTTGTGTTCATTTGTACATCCGAACACTGATCAACTGCCATGCTTCGCTCGTTTGCAAGCCATTATATCTCTCTATTCAACTTTTGTGCTTCGATCGGTCACACACCATGATATCTCTCGAGGATAAACTAAAATTGTGCGCGCGTTCGTACTTCCTAGCTCGTTTTTTCATGGGCGGGTCAAATTCTCTGTGCGGGCAAAGCAGAGAAGGGTGAGGTAACCTTTCCCCCATATGACGTCATATAGGGGGGATTCAAGATCAGCTCGTCTGAGATCTCATTTTCTCACAGGCAGAGAAAGATAGCCAAAACTCGGTTTACACCGACTGAAATTTCTAGACACGAGGGGACCAAATACAGGCTAGGGGAACTAATAATAATGTTAAAAAACCTCAGAAAGTGAAAATTTCATGTCAGGGGACCTTTAACCTGTTAAGCACTGAGGGACTTTTTAGAGTTTTTTTTTTTTCTGAGTGACACACAAAAGTAAAGACTCATAACTTCAAAACTATAGTAAGGAGAGTCAAAAGGTAGGTATCCTTTGAAAGAACACTTTTCAAATTTTTTAAAAATATAAATTACATTACATTTGGACATTCTCCTGCTGAGAAACTGCGGATAAAAGACAGAATATATATATATATAATTTTTATTATGATTTTGCATATTTCTTATTTGTCATGGAATAACTCAGGAAGGAAAACAGGTAGAAGGAAAATTCTTTTTTGGTGAAGTACCTCTACATGTGACCTGCAGCTGGATAAAATGTTGTGGTGATTGGATGAAGTAATCAAAAGTTACAGCATTTGGAACCAATATAGCATTTTTGTTCAGCCCTTGAGGCCCCCTATTGGGCATTTTTTAAATTGGTTTTCCATGAAGAATTTCTTATCATAAAAGCAATATATTAATCATTTTAATTGTAATAATATGCTGTAAAAAATGAATTGCCATTTTCAACGATCTGTGAATGTTTCATGAGCTGTATGATGTTTTTGACATAGTAAAAAAAAGTATTTTATAGATTATGACATTTTTATTTATTTATTTATCAGCAAATAACTCAGCACTACTTAGGAGTTTATCAAATTGGCTACATTCACTGCAAAGTTCAGACTCTAATTTTTCAAATGACACCAATTTTGTGTTAATCAAGGCATTATTTTTTTTTAAATATGATAATGTACATTTTCACAGTCAGGTTGCCCCCGCGGGCGGGGGCACCAGATTTAGAGGGACTAGTCAGCTCTCGTTCAGAGAAAATCAAAGTGATTCGATGCATTAAAAAACTGAGATTCTAAGCTTTAAAATAATACCTATTTTGTGTTATTCCACGTTTGAGAACGAGCACGGATGGCTCCGGGAACATTGGAAAACACATTGCACCCCGGAAAGACGAGAGACTTTTTAGCCAAGTATTCATCACTTCATGAGGAATATCTCGTGATCAACGCGATGGATTATATTGTGTTTGGCCTCTTTGTAATCGTGAGAATCTGCTGTCAATAAAGGTGTTCAATTTTTCACAATCCATGCATGTTTCGTGGAGTTATGAGCTGCAACGTCACATCAAAATAGCATAGCATCGCTGCTACTGCTACTTCATTGGTGCGCCTAGATGCAACTTCGTTTTAGAAGTCCACGAGGAATATCTTTAGATCTGAGTGATGGATTATGGTGAGTTTGGGCTCTTTATATCCTTAAAAATCTGCTGTAAATAATGATGTGCCATTTCCCACAATTTTTGCATGATTCGTTGAGTTAAAAAACGCGACATCAATGCTCCATCTACATACAAGGCTCTATGTGCGCCTGTGGAGTTTCGAGTGTCACAACTCCATTAGGAATATCTTTAGATCTAAGTGATGGATTATGGATTATGGCTCTTTTTAATCGTGAGAGTCTGCTGAAAATAAAGATATGCCATTTTCTACGATCTAGGCATGCTTCATGAAGTTATACGCGAAAACCAAACGCTAGTGCATTGAGTATATACTTGTCTAGCTGCGTCTCTGGTATTTATTTGTGTAGAAACGCCATGAGGAATATCTTTAGATCTGATTGATGGATTATATTGAGTTTGGGCTCTTTGTAATCGTGAGCTCCTGCTGTAAATATCGATGTGTAATATTTCATGATTGATGTATGTTACATGAAGATACGAGTAAAAAGGCCAAGTCTAAGCTACCTTGCTTAGCCATGTGCGTCTGGATTTTTTTTTGTGTTAGAACTGTGTTTAGAACTCCATGAGGAATATCTTTAGTTCTGAGTGATGGATTATGTTGAGTTTTGATTCATTTTTATCGTAAGCATCTGCTGTAAATAATGATGTGTCATTTTCCACATTCGGAGCATATGGCACAGGACTATCTGAGCTGTATGATGTTTTTAACATTTTGCAGTATGAAGTATGATTCCCCCCCCCCCCCCCCCCCCCCCCCCCCTCCTATTTATCAGCGAATAACTCAGCACTACTACTTAGGAGTTTATCAAATTGGCTACATTCACTGTAAAGTTCAGACTCTAATCTTTCAAATGACACCAATTTTGTGTTAATCGAGGCATTATTTTTGAAAAAATATGATAATATATATATTTTCGCAGCCAGGTTGCCCCCGCGGGCGGGGGCATCAGAGTTAGAGGGACTAGTCAGCTCTCGTTCAGAGAAAATCAGAGTGATTATATGCATTAAAAAGCTGAGATTCTAAGCTTTAAAATGATACCTATTTTGTGTTGTTCCATTCAGTGGTTGCTTAGTAATATGATTATGAATTTTTTTTCGCGGAGGAGGGGGTGTCCCGCTGTCGGTTTCAACAACTTTTAAGCTAATATTTCATTTGATATGTATCATAAAAACGAAAGTGATGGTATTCTTTGTAAAGACTAGATTCTAAGCTTTCAAATGATACCATGTATTGGGTGATACCTTATTTGGAATTTTATAAAAATAACGTACGAACATCATAACAAGATGTTTCCCCCGGTACCGGGGGCGTGTTAACCGTTGCCAGGGCGTCGGCGCACTGAAGCGTTTTTTTTTTTTTTAAATAGTTCAAAGTTACTATCAGATTTAATGTTATTACCTTGACAAACTATACATCATTAAAAAGATATAAGACTCAATGTTTAGTATTTGACCACTATTGTATTCTGAGAAACTTATAGTGACAGTTATGTCTTAATTTGTGTCTGGAGTTATGAAATCAAAAAATGAGTCGATACCTTTAATATGAATTATGAGCGTCAGCCGCTTCCATTCAGAAAAAAACTCCAGTGAGATCGTCACGACAGAGCTTGACAAAACAACGTCCATCAGGGCTTTTAGCTCAAAAGTGTACAGATTTGGAGAAATATTGATAGATTCTCATAGGTTTACATCAGATTTATATAGACAGGAATCATATTTATTGAATATCTACCCAAATGCGTCGATTTAATCATTATTAGCGCTGGAGACTCTGATGTACTGTGTTTTCAATACATACTGGCAGCCTGAGGGCGCCCTGTGCACATATGCAGTCCAAATTTGGAACACGAAGAAGAATCATATCATGTGACATTCCAGGAACTCCATCATGACGTAAACAAACTAACAGAGATCGCTGTAACATGCAGATAAAGATGTTTTAAAGACAATAAACATGATTGCAATGATATTTGATTTACCTGTGTTCTTCGAGCCATGTCAGGTATTTTCATAATAATAGATTATATTTATATTGTAATGCTAATCGATATAGACTATCATCGTGCAGAATACTATAAAGTAATATATTTTCTGTCAGATTTTTTTATCTGAAGCCAAATCAGAGCACAGAAGGTTATTTAAAACACGCGACTTGTGCTATAAAGTAAGTTTTAGAGCACAAACATGGTTTTAATCTCATAAATTGTCGTGTATTGATGGTGTGCTAAGCTAACATGCTAGCTAGCCCTTGGTGCACCTGCTACCTAAATGTTATATTTATGAATATTTCTAAATAGGACTGCTTGCTGAAATGTTTCTTTTTTCAAGAAGGTCATTTTATATAGTTTCAAATGTAAGGTGAGAACTTTGAGAACTCTCCCTAAAAGAGATTAGGGGTTGAAACAGTGTGAATAGCCAGTCGTTAGTAATTATAATGCAGACAAAAGAAAGCATATTTAGAGCAATAACCAGAGGCTGGAGAGGTGTGAATGTGTGCAGGGGAGACTGACACTGAATGGAGATCGTTTAGACCACAACACAAGAGAGAAAATAGACTGAATAGATGCTTAGAAGATGACAATAAACATCAGTTTGCATTTTAGAGTCTAATCAAAATAAAGTTGTATGACATGATCTTGAAAAACATTTAACTAAATAAAGAGTTTTAGACATATCATCTTCAGATTTTAAATATAACATGGTCAGACATGTGGCTTTAGCTGCAGTGCATTTCTATATTGATACAATGCCAACTTCAATTTTATTTTCATGAAAATATTTCATAAAAAAAAATTTCTAATAACTTGACAAAACTTTGAAGCTATAACATTTATTTTTCATTATGACAATAATTAATTCTACATTTGCAATAAACTGCCAGGTGTCAGCTTTCAAATGAGATCATACTTGTGCTGTTAGAACAAATGGTTCATGAACTGTATCTGTTTCAGTTTGGGTATGCCATTTCTGGGGATTTTTCAAAAGTGGGGTTGCAGCTTAACAGGTTAAAATGAAAGTTTCTGAAATAAGGCCACAAAACACATACTAAATATGTGTCCACAAGACTTTTGACTAATGGATGTTGTCGCCTAGAGTTTTTGCTTCAAAATGATCTGAAAACCATCCTGCCTGACGCCCCAACCCTTATCATGAATAATTAGTTGGTTCACACCTGAGAAGACAAAGACCCGCATAATAATGAAAAAAAAAAAAAAATATATATATATATATATATATATTATATATATATATATATATATATATATATATATATATATATATATATATAACACACACACACACACCACACACACACACACACACACATATATATATATATATATATTAAAGTCAAAAGCACATTTTTAGTCATACCTGGAAACAAATCCTGTTCAAATAGGTTATATGGGCCATTCTACAGAATTGGTTCAAAGTTAGAGTTGGAAACATCTTGAAAAGAAAATTGTCTTTTTCCATAAATGTCTTAGTTTGATCATACATATTTCAAAGTTAAGGATTCATTATTTTGATATAGCTTGCATTGGAACAAACACTATAACATCTTAGTTGATTAGTTTATTGACAAAACATACTATATATTTAACATATGAGCAGAAACTCCTAACAAAAGCTTATTTGATGTTTATTTTAGAGTAAAAACTTTATCCAAAACTAGTCAACGAAATGTTGTCTTTTTCGTCTGTAACAGTGCATATCTGTGCGTTTATTCATTAATTCACTCACACGCGCGCACACACACACACGCACGCACGCACGCACACACACACACACACACACACACACACACACACACACACACACACACACACACACACACACACACACACACACACACACACACACATGATTCAAATTTAAACAGTATGCTATTTTTGCGTTTACAGACCAGTGTTAATTTTGTCATTTAGTTTTAGTCATATTTTACTCATCTAAATTGTATTAGTTTTAGTGTAGTTTTAGTCGACGAAATACAATACGATTTTAGTCGACTAAATCTACAGTAGATTTAGAGGATTAAAATATAATGGGTTCAGTTAAATTGTAATGCATTAATTTAGAATGTCTCTAAATGTCCAAACCCATATACTCCAGGAGAAAACATTTATTAACCTGTTAATATGAATGATTTTTAGGTTTGAACATGCAATACAGATACAGATTTAACTATTGTGACTCAAAAAATATCTTAATTAAAACAGTCTTCTTTTCAATGAATGATATATTCATTCTAATATATTCATTCTTTATAACTTACATACATCATTCTTTATTCTTTCAAGCAGACATATTTATTTGTATGAATTAAATATAATTAATCCTTATTAAAGGGCTGATGAACTGGGAAATAAAATTTTCCTTGAGCTTTTGACATCTAAGAGGTCATCATATTATAAGAATATCCTGTAAGTTTCAGAACTGAAAACGTCCTTGTTAGTCCAATAAAAGCTTTTATTGACACCAGCCTCAGCAAACGCCTCGTTTTTCAAAGTGGGGAACTATGACGTCAAAGAGGATAAAACACCACCCCCGCAGAAGAAGATCAACGCCTACTTCAACACGGCCGGTTTAGCCCCGCCCACCGGTTCGCGCATTACACGAATAGCTAAATAAATAGGCCTACCTCGTGATGACAAACCGGATCGAGCTACCGAGCAATAAACATGCCGTTTACAAAATATTGTGCAGTGCCTGGCTGTGGAAGAAGACAGTCGCTGCATAAGCTTCCTCTGGAGTCCAATAGGAATGCTTAAACTTTATTTTTAATGACGTTCCAGCTGATGTGGGTAAAACATTGTCCGTTTGTTCGCTTCATTTCACTGAGGATTGTTTGTAAACAAGACACCGGTCGAGACTGGATTTGCAGACCGATTAAGATTAAAAAACGGTGCTGTGCCTTCTATATTGGATCCGACAGGAATGGTGCAAACACACTTATGTGAGTACAATTTTTATTAAAAAAATAATAATAATCTGATAGCCTAGTATTGCATTGTTACAGATCGTTTGATATCTAATAATTATGTGTACGTGTGTATCAGTCTAATCATTACTGACCAGTAATGCAAAACTGTTATCTTATCACTCACAGCAGTGGCCGTTTACTTCCAAGTCTTCAATGCGAGACGCCAATAAAAACCGAGCGTTTTTCAGCTAGGCTCAAAACTAGGGTAGAAAATAGCCTATTACTTATTCATTTTGATGTTTTTGAATGTAAAAACCAAGCGAACGTAATAAGTTTACCTCAGACAACAATATAAATTTTAAAAAGCCAGTTCATGACCCCTTTAAAGCTATTAACAAACAGTGAATGTTTTTCTTTTGTTGCTTGATCAATATTAAGGACACACACCGCATTAGGTTTATTGCCACTGTCATTTAAAGGGACTATATGCAACTTTTTCCCCAAAATAAACGTAACAATAACCTTTTTATTTTACCATTTATGACTCCAGCATCTCCTGTTGAGCATACTGACACCTTGTCCGCTCACAGTGGGTGCACCTATAAGCCTGTATCCTATTTTTCCTATTTTCTGTCGGGTCGGATTTTTCCCGCGCTGTCTGCGGATGTGACGTCAAGCGCGTTCATGTTAAACGTTTACCACCGCCACCACCGCTAGTCAGCACTTATCTCAAACAATATATGTATTTGACTGTTCTTACCTCTGTAAACAATGTTGACCTCCTTGCAGCAGATGACTTATGAAGTGTGCACGTACGAGCGCGCACTGCGAGAGCGAGCAGAAAGGAAGTGCAGTTCTGTTTTTTGGCCACAGGTGTCAGTCGCGAGTTTAAATTTCAGAAAAACGCATATAGCCTCTTTAAGACATCAGATCATGTGGATACAATTGCACTGATGCACATCCGATACACTCACAACTGTTTAAGACATAACCTACATAGTTTACATGAATACTCTCTAAAACGGACATTTAGACACGAAAGAGAGCTCAATTCAGTAGGGTACTCGCGTGCTGTATAGGCTGCACGGTTCCGTTTATTGGGTGCTAAGAATGTCTATCAAATGCGCCTGTACGTAGCTCACAGCCAACAAAGATGTCGTCATCGTCTTGCTTCTCCCTCCAATGCTCCCTCCTCGTTCTGTGATTGGTTTCCTAAACGAGGCGAAAATCTGGACCATGGTATCCATACTGCAAGGGAAGGCAGCATGGGGAAACCCAGACTATATTTCTGCAAGCTAGTGCTTCAATGACACCAAAGTGCACACTCTGGTGCAGTATATTGGACATTTTATACAATTTTGTCCAAGGTAACACTTTCAATGTTGTAATTTCCCAAATACTTTATGTATTGTTTCATCCGGCTTATGATAGTTGCACTTATAATTTAAGGACCTGAACACCCACCATCACTGCTACATTGTATTAAGATTAGACTTTCTTTATGTGTTTTTCTAGATAATTAATCTGGTGCAAAATCGGCACCGCAGACCAACCATTTGGACTTTCAGACATTCAAATGACTAGTGGGTTGTGATCGTTCCAGGATTCACACACCCACACAGTGGGTGCAAAACTTCAGGATGTCTGAAGAAACATTTCTGTCCCTTTGTGCCATGGTGCATCCAGCAATGGATAAGCAGGACACAAACTTCAGAGTGTGGGTTCCCCTTAAGAAAAGAGTTGCCATTGCATTATGGCAACCAACAGCGACAACAGAAGTATTGGCTAACTCTTAGGAGTCAGCAAAACAACAGTGTGTCGGTGCGGCCAGGAATTCTGCATGGCCGCTTGCACATTGTTAGTTCTAGAACAGATATGTTTTCCTGACCGGCAGAAGCTTAAAGAGATGGCAGCCTACTTTGAGAACCGATGGGGGCTTCCGCAGTGTGTGGGTGCCATTGATGGGTCACACATACCCATAATAGCCCCAAAGGAGTACCATTGCGATTACTTCAACAGAAAAGCCTGGCATTCCATCATCCAAGGAGTAGTCGACGGAAAAGGACTATTTTGGAGTGTATATGCAGGAATGGCTGGAGGTTTGCATGATGCTCGGGTTCTGAAACTGTCCACATCTTTGTGAAAGGCATGGAGAGGATTACCAGCACGAATAGGATACAGCTGTTGCTGCAGAGCCACTGGCACAGGGTGCAGAGGAGGAGGGCAGGGATGTACACGATAGGGGTGGAATGGTACATGTATTCGTATCGAACCGAAACGGTACGGGCGTCACGGAGAATACACGGTACAAAAAAAAACTATTAAATAGCGATAAATTTCGCTCTATTCGCTTTTGGTGTGACTGTGAACGCAGCATAATGAACAGGCTGCGATCAAGATTGCAATGTTGGAGTGTGTGTGTGTGTGTGTGTGCGAGAGAGAGAGAGGCGCGATGAACACCGTGATAAACAGTGTGTGTGTGTGTGTGTGTGAGAGAGAGAGGGAGGGGGGGGCGCGAATCGCGCGATCGAAGAGAGTGTGTGTGTGTGTGTGTGTGTGTGTCGCGCGCGCGTGCGAGAGAGAGATCTCTCGTGCGCGATCGAACAGTGGAAACATAAAAACATACTCCGTAATTTTTTTCATACAGGACATTAACTGCAAAGTGTTTACTTATATTTGTGTACACTCGCAATAAAACACAACATTGTGCTCTTGTCAAACTGTAACCTACAACTGTTAACAAAAGTTTTTAATGGTTGTATTATTTTATACGGAAATCAATTACTTAGGCTATAATTCAGATGAGAATAAAGTTAGGGTTAACTAAAATGAAAGAAAACAAATATATTGATCTGAAATAGCAAATTAATTTAAATTCATTCAGGTACAATTACCAAACATATCTCAAGGTCTTTTCATCTTTTAATAATTTAATTTATAAACTAATTATATAAAACTCCTGTCAGTGCACTACAAATAAACTGGTTCTATGCCTTTATTAATAAAACTTATTTAAAAAATACAAGGCTTAAGACATTTATAAAAAAGCCTTCTGCATTTTAATTTTGCTTTTCCATCCATTGTACCGAAATCGTACCGAACCCTGACGTCTGAACCGAGGTATGAACCGAACCGTAACTTCTGTGTACCGTTCCACCCCTAGTACATGAGGGTCTGATACGGTATTTGAACAGTTAAATCTGTTGTACAGTTAGCAAAGGCACACCTGTGTAAATGCTAGGTTATGTTTTGTTTAGCTATGTTTTGATTGATTTTATGGACACGAATAAATCGATTTTACTTTTACCCTGCCTCTTCATATTTTGTAAAAGAGAGGACTTATTACTCTCTGCAATACCCATGTAGAAATAAATTTAGAAATTCAGAAAAATCAAACAAATGCTTCAGTACAATGTGCTGTGCAACAACAATAGAAGAAAAGGTGTGTAAAAAAGTGCAAACAAAAAGTAAACGAGTGCAAACAAAAAGTAAACGAGTGCAAACTTTACTTTATAACAGTAAAGTAAACAAGTGTAAAGTGCTGTGTGAAAAGAACTAGTGGCTGGATCATGGCACAGCGTCGCGGCGACTACTCGACGCCTGCACCAGCTGACTGAGTGTGCCGAGGACGGCCTGATTGAAGCTTGCAGACTGCTCCATGTGTTGCAGAGTTATTTAAGCCTCAGCCGCCTTGCCTCGCGGGCATCCTCCAGCATCATTTCAAAGCGCCGGTCACTGCGGTCCTCCAACCACTCCAGCCACTCCTGCCGCCTGCATCTCAACCAGGGCCGTGACAACATCATGTTGCCCCCTTTTCCTCTTGCCTGGAATACAAAAGAGACAGGAATATTGGTTGTTTAACGAGGCATTTTTATCCTTGTGATTTAAAGTCCCTGTAAAGGCAATTTCAAAAAAAAAATCTAAACACATTAGAAATGTTAGAAATGTATTGCTAAAACATATTACAAAGACTGAACTGTGAAGTACTGAATTTTGGAGTTAGACCGTTAAACAGTTTTTCACCATTGCTATTTTCCGGATTTTCTGGGCGGGGCTAAAACAGGGCCCGATGACGCACTGGAGCCCTTGAGCTCCTAGACACGCCCCTACTTGATGACGCACTGGAGCCCCTGAGCTCCTGGACACGCCCCTACTTGATGACGCACTGGAGCCGCTGAGCTCCTGGACACGCCCCTACTTGATGACGCACTGGAGCCCCTGAGCTCCTGGACACGCCCCTACTTGATGACGCACTGGAGCCGCTGAGCTCCTGGACACGCCCCTACTTGATGACGCACTGGAGCCGCTGAGCTCCTGGACACGCCCCTACTTGATGACGCACTGGAGCCCTTGAGCTCCTAGACACGCCCCTACTTGATGACGCACTGGAGCCCTTGAGCTCCTAGACACGCCCCTACTTGATGACGCACTGGAGCCGCTGAGCTCCTGGACACGCCCCTACTTGATGACGCACTGGAGCCCCTTAAGCTCCTGGACACGCCCCTACTTGATGACGCACTGGAGCCCCTGAGCTCCTGGACACGCCCCTACTTGATGACGCACTAGAGCCGCAGAGCACATTCACACCAGTTTGCCGCTCAATCGCGAGCTACTGTCAGTACTATTATTATTCACAGCCTACAGATTGCTAGCTAGCTATGCCTTCGTCACGGAAATGCGTACTACCTGGATGCGATCACCGGATCACGTACAAAACAGATCGGTGTCCTTATTTAAATTTCCCAAAAACGATTACATCAAGAAGAAGTGGATTCATTTTGATGGAGAGCTGAGGATCACCGCCAAAACCCACCTCTTTAAGTGATCATTTTACACGGGATAGTTTTATAAACTTTCGTCGCAGACAACTGGGAATCACTGATAATCCGCTGTTACGGGTGAATGGGGCCGAACCGACTCCCGCCTCGGCCTTCATCCTCCCGTCGCGCCGACAGCTGGTGCTATCATCGGCAGTGCGTGCCCACCGTGCGAGCATCCATTCCGGCTGTAGAGTTCAGTGTGTCGACGGCAGCTTTCCCTCGAGTGGGCGTGGTTTCAGCGCAGCCAGCGGACACGCCACAGCGTTTGAGAGCAGAGACTACTGCTCATTTTTTCAAGATTTTGATAGTTTATCTTATGTACTTGCTGGCTTTTTTATCATTCAAATTTGGCTGGGTGACTAATAACACTCAGAACACATACTTAATTTTGACTTTACAGGGACTTTAAGCCAACCAATATAAGGGGAAGACATCTACAGTACTACAATGTCCAGATTATACTGTATATAATCTGTATAATACTGTAATAGGTAGAGGTCGACCGATTCATCGGTTTTGCCGATTAATCGGCACCGATAGTTGATTGGTGGAACTATCGTTATCGGCAAAAATCCACACCGATAGTTTTTCCGGGTTGCATCCGTTGCTGGAGCGGCTGAGAAGTGCGCGCGGTCATTACACAGCACTAGAGCGCTGAAGAGACTGCTGGCATTATACAGAGCGAGAGCGGCCTCTAGAGGACAAATAATAAACTATCACTGGCTGAGTTGTTTACATTAACACGTGAGGCGCGTGCAGCACGGACCACGGAGAGAACACGCAGCAGAGAGAGCGCCGCTGACACTTCAGACTCGCATTTAAAACAGCCAGCGAAACGGTATGAATACATAACACTAAAGTATATATTGCCATATCATTAAAAAGTAATTATTTTATTGACTAGATGCTGCATCAGCAGAGAAAGAACAGTAGTTTGCCGTCGAGGCTGTGAGGACTCTAACCTTACCTCAGTCAAGCGGTTTAAACAATGTGACAAAAACACACGCAGACCTGACCCAAATGTTTTATGGCGCAATTGTTATCATCTATTTGCATTATTTTATATCAGGCTGGTCACTTTTATGCATTCATTAGCCGACGAAGTTGCATATTTAAAACTAGTGACGTGATTTCTTTCTCAACATTGATATATGTTCATGCAGCCGACAGAAACATAAACAAATCATAAACGTGTTCGATTTAAGATCGTTTTAATCACTACAATAAATCTTGTTATTTTGATTAGATAATTATCAAGTGTTCTAAAATAGAAGCAAATAAAGTGAGAGACTATATAGGCTAAATTACGTATTTACAGGTCTTTATTACATTTTAATGGCTATCTTTGATTCCATTTTTAGCATTAACTAAGAATAATACAAGTTGTAGAAGATTTATTCATTGTTAGTTTATTTCAACATTTACTAATGCATTTGAAATGGAGTTTTAATTCTTATTTTATTTGTTATTAATGTACTATGAACTAACATGAATGATAAAGGTACACTTGTATTGCTCATATTAGTACATGCAGTAAAAACGTATAGTGCATAGTGCATAGTTCATGAAAGCTAGCTAATACATCCTTGTTTACAATGTGTTACCTATGAAATGTACGTATGTTTCTAGGTTATAGTTCTGAAATCTGTAATATTTTAATGTTTAAATTATTTTCTGTATAAAGTTTTTATATATTAATATTTATACATTTATTTAATTTAGCACATTTCAGTTCAGCACTGTTTTATTGTGAGTTTTACGTTTGTTTTTAATCCAGCATCCATTTAAAAAAATATCGGTTGAATTATCGGTTATCGGCATGTACGGTCAAACCTAAATATCGTTATCGGTAAAATCCACTATCGGTCGACCTCTAGTAATAGGGGTGGAGCCGAACCCGAATACGGTATTCGGAAAGGCACAAATAACGTGTTTTTTACGAATACTTATTTCGAACAAATACTTTAAAAAATATTTGTATTCGGGAACAAGAAAAACTTTATATCAAAAAGCTGCATTTTCTCACGAGACCGCAGTGCATGCCCGGATGAGAGTGAGTGAGTGACGTTCAGGAAGAGGTGACTGACACTGGCTGCTCCACACAGCAACAGAGAGGGCTCGGCTGAGCGAAAAAACACTTAACTGCATCACTATTTTTGTTGAATAGATTTGTGTACCTTAACTGGGTTCCGGAGGCAGTTTATAACTTTCGGGAAGCGGAGTTTGATCGGGAGATTATTCCATTACGCTGCATTATTGACGTCTGCAGTCGGATGCTCTCATGTTCGCTCTGTTTACGTTGCTCTGTTAGCTCGGTAATTTAGACAATAGGCAGTTGACAGAGTAACGTTAACGTTTGGTTTAAAAGGGTAAAAAAAAAATTGTGTATTTGTGTCGAATTGTAAGCACTTGTGGGAGTTATGGTACGCAGAAGTATCCCAGAAGTTCAGGGAATCTCTCCCGCATATTGATAGCGGTTCCCCGATGCCCGCAAATTAGTTCAAATCTCCCGTAAATCTAGAGCGCACATGCGAGACAGAACTGCTCAAACCGTGTAGCGCTCGCACGGCAGAGAGGGAGAGAGCGAGAGACCTTGCGTGTGTGCGTCATGAAAGCTAGTCCCCCCCACCCAATTCACTTTAAAGAAAGGCTTTGTGCTTTCTGTTTGAGGTCTCTGTGAATGTTTTAAAGTCACTTTCAGAGCGGACATATCCTTAACAGAGAACTTGTCACGTCCGTAACTGTTTTTTTCCTCATAAATGCGAACACGAAAAATAAAAAGAATATTTTATGTTCTATGGAGGCCGACCATTCTTCATCCGGTTAGTAGGCTACTTTTGTTTTGCGCAGTGTAGGATTCATAGAATGACTAAAAAATATTTTGCCACCTAAAAGTTAAAGATTTTTTTGTGTCATGTCTCATGTGTAGGCCTATGCTATTTCCCTCATATTAAATATAAAACGTATGTGTAGACTGATATTGTTCTAATGTCTGGACTTGCCCAATTTTAAAGAATTTATCCTCAACTAGTTTTTTGGTGTAGTGTAATGTCGAGCCTGGCAAAAAGTGGCAAAAAAAAAAACTTTCTGTAAAGTGTATCTCCACAACTTCCTCCCAGAACGCCTTATTGCGTGGTCTCTCCCAGACCTTTGGGCTTCATCGCATAAAGGTTGCTACTTAGGCTACGTTTACACATAGCCGGGTATTTAGAGAAACGAATATTTTCCTCCCCTTCGTTTTCAATAATAACATCGTGCACACACCCGCACAAATACGCCGCGAGCGGCATCATAACTATGCCAAACCGATGGGCGGCAGTGTAGGGAGAAGGATAAAGCCAATCAGAATCCTCAGAATCGACACGAGAGAACCTAAAACCCCGTTTCTCCCAGTTGACACGGCGACACATAACCGGCGTTTTCAGAAATCTCCACTTTGGCCGGAGTTTTTAGAAATAATCGTTTTCCGTGATAAAAACAGGGTTTTCGTGTAAACGAGAGGCCAAAACGCAGGGAAATATCTGCGTTTTCCCTTCGTGTAAACGGGGCCTCAGAGCCCTATTAGATGAGCAACTGCTTCATTCTGCCGTCGTCTTCTGATATTTCAGAAACTTGCAAATATTTGTGAAATTGAAATGACAGTAAGCTGGCAAATTTCAAGTAACTGCCTGAATACTCTCTCCATTTTTTTTTGTTTGTTTGTTTGATGTTGGGGGGTGTGCTGACCGGAACCCCAAAAGGTAGAATTTGCGATATTAAAAAAAAAATGTATGGAAACGGCTCAAGGGCACTTTTTTTTGCGATACACCAAAACATATGCGACAAATTGCTTTCGTCATTCCTGACGTCATCACGCACACAATCTTATCGGTAAAAGGCCAATTGAATGGAAACAGTCTGGAGACAGCAAATTTCGTAATGTTTTTTTTTTTTTCGCATATTCACTTTGTCGATAACATAACAGCGCAAAAAGTGGATGGAAACGAGGCTAATGACTACATGTGAGCTTAAATGTTCAATTCTCTCTATACCTTTATCAATTGTATAAACTAACTTAACAACTTTTACTTGATACTTTTCTTTTAGTTGTCCTCTTTCATAGACAGCAAGGCTATTTTCTTCTTGCTGTGTAAATTTGTTTAAAATCTTAACATCTTAATACTTAATTTATTTAATAAGTGAATTTTTAAATAAAAAAATTTTCCACAAAAATTTTCCACTGCCGGGCCAGAGCTAACAGCGAGCCGAGCCAGTGGCCTCGGGCCTCAAGCACAGGGCTTGTGTTTCCACTGGCGGGCCAGGGCTAACAGCGAGCCGAACCAGTGGCCTCGGGCCTCAAGCACAGGGCTTGTGTTTCCACTGCCGGGCCAGGGCTAACAGCGAGCCGAACCAGTGGCCTCGGGCCTCAAGCACAGGGCTTGTGTTTCCACTGCCGGGCCAGGGCTAACAGCGAGCCGAACCAGTGGCCTCGGGCCTCAAGCACAGGGCTTGTGTTTCCACTGCCGGGCCAGGGCTAACAGCGAGCCGAACCAGTGGCCTCGGGCCTCAAGCACAGGGCTTGTGTTTCCACTGCCGGGCCAGGGCTAACAGCGAGCCGAACCAGTGGCCTCGGGCCTCAAGCACAGGGCTTGTGTTTCCACTGCCGGGCCAGGGCTAACAGCGAGCCGAACCAGTGGCCTCGGGACTCAAGCACAGGGCTTGTGTTTCCACTGCCGGGCCAGGGCTAACAGCGAGCCGAACCAGTGGCCTCGGGACTCAAGCACAGGGCTTGTGTTTCCACTGCCAAGCCAGTAGGGGTGTAACGAATTTACAAAAATAAAACAACTAAAAAGGTAAAACCTAAATTCAATTTATACAACATCGGTTCCTGGTCCTGATTCATTTTCTCGATGCATCAATTACAAATCCTGACGATGCAGATGCATTGATCTTGAAACATGTCCACCACCACATCACAGGATCTTCAGCCATAGTAATGGGAGGCAGGCTTTTGTAGAGCTCAACCTCTAGGTCAACATGTTCGCTAAGGGTGAGGGCCGAGGTATTCTGTTGGAACCTCAATTTCCTGTCCTCCTCTGAGAACAGCTCCTACAAGGCACTCCTTGTTTTGTGCAATGAAGGAATTGTCTCCATTTCCTCACTTTCTCCTTCAGATGGCTCATCCTTTTGCTGGTGCTCTGTGTCTGTATGTTCCAGCCCCGGCAGCACTGATGTTGGTTCTGTCACAGTGTCAACAGCTTTCTTCCTCAGTCTGTCCCAAGTTGCATCACTGACTGTCCTCCCTTTGAATCTAGGGTCCATTGCTGTGGCCTCATGCAGGAAGGCTTGAATGTCATCATTCTGATATCGCTGGGAGAGGTTCTCCCACACCTTCTCTTTGATTGAAGCCACAAACATGGTATCTTCATCCTTCACAGTAAAATGGTCTTCCAGTTTTTGAAGGATGGGTAAGATCTGTCCACAGGTGGCATTCTTTTCACATGACACACACATTGTGGATGTATAAAGGATTCTCGTGAGCTGGACAAACTCCTCAGCCTTATGGAAGTCCTCATCTTTCAGACGATCCAGGTTGTCCTTGGACAATGCTTTTCGCAGTCGTGGGTCCAAGGCTGCTGCTTGGATCGCTGGATACTGCTCCATAAATCTCTCTGTCATTAGATATAGAGAGTTCCACCTGGTCTTGACATCCAGGATTAGTGAGTGTTGTGGAAGGCCTGCAACAACAACAAAACAACACACATTTAATTACCAAACACTTGAATATTAAATTATATTGTTAGCTGTGTGAATTTCAAAATAACACTTATAATAATAGATTGAACTGACTTACCAAGGAGCTGTTGCTTTTCCGTCAACACTGTTTTGGACATGGAGGATCTCTTGAACCACACAACCACTGCTCTGATTCGGATGGTAAACCACTAACACTCTTACCACAAGCTGAAACAGTTCCATCGCAGTGTCGTGAATGTGGATCAATCACTGCATACCACGAACCTTGTCTTACAGCTGCACACATGGTCTGACTAATGTTTATCAAACACACATCATAGCTCTGGAATGCTTGATTTAATGCTTCATCAAGGGACATGGCAACACCTTGCAGACCTTCATCATACTGATTAATTCCAAACAACCCCGAAAATGCAACCGAAGAATAGTTTATTGAAAAGCTACAATTATTCAGTGTGTGTGTGTCAGGCAACTTCTATGTTGCCATTCACACCATCATGGATTTTCCCAGCATCTCTCATGGCACTCTACATGTTATCTCCATACATCAGAATCATTTAGATCACTCGGGGTCCATCACAACACATTTTTCACCTTACACATTAAGATTGCAGTTAAACTGTTTGCTGCACATTGCCTGCTGCTATTGTAGCCAAAAAAGTTTGCTCCCTGATGGAAACCCAGCAGGCACTGGACGTCAATATGACGTTAGATTGACGTTGGACCCAAACGTTGGATAAACGTTGCATTTTGATGACGTCGGATATTGACGTCACACTGACAGTGGGTTATGACGTCATCACGATTTTAACCATCTGGGGTCTAAGGTGTTTTTGGGGTCCTTGAGATGTTTTGACAAATATTGTTTATGCATGGTTATTGAAACTAAAGATTAAAGTTTCTGAAATAAGGCCACAAAACACATATTATATATCTGTCCACAAGACTTTTGATTAATGGAAGTTGTCACCTAGAGTTTTTGCTTCAAAATGATCTGAAATTCATCCTGCCTAATCATTCACATAACACAATCGATTGTCTTCTCAGGTGTTCACAATTTTAAACAAAGACCCGCATAATAATGAGCCTTTCATTCAGGTGTGTCACACAAGAAAGAATGCAAGGACTATATATATATATATATATATATATATATATATATATATATATATATATATATATATATATATATATATATATATATATATATATATATATATATAAATAATCAAAATATAAAAATGTCAAAAGCACATTTTTAGTCATACCTGGAAACAAATCCTGTTCAAATAGGTTATATGGGCCATTCTACAGAATTGGTTCAAAGTTAGAGTTGGAAACATCTTGAAAAGAAAATTGTCTTTTTCCATAAATGTCTTATAAAGTATTATTTTTATAAGTATTATTATAAAGTAGGCCAATACATTTTATCATACATATTTCAAAGTTAAGGATTCATTATATTGATATAGCTTGCATTGGAACAAACACTATAACATCTTAGTTGATTAGTTTATTGACAAAACATACTATATATTTAACATATGAGCAGAAACTCCTAACAAAAGCTTATTTGATGTCTATTTTAGAGTAAAAAACTTTATAATATATCCAAAACTAGTCAACGAAATATTGTCTTTTATATTTCGTATGTAACGTTCGTTCATTCACACACAGACACGCAATTCATATTTAAACCGTCTTTATTCAGTTTACAGACACTATTCAATAACGCGATTAAAGCACTTAAGAATAAATAACTTACTGAATCAGCTGAATCCACTCCTGAGGTAACTTTTCCAGGATTATTACAATAGTATTATTTCTCACAGCGCAGCAAGACGAGGTAAAGTACAAGATTCTTATTAAACTGGATGTTTTATCCAGCTGATGTGGGTGTTTTCATGGCTTGCCTCAACATTTGTGTTTGAATAGCTCGCGCTCTCCGTGGGCGTAACACATTAACACGTAATAAACTATAATGAGCTGAACGGAAAAAGACTGACATCTCTCTTTTTTCATACAGATTACATAAACTGAGAATATTTGTTTTTTATATAAATTACTTCATTTAAAAGAATTTTTCGGACGCGTTTCAGAATGGACTTCACTGACAGAGAGAAGGCAAAACTCGCATCATGTTTTTTATTCTTTATTTGACGAAAAGCTCAACACTTTGTTTTTATTGTGAAATAACACAAAGAAATAGACACTTAACAGGATCTAATGATGTACAACACTTATATGTAAGATCCAAATCAACAGAGTATTTTGAGTCTATTGCACTGATAAGGAAAAAAAATTTG
This sequence comes from Chrosomus eos, assembly GCA_036326025.1. Taxonomy (NCBI): domain Eukaryota; kingdom Metazoa; phylum Chordata; class Actinopteri; order Cypriniformes; family Leuciscidae; genus Chrosomus; species Chrosomus eos. The sequence goes on from CM070838.1 coordinate 34,687,973, forward strand.
TACGATAAAATGTCGCTAACGCAAAAGCTATTCGAGCTCAGTCCCATCGCGGATTTTGCAAGTGTACTCGAAAGACAAATTGCTCTAACCTATTTCTTGGTACTTGCTTGGGGAAATTGGTAGCCAATTTTCATCATACGTTTCACAGTTTAACCTGATTCCCACATTTCCTCTGTCGATGTCAGTTGTTACATGTGCGGGGCATGCTGTTTGGATCCCGGCACATCTGTCTAGTTTGGTTTCGGTTTTGTGTCGGGATTCGGGCATTCATCCCCCTCGTGTTTGTTTTCTGTTGTGAGCGCAAAGGACAACGCTCATATAGCATTGTATAGCACACAGCTTGTGTTTTACACTAGCTGTGTGCTTTAATGTTGTCATGTTCTGTGTGAACACGTGGCTTAGTGTTCTCATTGTTCTTCATGTCTCGTTTTGTTTGAGCACATGGCTTGTGATTTGTTTTACTGGCCATGTGCTTGTGTTTTTGTCATGTTTGGTGTGAGCACATGGCTTGTCATGTGTTTCTTCTTGTGCTATGTGCTCTCCTGTCGATTGTGTCGACTCACATCTTGTTTCCTGATTATTTGGTTAATTTTCCCCACCTGTCCTCCCCCGTTACTTGCTGTATTTTGCTCCCCTTTGGGATATTGTTTTCCATATATAATATAAAATATAAAAATATTATATAATTAGTAGTCTGGTTCATTGGCATTTGTATGTTGTTGTATGTTGTTTTATTTTATTATTAAAATAAAAGCCATCAATTCTGCAACTAAGTTCTCGCTCCTTTCACCATCCCCACATCTGACAGTCGCGTTTAAAACAAATTAGCTTCCCGTCTTTGAAAGACCAGCAGCCCAGCAGCCGCCACTGGTTATGACGTCAACCTGATTTTTGTACTGAATATCCTACGTTGGATATTGACATCAGACTGATGTTGGGTTATGACGTCAACCTGATTTTCATGTTCAACCAAAATGCAACGTCTTTGCTACGTTGGATATTGACATCACACTGACGTTGGGTTATGACGTCATCACAATTGTAATTTTAAACCAATAGAAATAGAATAGTAAATCAATAGAGTTGATGTCTTTTAATCAGCTCCAACTTTGAATTTTGGTAAGAAATACTTGAATAAAGTCGCTATTTTTGTTTGTTTTTTTGCACTCAAAAAGTATTCTCGTAGCTCGATAAACTTAAGATCTAGCCACTGTAGTCACTTGGACTCTTTTAACAATTTTCAGGGCTGTCAAGTTTCAATCCTTTAGAAGCCTATGGAGGAGTGATCCAGCTCTCAGATTTAATCAAAAATATATTCATTTGTGTTCCGAAGATGAACGAAAGTCTTACGGGGTTGAACAACATGAGGGTGAGTAATTACTGACAGAATTTTCATTTTTGGGTGAACTAACCCTTTAAGTAATGAAAATTATCTACATAAAAAAATATTGAGCTCAAACTTGACTTTTGACCACTATTTTAAAGTTACTGTACTATGCCTTTGTATTCGCCTTATTCACCTACGTCACCAGCTTAAACCAAAACGAGGCTGTGGGGTACGGAAGTAACGGTGGCCCTCTGTAGGCTACAGTCATAACGTTACCTTACACACCCGTAACAGGCCTCTGTGGAACAACGTCACACTAACCCATCATTTTACCAACAAACGGAAGTTTTATCAGAAAACTAATCAAAAAGAAATCACTGGAAAGGACTGAAAAGTGACCGTTTGCAGGCATTTTTGTTGTTTACTTGAATATTTAAAACCCAAGCATCGATGTTTTACCACAGGTTTACAATAAAAAGTGATACATTGATCATGAATTAATGTAAAAATTGCACATTAGTCACACAGAAATAAATTACCGTTAGGTTTCACAAAAGAAAAAGGACACACTTCTTCAGTCGCGTCTGTTTCTGTTTATTTGCTAGTTAACGTTACAAGACAAACATCACATTTAGAAAGAATGATAATTTCTACAAATATATGCCACCAAAAATAAGACCTGATGAGCTTTAGCCCTCTCTCGACTCCCAGTAACTTAGGCTAACGTTACAGATATTCTCAGTCAGAGAAACAGAGGAAGCTCCCGAAAAAAAAGTTGCTTTATTGTATGATAGTCGAGACGTAGGCTACTGACAGATAAAATAAAACATTCAATCGTTCACCATGTTTTTTTACTATGCGTAACGTTATCTTCAAGCATTTACTATGTTTACTATGGTAATGGTTAGCGTGCATAGTCTTTTGCATCGCGTAACGTTATAAATATTTCTACGTTATACGGTGATCAGAATCCACATCGGATCACAAACGGCATTCAAACATGAAAGTGAGTTGATTATTTCGCCTCTGTTTGTAACCACTCCTCTAGCCCGAGCTTGCTTGGTAACGTTAAGCAAGTTGTAGCTCTTTAGACTAGCCTGATCAGCTAATGTCCTGCCGTGACTAGCCGTGTCTTTTCAGCAAAACAGCCCGGGGAATCTTGCAGTCGTTATTTTGCCCATTTCAACATAGTCCACTGTTAATGCCGGAAGAGATGAAAGGTTTGTTGTCCACACAGGTACCGTTATGATGACAGAATGCCCGCAGCCTTTATATAGATATCTATGCCCGCAGCGCTCTGTCACTGAACTTCCGGTAGAGTGTACCCCCTAGCCTTGTTTTGATTTTCAAGATGGAGGCGCGGTGAATGAGGTGAATTGTCAGCAAAAAGTGAGAAGTCATGCCAAGGCAAAAGGCAGTAACTTCCACATTATCAATATTTGGTTGCTGCCATTACCAAAATCATTATAGTAACACCTGTATACAATCTAGTGATCATGGCATTTATTTTGTATGATGATAGCTACTTATTGTAGCCTACTTTCGTTGCTTCTGGTGGCCCTATTAATACATTAGACATGACAAAATACCTCCATAGCGGCAAAGAGTATCTTCAAGTGGTACCGAGTGGCATAAGACTTGCTAAACACGCGTTCAAAATGATCACGCTAAAACAGATCCTCGCGCACATTCGACCCAGAGACTGGTTTAGCGGTGGATCTGAAAGACGCATACTTTCACAGGCGCTTACAGAGATTCGTGTTCAAGGTGTCACTAGGTGTCTTTTCAGTATGCAGTGGTTTCAGCTGCCCTGTTATTGTGCTTGTGCACTTCACTCGTCATGCAGATTTATTCTGGACGCTGTGATTGTATGTAGGAATAACCTGCTTGTAACAGCTGGTCTGATGTTGTATGCACCAGCACTTCTTGCTTCATTATGCACCAATATTGTTGCTTGATTATTATCACTCCCTGTGATATATTAGTCCTGCGTCGGCTCGACTGTGTTCAGGGCGAAGTTTTGGCACTCTGCAAGCTAGATGCATGAATTATCCGGTACCCAAACTTATTTATTTATTTATTATTACAGGGACAGTGCATATTAATTAACATTGCTGCCAATATGCCAGAATTAGACAGAAGGCTATTTTTCATCTGCAGTCCCCGGACAGATGTTAAAAGTCACCCTAAAAGAGATTAAAATTACATTAAAAAAAACAAAAAAATTGTACAATACATTTAGTAAGAGATTGTTAACCCTCTGAGGTCGGCCGTCACGTGGGCGTGATGAGCTCACTTTTTTCCTTATCAGTACAAAAGAGACTTAAATTACTCTGTTGATTTTTATCTTACATTTAAAGGTGCTCTGTGTAATTTTTAGCGGCCACTAGCGGTGATGTTTCAGATTGCAACAAGAGCGCTCGTGCTCGTGTGCGTGGTTGATCTCAAGAGCGAGCATTCACTACCGGCCACACGGAGACTTTCAACGCAACGGAGAAAGCATCACACAACATGCTGGAAACTCATGTAAACTCCCACTGGAACATTACAATAATAGGCTACTCTTATCAGCTTGATGTTGAACTAATGCTCCATGCTCGTACCATGATAACGTTACATTGACTGCATTTAGCCGACATGTGATGTTATCTAGCATAAGGCATTTCGCTAACTATTCGTGTATCTTTCACAATCAGCAATGTCAGCATAGGTGAATGTATAATATGATAACGAAAACGGTGAACTAGACTGAACAATGTCAGTGTAACAGTAAGACAGTAGGAAGTAGCATTACTGTCCTGAACGTGTCTGGAAATGTTTATTATATACAATATGATAGTAGTGGGATGAGTAACGGTAGACAGTAGATCTAGTACATAAAATAAGTTACATCCTAAAGCACCTACTTTTTGTTATCCTAGAACAGTCTTTTGTATTCATTTCATGTCTCATGTAGTTTACCTTGCTATTTCATTAGAGTTTACTAAATTTATTTTATCATATCTGAAAACTTGTAATTTATCAGAATATAAATAGATATTGCATTGGTTACATTTCAGAATTCCGATTCAGACAATTATGAACCTCTACTAACTGAAAGCATGTATTACTGGTTATGTAATGTGGAAAGCCATAACGTTACAACTGTAGTATTTCACATCAGATAACGTTAGCAACTGGTCGGCGTTAGCCGGCGAACTAATGCTATCTTGAAAAAAATTCAACCGCTGTTTGTGTGAGGTGAGATTATATTACCTTTAGTTTATGTGTTTAATATGTATGCTGCAATTTTTTTAAACGTTTTTTCACTTTACCTTTTTTCAGAAGTTCTCTCTACAAAGCAGTGGATGGGGAAATGCCTGATCTAGCCACATTGAGAGTGGCAGAGGTATATAAGCACTTCCCCCCTTTGCTTGCACCTCTGGTGACCACCATGGGCATGTCAGCAGAAGTCCCATTAGTTTAGTCAGCTTTTGGGGCTGTCCAGGCAGGGAGTGTGCTGTCATTTCAGCTAAAACCACCAGAAATGCGGAACATCATCAACATCCCAGGCGCCCCTGCCCAACCTTCTATTCCCATCCAAAGCTATAGGCTTGAGCCGACCACATGCGCTTATGTGTTATCAGAGGAGGAACATGTATATATGAAATCGCTACAGGTGTCATTCGACATGGCCCACAGGGTTGAAGCTGCAACACGGGAGACGAGCTCATGCCAGGAATGGCATCGACTGAGAAAGATGCGAGTCACATCTACACGCTTTCATGAGGCGTGCCATGTTCGCTGTCATACATCTGCTGAAAATCTGGCACACAGAATTTTGAGAGGGACTGTCATGACGAAGGACATGAGGAGAGGAATCGATATGGAGCCAGTTGCCGTGACAGAGTACTGCAGTTTAAAAAATGAGAATTATTCACCCTGCGGGTTCATTATACACCCTGACGCTCCATGGCTGGGATGCTCTCCCGATGGAGTCGTTTTCGATCCTTCTGACAACCCACCATTTGGCCTGCTGGAAATAAAATGCCCTAACATCCAGAGTTATGTTGACTGTCCCTACCTCAAAATGTCAGATGGTTCTTTGCAGCTTAGGAGGCAGCACAAGTATTACTGGCAAGTGCAAGGTCAGATCCTCCTAACAGGTTTCGAGTGGCTTTGTTTTTGTTGGGTTTTGTTGTATGTGCGCAGGAGGACATGCTTGTTGAGCGTATATACAAAAATACTGATGTAATGCGCACCATTAGAGACAGAGCAGATCTGTTTTTTTTTTTTACCACTACCTACTGAAGTGTTTGCGTGTTTAGGTCATTTTTAGATAACCAGTGAAGTATTTCTCAATTTCTACAATTGTACAAATGTTGTTTTATTTAATGACTGTGTGTTACAGTTTGGCCACATACCACTGGTGGTCCATTCAATCATAATATACAGCATTATATTTATTGTATTCTTATTTACACTATAAACAATATTTACATACACAAAATACTCATATATATATATACATACTATATTTATACAATATAATATATATACACCTATCTATTATATTACATTAGACATGTATATGTACATATTTAGATTTGTATAGGCTAGTTAATAAATAAATGTTATGCATTATGAAAATATAATAAAAAATGCATAAGGAAACACTGTCTTAGTTTTGTCTGTTGATCAGAGTTATGAACAGAGTGTGAAATCCATAGTTTTTACAAAAGTATATGTACAATATTTACATTTAACTTAGCACATTAACAAGGATGAGGGTTTTTAGACTCAGTGGCTCCATGCCTTGACAAGCGGTCTACATTGGTAGTTCACAAGCAAACATGCCACTGTAAACAGTTGGTTTATGCTACCAGAAATGGACAAGGGGATGACTGTGTCGAACAATTTATGCTCCTTCACTCGACGGATAAGACGTTCCACGTGTACCCTGAGCCTGGCCACAGACTGAGTGTGTGTTACTTCATGAGGTAGCATTTGTTTTCCCTTGGTCAGGAAAACAGGCCGGTGAACTTTGCATGGCACTAGGTTGTCAATTAAGAAGCCCTTATCCACCATGATGGCCATGTCAGGGGTAAGAAGGTTAATGATCCCTGACTGTTTGAACAACTCCCTGTCACTTATAGACCCTGCATAGAGTCCAGACACAAATGTTATTGCACCATGAGGTGCCATTCCTATTAAAGCCTTGAATGTGCAGTGAGACTTATAGTTTGAAAAAACCTCACTTTGTAATAGCAATGAGGAAGGTGTTTGGCAGCGGATCTCAGTACAATCCAGGATAACCTGTGTGTCTCGGAAAAGATGAAATTCCTCTGGCAGATGGGCTCGTACTCTCTCTTTCGTCATCCAAATGCACACTGACCCCAGGACAAAGTACAGGAAGTTGGCCCAGGTTGTTATGATGCGGCTCACAGTGGCCTGATGTACGTGGAAGCGATGACCAAGGTCCTTTTGCTTGAGGCCCAAAGCAAGATGCATCATGAACAGGAAGAACTCGTCTATTGCAGGAAGTGCCTGAGTGTTTCCAGCCTCCTTGGCGACTTTAGAGTTGGTGACACGAATCATTCTGTGCGTTGCCGGTTCAATCAGTTCCCAGAAGGCCATCAGGTGGTTATAGGTTGCAAATCTGTCAAGAAAGAAACGTACATTGGTTCTCACATGGCATAAAAGACTTACACTTAGCTTTATAGTATAGTAATATCCAGTTTAGGAAATAAGAATGCTGAACTACAAGTAACTGATACAACAATCTTGTAATACACCACGAGTCATGAAAATTATGGAATTCGGTATGTATGATTAAACTAACTGCTGTTGAAGACAACAGATGTTATTCATACTTATAATTATGTTAGCTTATGTTGTTGTTATTATTTTGGTCGGTGTAGCCTACTTTTACGTGCAGTAAAATTACGTGCTTGCTTATACAACTCCAATAATATTTAATAACAACGTGGACTAGTGTTTTCAAGACAAAGGCAACGCTATTACAAATGCTTATCACAGGCAATATAATTTTACCTTGTATAAAAGCGTATGTCCTCATTGGACCCAGCAAATCTCTGGAGACCAAAGCGAAGTATGATCTTTGTCTGGTTCAACTGCTTCCGTAGATCTTCTATCTCCCTCGTCAACTCCTCATTTTCATGTAGTACCATGTCCACAGCTGCAGCTTCGGGAACTGAACAATAATCGTGTCCAGTCCTCTCCACGTCAAAGTCCATATCTTGCTCTACGTCCGAGTCAGGCTCAGCGGGCAGCGGTCTCTCTCGCCTTTCCCAAACACTCGACCTCGGCGGCTGCACTTGGTAACGGTTCCACTCAAACAGTGTAGGGAAAGCACCTTTTTTCAGACGTCTCAGTCTAGTCCCTTCCATAAAGTCATCAGGTTTGAAATGAACGCTACACACCTTTGTGTTTTTGTTGACTTTGAAGTCCTCCCTCCTGATCTTAACGATCCATTTTTTTCTGAGATCCTCTTCCACGGGAAATGAATGAAAACTCACAGTCGAGTTGTATCTTGCCGACACAACGCACGACGGCACACAACAATGTTCCGAACTAGGTCTCATTAGCTTTTGATATCGGAAAACCTTTTTCTCCATAGTTAAGCTGCCAAGACAAGAATAACTAGAATGTTTGTCGTTGTTAACTTTTCGCGCGTCAGATCTAATACGGAACCGGAAACTGTTTGGCCAGTAGAGAGTGTAGTCGGAAACACGTCACATTCCCCGCTGCATAGAGCCTATAGGCGATATGTATCGCACACACGCGACACGCCCCCGATCACTGCATAACAACACGAAGATTCTTCATCAGAGATTCACTGATAGTTCATCGCGTTTTAGGGATGGAAGCACGCTACTCCTTCAGAGGATTATGGACAGGGGGGAATAATTAACCTTTTCCTCAGTGGAATTTGAAACTCAGACGAACGGTTGCATTTTGAGAAACGAATTGACCCCGAGGATACAAGTTCGGAGTAAGTTGTTTAGTGTTTTATAATTCCTTTTCTGATCATAGAGCTCAAATGCATTTTCAGACTATATTTTGCCTAGTAAATATTACCTCACAACATTCAGTTTTAAATAGCTGCTTAGGTTATAATGATTTAGTGAAATATATCGATCTGCAAGTTTAGTTTGAGTTCTTCTGTGGTCTAGTGGTTAGATCGGTTGCCAAGCGTGTCAGAGGTTACAGGTTCGAATCCGCCTTCGGCAAATATTTTTTCTCTCATCAAAACCGAATATGTTCATCAGTGGTTACAGTCTATATCAAACACACACGTATATAGGACACACGTTTGTGTGCATTTTTTTTGTGATTTCACCGGAATGAATAGTGTATACGTAACGGTGATAGATTGAAGAGCACGTCCTAAGAGCGAGTGAAGACTGCGCGCGCGTCGCCACAAGAGACTGTATCCATGACACTGATAGCAGGACAAGAGTGCTCAGCTTGAGTTCAAAAACAAAACATTTTAGCTCTAGATCTCTTATTTAAGAGCGGACTAAATGAATGCTCTACTAGTTAACTAGAGATGTTTTATTTGTATTAGGTACAGCCGTTCATTGAGTGTATCAGTAAATGCGTGCGGTCTACGGGCCATAAACAGATACTCGCGGTGATGCGGTCTACACATCAATAGATGTTTCTCTGTCCATCAACAGATACATTGTGCATCTATAACATGGGTGGGCAAACTACGGCCCGCGGGCCACATACGGCCCGTTAGGCTGTTTAATCCGGCCCGTCGAGTATTTAAAAAAATGTCTTAAAGATTGCATTCATTTAGCCTTTTTCCTGCAATAGGCTACTTTGCGTTTTATATATATATATATATATATATATATATATATATAATATATATATATATATATATAGTGTTGTCACGGTACCAAAATTTCAGTATTCGGTACCAATACCAGTGAAAATTCACGGTTCTCGGTACCAATTTCGGTACCAAAGCTTAATTTAGATTAAATTTACATATATTACATATATTAAAGTGTATATCACGGTTACAAAGATGGAAACTGTAGTATTAAAAACACTTTACAATAAGAAGATTCTATTTGATAGATAACATTAGATAAAATTACCTAACAATAAACCATAGTTACTGTAGCAATTATTCTCCTTGGGGTTAATTTAAAAATGTACTAATACGTTTTTAAAATCAAAAGTTTTTTCTGTTAACATTATTTAATGCACAATGAATGAAGTGAACAAATATGAACAATCAAGTGTATGTATTAAATAACATTCACAAACATACACATGTAAAAATATATTGTTCACTCAATGTGTTGATGTTAGATAATGCATTAATGTTAATGAATGGTATCTTATTGTAGTACCAAACTATACAGGAGATAAAACATGTTTTATTTGACTTAACTGTACTTTTATTTAATCCAAAACTGCCAAAAATGTCACTCTTGCCTGCTTCAAAACTTGAGAACCCTGTTGCTGATTTCTAATGCAAGGGCTAAAAAAATCAATTAATTATTTGCTGATACTTCCTCGTCATCACGGAGAGCGCAGTTCACACCGCTTTCTCCTTCTCTCCACAAGCTCTCGCTCTCCCGTGTCTCCGCTATGCAACAGTCTGGAAAAACAAGCTCGCACGTCGCTTCTATTATGAGCGCGCTTCCCGCGCGCCTACATTTGAAATTTGCACGCGCAAAAAACATGTGAACGGCCCATTATGGCAACGTGACATTAGCCTAATTCAAAATATTTCCATATGTGGCTCTTTCCTCCTTTCTTGACTTGTCAACAATTGGATTCAGAGCAGCATTAGCAGCGCCGGTCGCCATGTCTCAGTGTTTTTATGAAGAGGACGCAACTCTGCACCTTGCGGACAGCGCATCAACAACCGGATTAACCCGGTACTCGGTACCTAGAAAAGCTGGTACCGTAACCGTTAAGTTTTTTTAGTACCGACTTGGTACCGAAGTACCGAGTTTTTTGATATATATATATATATATACATATAGCTAACAGATTTGTAAATATTTTGAATAAAGCAGATCATCATTCATTCAGCGCTGTTCTGGTGGCTGCGGTGTGTCACGTGACAAGCAATGACGCGTCACCATGGAAACCATAAAGTGACACATTGTAATTAACGGTCGCATTGATAAACTCACACAGAATTGTTTTTAATTTACGTGTGACATTGACAATGAGTGGACCAAAGAAAAGAAAAGTGGACAGTGAGTGCCGAGTTTTTAATAAGGAGTGGACAGCTAAATATTTTTTTACCGAAGTCCGATCAAAGGCCGTATGTCTTATTTGCCAAGAAACCATTGCAGTTTTCAAAGAATACAATATCAGCCGCCACTTTTCCACCAAGCATGCTAACTATGTTAGCAACCAGTCAGAGCAAGAAAGGAAGGTTACTGCTCAGAGGTTAGCAGCCAATTTACAGGCTCAGCAAAATATTTTTCTTCGACAAGCTACTATTCAGGAGTCAAGTACCAAGGCAAGTTATTTGCTGGCATTCAAATTAGCAAAGGCCAGCAAGCCTTTCTCCGAAGGGGAGTTTTTGAAAGAATGCATGGTAGAGACTGCGAGTCTCTTGTGTCCAGAGAGCAAAAACAAATTTGAACAAATTAGTTTATCACGCAGAACAGTGACCGCCGTATACAACTAATTGACGAAGATTTGACCAGCGACTTGAACAAAAAAGCCGAGTCATTTAAGTTCTATTCGTTAGCACTGGACGAAAGTAACGACATAAAAGACACCGCGCAGCTCTTAATTTTTATCAGAGGGATTGATGATAATTTTGAGATCACGGAGGAGTTTTTGGCCATGGAGTCCATAAAGGGGACAACACGAGGAGTGGACTTGTATGACAGCTTGACTGGTGTCATCGAGAGGCTGAAGTTACCATGGTGTAAACTTGTGAATGTCACCACTGATGGATCGCCAAATTTAACAGGAAAAAACGTTGGGCTGCTGAAAAGAATCCAGGATAAGGTGAAAGAGGAAAACCCTGAGTTGGATATAATTTTCCTGCACTGCATAATCCATCAGGAAGTCCTGTGCAAGTCTGTATTGCAACTTGATCATGTAGTGAAGGTAGTCGTAAAGCTCGTAAACTTAATTCGAGCAAGAGGACTTAACCATCGTCAGTTCATTAAATTCCTCGAAGAAACTGATGCTGATCACCAGGACTTACTGTACCACTCTAATGTCCGTTGGTTAAGTTTAGGGAAAGCATGTCAGCGAGTGTGGGAGCTCAAAGGGGAGATACGCTCATTTTTGGAGTTAATGGGGAAGGCTGACGATTTTCCTGAGCTGAACGACACAGACGAAGGAATACAGCAAATCACTGGATGTCCTGCACAGAGAATTTTGCCGTCGATTCTCTGATTTTGGAAAAATTGAGAAGTCACTTCAGCTGGTGTCATGTCCCCTGTCACTGGACTCTGAAACAGCGCCGCAGGAGTTGCAATTGGAATTGATAGATCTGCAGTGTGACTCCGTCCTAAAGGAGAGGTTCGATTCCTTGACCGTGGATAGGTTTATGCTTCACTCAATGAAACCAAGTTTCCAAACATCCGACAGTTGGCACAGAAGATGCTGGTGTTGTTTGGCTCTACTTACGTGTGTGAGCAGACGTTCAGCGTGATGAACATCAACAAAGCACGCCACAGATCCCAGTTAACTGATGATCACCTGAGATCGATCCTGAGAATTGCCACAACTAAACTCACACCAAACTTCGATGCGCTGGCAAAAAAGGGTGATCAACAACACTGTTCCCACTGAAACTGAATATGGTAGGTAAGTTGGCTACTGTAATCTTTACTTTTTAGGTATTGAGTTTCATATGTAATTTATAACTAACATCCCAGCAAACACAGAACATTGGCACGATTGAATAATTGACATTTCAGCTCTCCTTGAACAGACAGCGACTTAAGCGCAGGCTACTTGCACGTTAATGTTTTTTCCTTTTTTGGAAGCTCACAGAGAAAAAAATAATGTTTGTAACCGCTTGCTCACCTGTTAAGTTTTTTCTTTTATTTGTCTGCTATTCAGTTTCTTTGATCCTCTGGATTTGTGGATGTCTCCTGGACTGATTCCGGTTACCGAGTCGTATCGCCCGGCTTTCGACTACGCTCCCCATGTAGCTAACGTTAAAGAACCCGGTTCATTAAATGTTCTGATATGCCTTTGCTTTTTATGTTTTATTTATTATACTTAAAATAAATTTGTATATTCGTTTTATTCGTTTTATCTTTCACAAATGTATGACTTTTGGATGTGCAATTTGATTATCATATGCAGTTTTATTAAAATAATTTTTATTCTTCACTTGCAGGTGTTTTTATTTCTAATTTACTGTTAGGCCCGGGCTACCAAAATTATTACTATTATAACCAGCCTGAAATAGTGTAATCAAATTGCTCCCTTAATTCACATTATTGACTAATTATTTTAAGGAAAAATATGACCGCGTACGTCTTTGATCATGCTGATTTATCCGCAGCGCAATTTCTCATGAATTTCCGTGCCTATTTTAAGAGAAACACATGATCAGTGCGTAAGTTTGTTTTAAAAAGTGGGTGGGTGGGGTGGGTGGGGTGGTTGGTGTGCTAATACAATGCAAAATCAGATATATGTAAAATAACAATTTTAGAAAAAATTAACATTAGGCTTACGATGTCTAGAAATCAGTTTCAATGTTACATTGGGTTTCTGTGTCCATATTCTGTGTCTTTTAGATCAGTGATTTTTCGTGTGTACCTTAGGTCTTGTGGTTAAAACATTTGCCAAGCGTGTCAGAGGTTGTGGGTTCTAATTCGCACACGTATAGAATTTTTTTTCCTCATCAAAACCGCGCGTGCGTCCGAGTGACCAAGACTGCGCAACTGTATCCATGACACTGATAGCAGCGGCAACGAGCGCTCATGCAGCTTGATTAAAAAAAAAAACACATTTTAGCTGTCACTTATTTAATAACGAACTAAATTAATGCTCTGCTAGTTAACTGGAGATGTTTTATTTATTTGTATTAGGTATACACGCCTCGCAATGTTTCACAAAGTGGTTGGAGACAATATCGACCCTGAGACAAAGTGGTGGGGACATGCCCCACCCATAAATTACGCCTATCTATGCACAATAAAAATTAAAGCTCCACTTTCACATGAATGCTTTACTTTGCATTTTAGAATGTTTGAATCCATGTGCTAACACACTTTCACTGTAAAGCTGCTTTGAATCAAACAAATTTGTATGGTAAAAAGCGCTACATAAATAAAGGTGACTTGACCATCATATATTCTGCTAAACGGCATAAAATAATTAGAGCACCATTTACTTGCCTCAAAGTCTTTTTATTGTATTGTTGTTACTATTATTTATTGCTACACTTCAATATGTAAATTTTTCCATCAGAAAATTAACACTTTTAGCGTTGTCAGACTTTAAAACAAAGGAGCTGCAGCTGCTCACTTGTTGAAAGTTATGTTTTGACTACTAACCAATTTTCTACATTAAAATTTGTCTTTTTATTTGGGCTAGTAAAATTAATTTCGGGCTACCAAAATCTGAAGAGTGCCTGCCCGAAGGGCTACCTGCCATTTTGAAATTGTGCGAGCCCTGAGGACCATTAAATAATAATAAGGATAAACAATATTTAAAAAGTATATAATTATCTAACATCTGACTAATTAAAAATGAACCTCAAAACATAACATGCTAAATGGGGGATATCTATAGCATCAAAAAAATAAATAAATGTGTTTGCTGTAATAATCTGCTACTGGGCCGGCCCTCTGTAAATTTTAAAACCCAGTGTGGCCCTTGAGCCAAAAAGTTTGCCCACCCCTGATCTATAATCATAATTGTCCATCAGTTTACTTTGGATAATGTGCTAACAGTTTTTTGCTTTTGTTTTGTTGTGTTTACATCGTCACCATCAGCCTTCAGAAATCATTCTGATATAATTTTTTTTTTTTAAATCAATGTTGTAAACGGTTGTGCTGCTTAATTTTTTTTAACCTGTGATAGTTTTTTAGGATTCTTTGAATGCACTTTTTTTATATATATATATATATATATATATATATATATTATATATATATATATATATATTATATATATATTTAGGGGTGGAACGGTACATGTATTCGTATCGAACCGAAACGGTACGGGCGTCACGGTTCGGTGCACGAATTTGCACGTAGAATACACGGTACAAAAACGGCGCGCGAGAGAGAGAGAGAGCGCGAGAGAGAGAGAGAGAGAGAGAGAGGCGCCCACTGTGTGTGTCTGCGCGCGCGTGTGCGAGAGAGAGGCGCGATGAACAGTCAGTGTGTGTGTGTGTGTGTGTGTGTGTGTGTGTGTGTGTGTCTGTTACCCCTTTTCCACCAAGGCAGAGCTGGTGCTGGTTCGGAGCCAGAGCCTAGTTTCAATTCGGTTCTTTGTTTTTCCACACGCAAAGCACCAGCTCCGAACCAGGAAAAGTGGTTCTTAAGTAGCACCAAATCATTGCTGGTCTAGAACGGAGCCAAGTAAGAACCGATTGCGTCAGGGGCTGGGGGCGGGGTTACCGTGACCAACAAGAAACTTGTGACCGCCATTTTTAAATAGCAGCTAGTCGAGCTAATAGCAGCTTGATTATTATATCCGTCTATTTAAGTTATGGCGAGTTATATATATATATAGGCACTATATAAGCAATATTTTATATATATTTATCCCTGTAAGACCCGTGGTTGTAAAATTACAACATCACTTTTAGCTCTTCAAAAAACACATCTGCAAAAAAAATTTTTTTTGAAAGACCACATTTATATAGCCAATGGGTCCTATTGTTTAGCCTCACAATGTCATTGGATAGTAAATTTGTATATAGGTCTTGCCATAAGGTCATGAACTCATACAACCTGCAAACTTTCCTGGAAGCGCATCTCCTTGTTCCATTGGACTGGATATCTCAACATTAAAGTAAGTAAAACCCCAGAAATATATTTTTTTTGTGATTGTTAGAATGTCTAGTTCATGTAAATACTTGGTTATTGTGGAATGCATGCATCAAATTAGATTTTTAGCTTATGTCTTTGTTGTAATTTTACAACGTTGGGATATAATGGTAGTCAAAATAGCATGTGCACCTTGCACATTACATGGAGGCATTGCACTTCTCAAATGTTCACATATAAGAGATTTACTTACAGAAATACAATATATTTGATGATTCCCAATATCTAAATGTGTTATTTGTTATAATTTTCAGTTTAGATCAGATTTTAATCATTTTAAATGAATAAATTATTTCTGGTTGCAGTGTTTCAAGTCCTTTCAGTACCAGTATTTGAAATTGTTCCTGTATGTTAGCAGTACTATATATAGTTAACAGTTTTTTGGGGGGCTTTGTTTGTTTGCCCAAATATCTGCTTGTAGCAAGGCAGACACTGTTTGTGGAGTGCTTTGGAGGATGGTTATTCTAGGACAGGTGTGGATGTTCAGACGTATGGGGGTTGCATGGTCCATTGTTCAGGGACAGGTGTTAATGTTCTGGAATGTGGGGATGTGAGAGGTCTGGGGGTTTGTATATTCCTTTTAGAAATGTGTGACTTCAGTAGTGCTGGGACGGTATGGATTTTTTTCTGACCGCGGTTGAAAAGCAAGAAATTCCGCGGTATAGCGGTAAACCGCGTTAAATACTGGAACTGGAGCATCTCATAAATAAAACTAAACTCAGCGTATAGGCTACTTGCCTCACAGACATGAGAAATAAATAGAAAGCTTGAAAGGTCTACTTTTAAACAAAATTCAAAATGAAATGATAAAATTGTACAGTAGCCTAGTCAGGTAAGGTCAGGTTTGCCGATGTGCATTTTATTTAGGCTATTTATTTATTTTTGTCACTGTGCGCAGATCGGAGACAGAGTTCATGATGATATTCTGGGGATAAAACAGCTAATATGCTATACTACTTTAGCCTTTAAATATCTTTGCTGCATTGGATCAGTCTCCTTTCTAGAACAGCCGATAGCTTTCTAGCCTCCCGGCAGCAGCGCCTCACATTGCTTATAGACCTTAACACAATCAGTCGGTTTTGAAAATTAGTCAAAAAACGTTGGAGCGGATGATGCCGGACGGATGATGAGTTTGTGATGTGGTTGCGGATGAAATACCCATACACGCATCTCTAATACGAATGGAATGTTATTATGTGTCATGGAACATTGCACTCCACAACTCGCAAAAGGTCGTATTTGCTCCATCTTTTGATAAGTTTTGTTTAGAAAACCTTGAATCCATGGAAGACACAATGTCATTAGACATAGTCCATGTCATTAGAATCAATTAATCCATGTCATGGGACACAACGTGCACACATGTGCAGCCCAATGTTTTTGGCCTGACCCGCGGTAGGCGTCACGTGACCGCGGAATTGTGGTAACCGTCCCAGTCCTAGACTTCAGTGGAATGTATCACATAAATAGGATTCATTTACATATAAATTATTTATACTTGAACATACTCTGACTCTTATAACTATTAGTTTCATTTCAGAATGAGAGGACGCTGCAGGCACAGAAAAAAAGGATATTCGAATACGCTCTGCAGGAAGTGCAATCTCCCTCTGCTTTTCAGAGGAAAGGAACTGCTTTTGGGACTACCATTGCAAGTTAACACTGGACACTGTTTCTTTGACAGTTTTCAATCTGTTTTGTATTTCATATTTATATTTTATGTTTATTTTTAATAAATTATAATTCATAATATGACTGTTGGGTGATTATTATTATTATTCATATTTACTGTTATGGTGCTATGTAAGCAATCCACACTTCAAATGAGCCCTTAGCAGTTCTGTATATTTGTTCTGACAGTGTGAGTGCAAATGCTGAAATTCTGCTACCCAATAGGCCCAACGTTGCAATATTACAACATTTCCTTAAAAACTTACTAAAACATCATTTTTAAAAAAATCCTTCATTATTTGCATCAGAGGCCTCCTACAACAACATCTGACAGGTGAAAAAATTTTTTTTTTCTTTTTTTTCTATATTTGGGTCTTACAGGGTTAAATAAAAAAACAAGTTTGGTCTTTTTATGTTTTTTTTTTTTTTTGAAAGGAAGTGTTAAGTGATATGAATGACTTTAAGTCTTTATGTTCTTAGGAAAGATTTCTATTTTGAATAAATGCTGTTCTTTTTAACTTTTTATTCATCAGTGAATCATTCTTAGTTCAGGCTGCCTCACAGCACCTTGATGGGGCATTAGCACATTGGGGGAGTGTCTTTAGTCTTCCCAGGTGTAAATCACATTAATATTCATGGGCATTAACACTCCCACGCATACAGCAGTAATGACCCAAAAACTGATGTAAGAAATTCAAATTGTTATATTGATGTTTCTGAAAGAGTGGTCAGAATGATTAAAATTCTAGCCTACAAAAATAATAACACAAAAGTATTGTGGGCAACTATTCAGTATGTGTTAAATGGCCTTATTGCGGTGACATTTTTTTCCCCCAAAACGTACTAACCACGCATATTATTATTTTTCTATAAAATGCAAACATGTACATCCATTTTGCTCACATATTATTGTAGCAGAGTTTGTGCTGAATACAGCAAATTTATATGTTGGCAAATGGTATGTTTTAAGTAGCTAAAAATAAGCACAAATGTCAGGGCATATCAAAACAGCTCAAGGGCCCCAAACAGCTCAGACCCCAGAGGGTTAAAAAGATACAGTCGAAACACAATAAACCAACAGTCAAACAAACATCTGACAAAGACATAGCATACACACACACACACACACACACACACACACACACACACACACACACACACACACACACACACACACACACACACACACACAAGGCAAGAAGCCTAGAGAAATGTGTTAATGTTGACAGCTCTGAAATTCAAGAAGCCATTTCTTTAAATGGTTCTTAAATGTACAATAGGTGTTTAGATTTCTGATTGTTAAAGGAATGCGGTTCCATTCAGTAGCAGCTCGACCAGAAAAAGAAGTATGACCAAATACACTTTTTCTAAAGGGAATGACACAATCTTCCCTCGCTGCACCTCTGGTTCTGCTATGATCAGCTGTACGGATGTTAACAAACGTACTCGGTTACTAACGTAACCTCGGTTTTCTCTAGAGAGGGAACGAGTACTGCGTAATATCTTACGCTATGGGGAAAACTCTTTTCCACGAGATATTGAAGCCAAAAATTATCCTTAATTTTTTATTAATGTAAAACGCTTTGCGGCAGCAAGCAGACATAGGCGAGACAGCTCGCGCGCCTATTGGCTGCCCTGCGGCAATAGCAGCAGCCTATCGAGAGAGGCTCTGCGTGACGTCACGACGAATGGGGGCCTTTCGCGCCCATATCGTCACGTCCCGCCAGAAAGGGCGTGGTCTCGCCCTAGAAATAGGCTCGATAGCTGCTCTTACGTTGGTTTTCATCGCCGAAGCGAACCAGAGCGTATTCCAAGCACGGCAAGATACGCAGTACTCGTTCCCTCTCTAGAGAGAACCGAGGTTACGTTAGTAACCGAGTACGTTCTCTTACGAGAGTATCTCTCGTACTGCGTAATATCTTACGCTATGGGGAACACAATGCAACACGCCGTGCTGGTAGGGATCCAACACCAAAGTCCCAGGGGCCGAAGCCCGGGGCGCATATAGTGCATGATCACCATAAAAACACAGAGAGTGAGGGAAGAGAGGCTAGAAGCATCATTCCCTGTAAAATAGCATCCGAAAGGAGCTAATCATGTGACAAATAGACCATACCGTCAGGGTAAACATTCAGCCTGAACTGGGTGGCCACAAGTGTGTCGACATTTTAATGAGCTGCTGTACCGGTCAGTGAGCAATACGCAGGTCAAACTCAGTATCCGAGCCGCACAGCGGGCAGATAGCACTGAATTTTATACCGCCAAAAGCTTAGCTTGTAAGGCGGGAACCTCCAGGTTATAGTATTTTATAAATGTAGACGGCGAGGCCCAGCCCGCGGCCATACAAATATCTTGCAGGCTAACCCCGCTAGACCATGCCCACGAGGAGGCCATGCCTCTTGTGGAGTGCGCTCTAACACCCAAAGGGCACTGTAGGCCCTTAGAAGTGTAAGCCAGCGCAATGGCACCGACTATCCATCTGGATAGGCTCTGTTTCGAAGCGGCAAGTCCCTTAGAAGGGGGCCTGGGAGCTCCTCTAAGGAAACGCACGACTAAGTCGTTCTTTCCCAGTGACTGGCCAGACACCGGTTTTGCAAACGTTGCTATGGCCGCCACGTATACTTTGAGCGTGGACGGGGTCCTGCCCTTATCCAGTAGCTCCTGAAGGAAGGAAAGCACTTCCGTAATATGGCGGGTACATAGTGCCACGGATAACCTACCGAAGTAGACAGTCGTGTATTTTTACGTGAGAGAAGGGGTACGTCGCACCACAGACACGTGACACCAACGTGTGACTCCAACGTCGCACCACAGACACGTGACACCAACGTCGCATCATCACAGACGCGTGACACCAACGTCGGATCATCACAGACGCGTGACACCAACGTCGGATCATCACAGACGCGTGACACCAACGTCGCATCATCACAGACGCGTGACACCAACGTCGGATCATCACAGACGCGTGACACCAACGCTGCATCATCACAGACGCGTGACACCAACGTCGGATCATCACAGACGCGTGACACCAACGTTGCATCATCACAGACGCGTGACACCAACGTCGGATCATCACAGACGCGTGACACCAACGTCGCATCATCACAGACACACCAACGTGTGACTCCATCTAAATTTATGCTCAAATCTAAGTCTAGAAATAATTGAATCTCCCTTTTTATTTCTCCTTGTTATTCTACCTTTACCAGCATTTATTTGGATGTTTTAAAGCCATCTTCCTGTTTTTTTCTTCCTCCCATTGTTTCTGCCATCTACTTTTCACATTGTTTTATTAACTTAATCTCAGTATTAGCTAATTTACCTTAATGTCTATATCTAACTTTCCTTTGGCTTCCTTGGCACATTCACCTGGCAATTCATAGGCCTATATATCCTTTTACTAACTAAGAGGTTGCATTACAGAAAAATAAAATGTTTGTTATAAATAAAACACTAAATTATTATATATTAATTTTATAATATTACTGTATAATGTTACTATAAAATTCTAGACAGCTGAGCCAATCAGAACCTAAAGTAGATAATTGACTCCCAATTTTATTAATAGTTGAATTAGGTGTTAAAGCAGTTCATCTCTGTGTTCAGGGTTGCTTGATAATTACAGGTGTTGGCACTGAAGTCTACAGTAGCTCTCCGTGAGCAGGGATGGAGACTCCTTGTCTACAAATCTCATGATCTTTTTGGTTACTTCTACACACTGTAGTAGAGCAGGGGTTCCCAACCATGTTCCCATTTCATGTTTTACAGTCTGCACATGTTGTATCTCCTTTATCTGACATACACCCGCTTCAGGTCTTGGAGTCTAATGAGCTGATGAGTGGAATCAGGTGTTTATGAGGAAGACATATACAATGTGCAGTGCTGGGGGACTATCCTGGATGTTATAACCAATCCCTTTGATAAAGAAGTTATTAATACAATTATTTAAAAAATCTAAAATGATGAAGAAATGGCAGATCAGGTGGGACATGCATTATAGTGGAAGAAAATATTAGTGTACAGAAATATATTAATGCACATGATGTGATTAGAAGGAACAGAAGGGAGGAATTCATGGTATCCAAGTGATGGGTTTGATTGTATTGTTATTTTCAATGCAATAGCTTGCTACTACTTATTGCTATTTATTAAAATCACCACCTGTTAAATAAAACATTATGAAATTAAAAATAAATAAATAGAAATAAACTTTTATTTATATAAATATTAAAATATTTTTCCACCATCAAATATTAGCGATTCACATTTCACACATTTATATGTAAATTAATTATATAAAACCTTACTCAATGCATTTATTTCCATTCAAAGGGATAGAAACCAAATTAAAAACAGTAGACAAACGATTCCTTATCCTATGGCGCCCTCTAGTGGGCAACGTTAATATAACAGCCTTCATCTTTTAGTTGAAATGACTGATGCGGTTTCAAGCAGGGGTTATAATACCAAAAATTTTATTATAATAGATGTATGAATTTCTGATGCTCGCGAGGAGAAGAGCAAATTCTAAACCAGGGGCTCTCAACAGATCAGGGTTGGAGCTAAACTCTGCAGGAAAGTGGACCTTGAGGGCCAGAGCTGACAACCCCTCCTGATCATCAGAAATTCATACATCTATTATAATTGCCCTTCTTTTTGGTCAGAAGTTACCATGTTAGTCCTTTATTGTAACGAATAAAAAAAACTATAATTTGAAAATAATAAATTGATAAAACATAATAAACTAACCAGGGCTGCGTTTCTCAAAAGCATCGTAAGCCTAAGTTGATCGTAAAAACGATCGTACGACTGATCTTAATATTATGGTCTGTTTCCCAAAAGCATCGTAACTTAAGTAGCACTTGAAAATCTTCGTAGAACTACGAGTGCTCTGGAGTAATCGTAAATCCCCAAGTGCATCGTAAGAAGACAGATCTATGAGGTCACCTGCAGGACAACCGGCAGATTACACTTTTATCTAGATTTAACAGATTACACTGCAACGTGAGTATAATATAACAACGATTGTACTTTATTGTACACTTTATTATTGTACTCGTGTTTTGTTTAAATTAATTTATAAATGAAATAATTAAAAAGGGAAGAAAAAAATTGAAATACACATCTAAATTAAATGAATGAAAAAAAAATCATAAACAAAGTAATGTGGGAATCATGTTTTAAAAACTGGGCAAAATAGGGATGAATTTTAAAAAAATTGCCAATGACTTGCTGACATGCACGAAAACCAGCCATGTATTTTGCGGACCCCCTTCCCTGATCTTTGAACGGCGCTGGTTGCAGTTAGTTTGCAATGTTGTCCTCCCTGATGTTTTGTTTTTCCTTATTTGTATGGTGTCCTTTAAATCTGTTAAAAATAAAGTCTTTGTTTCGCTCTCTCTCCTCTAAAAGGACATTAATTTGACCTTTTTTAAAGGTATCGTTTTGTTTTTTTCAGCCATTTTGTCAGTGCCTCCGCCTGTATAGATGCTTTAGACTTGTCTTGATTTCTAATCCACAACAAATGACGATTTTTAGGTTAAACGTTCAGAATATGGTTCCATATAAGGTTATATTTCAGCACTTCGCGAATGGACAGCGATGCTTAAGTAGCACGTAGAGCGCGTTCTCGCGCGTTCATGTTAAGTGCACTTTTGGGAAACGCACGTGGAATTGCCGCGAGCGTTCGTAACCTTGCACGTAGAGAGTGCTCTTAAGAGCTAAAATACATCGTTATCGGGAAACCCGGCCCAGGTTGGCTCAGAATACCTTGTTCTCCACGTCATTAAATGTTGAAGAAAATGTTGAATGACTTAAAGAGAATTAAGGCGAAAACAAGGCAAAAAAGAAAAAAAATGTGCATGGGCACTTTGAGCTAGGAAAAAAGAATGCCTTTCATGTTCAAAACATGTTAATTCTTTTACAAGCTAACTTAACAGCCAATATTTACACTACCGTTTTTTGAACGATTTTTAAATGTTTTTAAAAGAACTCTCTTCTGCTCACCAAGGCTTCATTTATTTTTGATTCAAAATACAGCAAAAACAGAAATGTTGTGAAATATTTATACAATTTAAACTGTTTCACAATTGATAATTTATACAATTTAAACGTTCTATTTAAATATATTTTAAAATGCAATTTATTCCTGTGCTGGAAAATTTCAGCTAAATGCTGTTGTTTTGAACTTTCTATCCATCAAATAATCCTGAAAACAAAATTGTACACAATTGTTTTCAACACTGATAATAATCACATCATATTAAATCATCATATTAAACAGTTTTCTGAAGGATTATGAGACACTGAACTGAATGAAGACTGGAGTAATGATGCTGAAAATTCAGCTTTGATCACAGGAATAAATTACACTTTAAAATATATTCAAATAGAAAATAGTTATTTTAAATTGTATATATATTTTACAATATTACTGTTTAAAATATCTTACCGTTCAACAGGGGCTATATATATATATAAATAATAAATGCAAAACTTGGCCACTCAATATTTATTATTTTATTTATTCAATTATAAAGTTTTAATTGTATTAATTTGAACAAGCACAACATTCAGCATTCAACTAAATATTTCAAAAATATTTATTATTATTAATAATATTATTTCAACATATCTCATTATTTCGACATTATATGTGTGCGTAGGCTATTATAGGCCTACAATTTGTGCATTTGTAAATCCAGTGACACGCGTGCATTTTTATTAATAAGTCACAGTCGGCTGCAAAGATGCAATTGACGATCGTCCTCTCCGTAGTGAACGCGCCTAGAGAAACACATAATTACATAATCAGAGAGTATCCTATTTCTTTTCGTTTTGAATTGTTTCTTTTCGTTTTGAATTGTTTCGTTCAGACATTTCAAGCTCTCTATATGTTTCTCGTCTGAGGCATACACACTGAGTTTCGGTTGAACCCCTACTGTTAATTTACATTGAGATGCCGCACCAGTTTATGTGCAATGCAAGTGAACGTGCTGGCGCCTCCATGTCATGATTATATCGTCTGCTATATTTGCTTCTTATTTATTAAATCCAGGCAATTCGTTGATGGTAAAAATTATTAAAATTAAGATACAAATTATACATACCGACGAAATTCACTTTAAAGAAAGGCGTTCTACAAAACAAAAGTTAATGAAGTGGTCAAAATCATGTCTGACCCATTCCATGTCTATACCGATATATTTCGACTCATATCTTATTTATGCTGTTCACTTTTCAAAATTAACATAGATGTAAAAAAATAACATTATAATATTTTAACAAATATGAAACTAAATGCGCTTATTTAATGGCTACAACACATATAGTGTTTGGTATACAGACTCTGTAGGCTATTTTTACAATTTGCTGCACATTAATTTAATTCTGAATTTTGCACACATAAGTTGAAAGGCATTTGTTTGTGAATAATAAAACATATCTGCAACATTTATCAAGTTCACGGATAATTGTGCGTGCATTTATTAATCATTATGATAAAAATCATAATAAAGTATAGGCTATAGGCTATTATATATAAAAAAAAAAATCAAAAAAAAAATCAGATGAGCCCAGAATATGAACGCAACGTGTTTAATTACATGTTAAGCATTTTCCTCCCATAGAAAACTATTATATGGCTTAATGCAGATTAGAATGTCCCCTTATATGTCGAAATAACGAATTATGTCGAAATAACGAGATTGAAATAACGACTTCATATCTAGAAAAAACAAGATAAGTTTTCTTGTTTTCTTCACAGATTGCTTCCAGAAATTATTTTTGGGGGTGCTATCGGGGTGCTTTGTCTTTCTTGGGGGTGCTGAAGCACTGCTAGGCTACGTTCACACTGCAGGCTGAAACGACCCAATTCCGATTTTTTTGCCCCTATGCGACCTATATCCGATCTTTTCATGACAGTCTGAACGACACAGATCCGATCTTTTCAAATGCGACCCAGGCCACTTGGGTATGTGGTCCAAATCCGATACGTATCCGATCTTTTGAAATGCGACCTCAATCTGAACGGCCAGGTCGCATGTATCCGACCCGCACGCCGTTGATATGCGACAAACGTCATAATTCTGCGTTGAAGTAGGCAGGAATGAGAAGATAAACAAGTTAGCTATCGTACGATAGCACCGATAGCACGCACCTGTCAATAACGTTACACTCCAACGCGTTGCACTGTTATGGTCCGCCGCAGACGTGTCTCTTCCCGTGAGTTAATCGAAGGCGCTCAAACGCTCTCCTCCTTCTTAATTTTCTTCTTAAAACGAAAAGATTGTAATTGTGCTGGCTCTGTTGGGAAAATAACTTTAATATTGCTAAACGAGCTCCACTGTTGACATTCATGTTTAGGTACTTCCGCAAACAGCAAGTGACGTCGTTGACCGTTGAGTACTCTTCTGCGCATGCGGGTCACTTCTGGGTCATTTCACGTTCACACAGGAGATCACTAAAGGTCGCATTTAATTGGAAATGTGAACGGCCTTGCAAAAAAATCGGATTTTTTCAAAAAATCGGAATTGAGCATTAAGCCCTGCAGTGTGAACGTAGCCCTAGTCCCTCCCTAGCGCCGCCCTTAACAAACATTGCATACACTTATAGTTATTACGCACCAGTGGCCCTTTTTGGAAAATAAGTTAACTAATTACTGTAAAAGCAATAGCCTATAACAAGTACATCTACTAATGCAAACTTTTAAATATTTTAAAAGCGACATAAATGGGGACGGTCTTTTTATTAATGAATACAAAAAACTGAATACAACAAAATGGCACAAAACTGTTATTATACAAATACAGACGTGGAAGGCTCAACACAAATAAAATAAAAATAAGTTAAAAAAATACATAGGCTATATACTAGGCTAAAGTTAAATTAAATTAAAACAGGTTATAGCCTACACGAACAGATTAGCCTAGCCTATATAATTTTAATGCACCTCACTTTTCCATTTTAGAACGGGCATCTGAGAAGTAGCCTATTTTAATTCGTTTCTGAATATAATAAACAAAAGAGGGGATTTAAAAATCTACATGTATGTGTATAAAGTATTTTAATATAATGTTATTAATCAGATCAAATAACAGCAATCATTGGCAATCCCATACATTATATTTTGTAAGGTGAAAGCGAAACTGTCATCCACCACATATTTTCCTATCAGCCTGTAATGTTCTCCAAAATGATTTAGAGAAGTTAGGCTACACAAAAATATATGTTCTGTATCTTCAGAGAGACAATTACAAAGATGACAAGGCACATTTTCAAAATTTAATTTTAAATTAAAAAATCTATTGGAATATATCTGTCATTTAGAATCTTAAAGTCTGTCTCTTTTGGTTTAGGAAAAGTAAAATCTTAAGTAAGCGGTTCTTAAATATTTTACAGTATCTTTATCAAATGTATAATCTAATATAATGGGGACAGACTTATGATGCGACGTACAGAGGGACGACGTGTGTATCAGGCGTCTTATGATGCGACGTACAGAGAGACGACGTGTGTATCAGGCGTCTTATGATGCGACGTACAGAGGGACGACGTGTGTATCAGGCGTCTTATGATGCAACGTGCAGAGGGACGACGTGTGTATCAGGCGTCTTATGATGCGACGTGCCTAGTTCAGACCGGTTCAGACGTCTGATTTTTTTATGGATTTCTTACATACGCCGTCGCCACGTCGCCGTAAGGTATACGTTCCTACTGTGACACCGCCGTGACGTCGCCGCCGGTCTGTCGTCTACCGTCTCTATCAATCCCATTCAAAAATTGACACGGACTGACGGCGACGGAAGGGTAGACTGCTCCTTCGCCTTTGTCAGGGAAGTCTTAGAAATGTCACTCTTGGCTCGCCATACCGTAACCCCGCAGTCTACAGGTGAAAAGCCCTGCGCTTGACATCAAGCAGAGAACACAGACCACTTCGAGGAGTAGAGCCGTCTGGTAGACAGGGCTCTAGCCTGCGCGATCGTGTTTAACACTCTCTCTGGGAGGTCAGCGGGTACCCCTTGATGGCCCATGCGTGCAGGGACCACAAATCCGGGCGAGGATGCCAGATCAAGCCTGAGAGAGGAGGTCTCTCCTCAACGGTAAAGGCCATGGGGCAGCGCTAGTCAGCTGCATCAGGACAGGGAACCACGACTGGTTTGTCCAGAGCGGAGCTATGAGTAGCACTGGGCATCCCTCCCTCCTGATTCGCTCCAACACCTGAGGCAGGAGTGAGACAGGGGGAAAAGCATATAGGGGGCGGCGGGGCCAAACATGGGCCAGCGCGTCCCGGCTTTTCGAGAAGAATCTCGGGCAATGAGCGTTTTCTTGGGACGCAAACAGGTCCACCTGCGCTCTGCCAAACGTTTCCCACAGCAGCTGGATCGTCTGCTGGTGCAGAGACCATTCTCCTGCTGGGACGTTCTTTCTGGACAGCCTGTCTGGTCCCACGTTTAGGTGACCAGGCACATGCACCGCTCTCGGCGAGAGCAGGTTGTGCTGAGCCCAGACCATTAGGCGTTCCGTCAGCCTGTAAAGGTTTCGGGACCTGACGCCGCCCTGGCGATTTATGTACGCCACCACTGACATGTTGTCCGACCGGACCAATACGTGGTGGCCTTTTATCTGGGGACAGAAGCGCCGTAGCGCTTTGTCGACTATTATTAATTCCAAGCAGTTTATGTGAAGGAGCTTCTCCCGTACTGACCACAGGCCAGCTAGCGGTCTGCCCTCGACCAGCGCTCCCCACCCCGATGTGGAGGCGTCCGTAGACACCACCTTCACACTCGAGGGGATCCCCAGACTCACACCTGACTGATACCAGTCGGTTACTTTCCATGGTTTCAGAGCCGAAATGCACTGAAGGTCGACCCTGAGGCGAAATAGACCCGCGGTCCACGCCCTGGGGGGAACTCGTGCTTTTAGCCATAGCTGCAGTGGGCGCATGCAGAGCAGGCCCAACTGGAGTACGGAGGCTGCTGAGGCCATCAGACCCAGCATTTTCTGAAACCAACTGAGCGGGACTATAGAGCCGTGGCGGAAGGATTTCGCGACGTGCTGAATATTCAATCCGCACTCCGGTGACAGGCGTGCCGTCATGGATAGCGAGTCCAACACTGTTCCCAGAAAGGAAATTCTCTGACTGGGGAGCAGTGAGCTTTTCGCCCAATTGACTGTAAGGCCCAGCTCCTCGAGGTGCTCGAGTAATGCGGCCCTGTGTTCTATGAGCTCCGTTCGTGAACGAGCTAGAATCAGCCAATCGTCCAAGTAGTTCAAAACTCGCATGCCCCGAAGTCTCAGGGGGGCGAGTGCGGCGTCCATGCACTTCGTAAACGTAGGACTGTGTATTGAAATGCCTGGCCCTCGAAGGCGAATCTCAAGAATCGCCTGTGATGGGACGCTATTTATATTTGAAAATAGGCGTCTTTCAGATCTATTGACATGAACCAGTCTCCTTGGCGCACTTGCGCGAGGATTTTCCTGGTCATAAGCATTCTGAACTGGCGCTTTCGTCGAGCATTCTGTTCAGCAGTCGCAGATCTAGAATGGGTCTGAGCCCACCATCTTTTTTCAGTACCAGAAAATATCTGCTGTATAAGCCCCCTTCGCCCTGAGATAGAGGTTCTATAGCCCCTTTTCTCAGTAGTTTCGCTATCTCGGCTCGAAGTAGATGAAACACTTCGCTTTTCACCGTAGTTTGGACGCGCGCCGTATAACGGCGGGGGCGTCGAGCGAACTGTAGCTAATAGCCTCTCGTTATAGTGTTCAACACCCATTCTGATACCCCGGGAAGCCTTGGCCACGCATCTGCGTGAATAGCTAGGGGTAGAATGAAATCTGGGCTCTGGCCGCGGCAGGACGGCGGCTCGAGAGCCCCTGTGTACTGGGAACACAACACCGTGTTTACAGCGTTCGAGGCGGGGGGCGCGCTGATCACAGCGGGCAGCCTGGCCGCGCTCAGCTTCTTTATGGCGGGACGCGCAGAGAAAGCGAGCGGGGCGAATCCCGTGGAATTCGGCGTGTGTGAGGGAATGTGGGCACATTTACTAAATGCGGGCACATTTACTACACTGAGAATACTGTCAGCTCGCGCCGACTGAATCACTGCTGTGTTTACAGCGTGCGAGGCGCGCGCTGATCACAGCTGGCAGCGCTCAGCTTCTCTGTGACGGGTTGTGCAGAGAAAACGAGCGTGGGCGTGTCTGTGAGAAATGCGGGCGCGAGACAGCGGGCACATTTTTTGCACGGAGAACACTCGGCTCGCGCCGACTGAATCAACGCTGTGTTTACAGCGTGCGAGGCGAGGTGCGCGCTAATCACAGCTGGCAGCCTGGCCGCGCTCAGCTTCTCTGTGACGGGTTGTGCATAGAAAGCGAGCGGGGGTGAATCCCGTGGGATTCGGCGTGTCAGTGAGGAAATGCGGGACAGCGGGCACATTTACTGCACTTTGAACACTGTCGGCTCGCGCCGACTAAATGTGTGTTAGTTTCGTTTTTACAGAAACCAAGGGACACGCATCGTGTAGTGTAAGCGGGCATTGTATGGGCGCGTTCACTACATTTTCTGCACTACCGACATGAGTCGGCTTTATTTGTGCTAGCCCTGCACCGTGGCGGGCTGTGTCTGGGTGTGGGAATGGGCACTGGGACGTGGGCATTCTTACAACACTCGTAACACCATCGGCCGTGGCCGGAACACCAGAAAATGGACTCTTTATTGGATTTATCTGGGTAGCCATAGAAACGGCTTTTGTGCGCAGGCAAGCGGGCTGAAACACCGGCTGCTTCATTGCGAAATACACTGGGACAGTCACAACGCATGGAACTGAACGAGCGAGAAGTTTTGGTGGAAATCCGGCCGCAGCGGGATCTGAACACCGTCACTTTCCTAGAGAGACTAGGAAGGCCTTGAGACCTCGGGCTTTACCTCAATCCTCGGCCGGGGCCAGAGCGCGGTGTTTGATCTCGGGCCTGGCGGCGCTGCTAGTTAGCCGAAACGACGGCCTTTGTGCGCAGGCAAGCGGGCTGTGGAACCAGCTTTCTCACTGCGAAATACACTGGAACAGTCACATTGCTTGGAACTGAACGAGCGAGAAGTTTTGGTGGAAATCCGGCCGCAGCGGGAACACCGTCGCTTTCCTAGAGAGACTAGGAAGGCCTTGAGACCTCGGGCTTTATCTCAATCCTCGGCCGGGGCCCGCGCTGAGGGGGGCGGCGTCCAGCAGAGCGAGAGCGTCGAGGAACACGGAGCGCTCAGCTTCCGTCATCTCGGATAGCGTTAGCCACAAATGTTTCTCACCATTCAGGGGGGAAGGGCGCGGGTCTCGACCGTGACGGAGCTTCGTCTTTCCCGAGAAAGCGTCCGTCCAGCCTGTTGCGCGTTAGTTGCGCGGGCGCCTTTCAGTCGAGGCCGATGTAATCCACGGCTTGAGAGAGCGGACGCATCGGCTTAGTTTCAATGCCGTCTCCGGTAAGTTCGTCGAGCTCAAGTGCGGACACGGCGGCAGACGGCGGCCGCTGTCCGTCCGGGAGCGACTCGAGCGAAGCCGGCGAAGCTGGCGGGCGAACCGGCGAGCTTTGGCGGGCTGGAGATAGCTTGGGCGCGCGCTGGGCGCGGTGCTTCTTGCGGCGCGGCATCACGGCGGGCTGGGATGCGGGCTCGGAGAACGAAGCTAGGCGAGTCCGCAGAGTCACCATAGGCAAGCGTTCACAATGATGGCATCCGCCGTCAGCGAGCGCGGTGGCCGCGTGATCCTCACCCAGGCAGGACACGCAGATGACATGGTGGTCCTCATCGCTGAGTGGGGCTCGGCAAGAACCACAGGAAGGCATCTTTAAAAAGACACCGCTCTTTTAGAGGGGTGGGAAAAAAGACAAATAATGCAACACACACACTCTAAGCAGAGGAAAGGATATGTACGCCGGAAAGCGCAGCAGGTACGGCGGCTGAAGGCGGCGAGGCCAGCGACTCCAGGCTCGATGGCACGTCCCGCTGAAGGCTACAGGTCGACGGCGCGGCTTCTCACTCTGGATCCAGCGATGCGGGACGCTTCGCTGAAGAGATGAAAATCAACGTAAGAGCAGCTATCGAGCCTATTTAGAGGGCGAGACCACGCCCTTTCTGGCGGGACGTGACGATATGGGCGCGTAAGGCCCCCATTCGTCGTGACGTCACGCAGAGCCTCTCTCGATAGGCTGCTGCTTTTGCCGCAGGGCAGCCAATAGGCGCGCGAGCTGTCTCGCCTATGTCTGCTTGCTGCCGCAAAGCGTTTTACATTAATAAAAAATTAAGGATAATTTTTGGCTTCAATATCTCGTGGAAAAGAGTTTTCCCCATAGCGTAAGATATTACGCAGTACGAGAGATACTCTCGTAAGAGAACTGGTGAAGAGGAGGGGATGATAAACCATGAATAATTTTGTATAGGAGACATAGATTTGAGTATTTGACCATGTTTTCCCAGCTAAGTAATCTATGTATTTGTAATATTGGACAATGGTGAGAAATAATTGATCTCTTATCCAGAATTTTAACAGATCGTTTGTAAAGTGACTGCAGAGGTTTCAGAGACGTAACACCAGCTTGGTGAGGCGGGGCTTTAGTTCTTTGTTGTAGGCTATTCATCTGCTACGGCATGTGTAACATTTTTCTGTCAACTCTGCACATATCCTTCATGATCGATAACGCACGTTTGTCGATGGAGCGGGTTAAGAGCATAGACTACTAAATGTTCTGACCGCATTCGTGCAGGACAAAGCTCTGAGGACATCAGAAGTTACAGGGACTGATGGCAGCTGTAAGTGCACAGGCTACATCGTAATTTCAATTTTAACGGTGAGTAAAACAAAGGCAGAACACCGTATAATCTGATAGGTAGCATTATTTGATAGGCAGAACACCGTATAATCAGATAGGTAGCATTATTTGATAGAACGCCGGCAGACTCGCGGCTAAACAAGGCAGAGTGCTTTAACTCAATATAAGCGTTCCAAAACCTCGCCCCCCAAAATAATTTAGAATTTATTTATTTTTTTGTAGTAAAAATAATCAAGTTCAGTTAGAGCAGGGGTTTTCAACCCATATATTCGAGTGAAACAGCTGCAATTGTGAGATTTTACTAGCAAATCTTTGACTATTCTCCCTGCTAATCGTCGCACTAAATTTGGTAAGCTATTTATATTTTTTGTCCAAAGTTTTTTTATTGAATGACAACTTTGCAAAAACAATTACTGTACAATGAAATACACATTTTCCATTTTTAAACCAAACATACCCCACCCATAACCCACCCTTCCATCCAATTACAAACAAGTCTGCATTTAAGAGATCCTACTAGAGAGGATTTAAAACACAAGTCCAAATTATAGTACATAACGATGAAAAGGGTAAGATTAAAAGAACACACACAAAAAAAAAAAGAAAAAAAAAAAAAAAAAAAGAGAGGGTAGAGATGCGCGGTTGGCGGTTACAGCCGCGGACTCCGCGGATAAACCGCGGATCGGGCGGATGACGTGACGAAAAAAAATATTTTAATTAAATTCGGGCGGGTGGCGGGCGGTTGAACCAATCAAATGAAAAATATATGTTCAAGCGTCTAACTAGACGCATATTTGACGCTCTATTCGCGTTCGGTGTGACCATAGATAGACAGTAAAAGAAAGGGTGTGAATACACCGCTGTCCATTCGCGAAGTGCTGAAATACAAATGAAAACTATTTTGTAAATTAATTCAGTTTTACCATGATTAAATCAGCTTTGCAACTTTGCATTTGCACCCGCGACAGGCGATTAACTAACGTCACTAGCAGCTTGTCATTTATTGTAAAAAATCCCCATGTTTTCGGTGCTGATGTTGTGGTGAGGCGTTCATTCATGTAACATGTAAGGGTGGCGCGCTGCCAATAAAGCACCTAAAAGTTGTCACAAAGAACCGGTAAAAGTAATGATTATGAATATGTCGAAAAGGCCTATAACAAGGAGACAATTTAATTGTTTATAAACGTGTTTTCTGTGTTATTTTTGCCTGCAAAGATGAAGTTGACGATGCTGATCATGATCTTCGCAGTG
Organism: Chrosomus eos; assembly: GCA_036326025.1. NCBI lineage: Eukaryota > Metazoa > Chordata > Actinopteri > Cypriniformes > Leuciscidae > Chrosomus > Chrosomus eos. Next base: position 34,721,062 of record CM070838.1, read on the forward strand.
AACGCGCCAGAGAGAAATGCACATTTCATACGGATTACATAAACAGAGAGCAGTGTTTTCTTTCGTTTTGAAATGTTCTTTTTAGAAGTAGACATTTTAGATATATTTCTCAGGTCTGTGAGGCAAGTATAGGCTGAGTTTTGGTTAATTTATGAGACGCGCCAGTTCACGCGGCGGGCGATCCGTTTTGTGATTCCTAGGCTATATCTGCTATATTCACTTATTAAATCCAGGCATTTGGTTGACGAAAAAATGATTAAAATTAAGATACAATTAAAACAAAACGAAATTCACTTTAAAGAAAGGCTTTGTGCTTTCTGTTTGAGGTTTCTGAAAGTTTTAAAGCAGTCTTTTAGTGCCGCTTTCAGAGCGCTCACGTCCGTAACGCATTCCCCAATTTTAAAGAATTTATCCTAAACTAGTTTTGTGGTGAAGTAGGTCTACGTATATTGTATAATGTTAACTTCAAATAATAGTAATTTAAGGGCGAGGCTTATTCCAACCTAAAACGCTGTATAATTGTATATAGTTTTAATCAAATAAGGTTGGGTTATTTATATGTTGAGCTGCCTGTTCATGAAGCTGAAAGTGCACGTAATAAAATAATATAAAATTGATGCAAACCAACAGGAATCCTTGCCTTTTCTGTTCTATGTTTAGGTTATGTTTTATATGGGTAGGGCCCCATATTAGTTATTGAAACCCAGAACCCAGGCCGCTACTGCCTATCAGTTTTGCCGAAGTGCGTTTAATTTAGGCTATTTATTTATGTTTATCCCTGCGCGCCGATCTGAGGTGCGTTTCCCGAAAGCATCGACGGAACTTGCGACCATAGTTGGCTAACGATGCTTTCGGGAACGCACCCCAGAGACGGAGTTCACTGCTGATATTCTGAGAGCTTTCTAGTCTCGCGGCTGTCATCAGCAGCGCCTTGTATCGCTCAATCAGCGGATGGTGGGCGGTTGCGGTTTTGAAAATTGGTCAAAAACGTTGGTGCGGATGGATGGCGGACGGATGATGAGTTTTGTGATGCGGTTGCGGATGAAATAATAGCCCATCCGCGCATCTCTAGAGGGTAGCTACTCTGATATTGTTGTAGTTGGTTTCTCAAAAAATGTCAAGAAGGGGCGCCATATTTTGAAAAATTTATTCTCAGATCCCTGGGTGGTGTACCGTATTTTCTCTAGATTCATACAGAACATAATGTCCCTAATCCAATGTGAGTGGGAAGGAGGAGCAGGATCTTTCCACTTGAGTAAGATAGCCCTACGAGCTAAAGGAGGTAAAGGCCAAAACTTTCAGCTTCCCTTTAGGCAAGGCCAAATTTGGAGCAATGCCAAAGATCCCAGTAAAAGGGTTTGGCTCAATCTGATGCTGAAGTACTTCAGACAACGTTTGAAACACTGATGTCCAGAACTCATTCAGGGAGGGACACGTCCAGTACATGTGAAACAGTGACGCAGGTGCGCTCTTACAGCTATCACAGGTCGGGTCCACATCAGGGAACATACGAGCTAGTTTGGTTTTAGATATGTGAATACGGTGTACTACTTTAAATTGCACAAGAGCATGTCGGGCACACATGGAGGTAGAGTGTATCCGATCCAGGACTGAATCCCACATGTGATCTGTGCCTAGGTCCTGCTCCCACATGGTTCTTATAGCTGCTAATGAGGGGCTATGCAACTTTGAAATAAGGTTGTAAAAAACAGAGATTGTGCCTTTTAATGTGGGGTTAACAGAAAGAAACTTATCGACAGGGTTGGCTGGGGGTTTATTGGGGAATTGGGGAATCAACTTCTGTATATAATGCCTGCTATTTATATTTTTAATGTTTCAGTTTAACTAATACCCTGTCTATACTAGAAATGCACCAATTGCAATTTTCTTGGCTGATTCTGATTTCCGTTTTTTTTTTTTTTTTTTTTTTTTTTTGATAAACTGTGTGATCTGCTGATAGATTTTTGCTGATGAAATTTAAATAAATCCTTCCGTTTTTTTTTTGGTCAACAAAGTGCTGAACAACGGGTTAAAACAAGGAAGAAAATGTTTTATTATTCCTTTAAAAATAAAGTAGTATTTTCTTAAGACATACATTATACTGTACAGTAGTAAAGTTGAAAACCCCGGAGTTAGAGAACAGACGCTACACTTAACTGAAAGTGTCCGCTCAATGCAGCGTTAGCCGAACGAGAATCACAGCACAGATCAGCCGAAGTCAGGTTTCTTTTATCATGAGAATGAGGAGCTGACTGATGAGATGATGGTGGAAGATTTAGGTTTGAAAACTAAATTTAAAAGCGCTTATTTAGGACCTGAAGAACCTTCATTTGATCTAAGGGTAGTCTAAGGTGGGGGGCAAGGGGATCGCCAACCCTGTGCTCTTGAAATCTGCTTTACCCTAACAAGTGGATATGGAGAGCCAGAGCTTGATCTCATGGATGAAGTAGATGATGGTGAGCATTTCCGGAGCAAACTGAAAACTCTCCGCCTGGATTTCCCAGCTTTCTTGAAACAATACGAAACTCTAGCTCTGTTAACAGAATGTGTTAGTCCTTAATTCATGTAATGTGATCCTTTCGTGTCACCGGTCGAGGGTGAACGCCAGATGACCGGCCGCTTCAACCCCCGACTCACGTACCACCGCGAGGAGCCAACACCACAGAGGACACAGAGGCAAACAGCAATTTGGAAGTTAAAACAAGATCTTTATTGAATAAAATGTTAGAACGGACCCCAGCAGGCCAAGAGGAGGTGAAGGTTCAACAATGTCGCTAGCCTGTTCCACAGGGCTCAGACAGACAGAGAAGATGAGGATTCAAAGCGAAGCTGGCTCTTTCCACGGGGCTCAGGCCGACAGAGAAGATGAGGATTCAACAGCGAAGCTGGCTCTACTCACAGGGCTCAGGCAGACAGAGGAGATGAGGATTCAACAATGAAGCTGGCTCTACTCACAGGGCTCAGGCAGACAGAGAGAAGATGAGTATTCAACAGCGAAGCTGGCTCTGTTCACAGGGCTCAGGCAGACAGAGAGATGAGGCTTCAACAGCGAAGCTGGCTCTGTTCACAGGGCTCAGGCAGACAGAGGAGATGAGGATTCAACAATGAAGCTGGCTCTACTCACAGGGCTCAGGCAGACAGAGAGAAGATGAGTATTCAACAGCGAAGCTGGCTCTGTTCACAGGGCTCAGGCAGACAGAGAGAAGATGGATTCAACAGCGAAGCTGGCTCTGTTCACAGGGCTCCGGCAGACAGAAGATGAGGATTCAACAGTGAAGCTGGCTCTACTCACAGGGCTCAGGCAGGCAGAGGGAAGATGAGGATTCCACAGTGAAGCTGGCGCTTTCCACAGGGCTCAGGCAGACAGAGAGAAGATGAGTATTCAACAGCGAAGCTGGCTCTTTCCACAGGGCTCAGGCAGACAGAAGATGAGGATTCCACAGCGAAGCTGGCTCTCTTCACAGGGCTCAGGCAGACAGAGAAGATGAGGATTCAACAGTGAAGCTGGCTCTTTCCACAGGGCTCAGGCAGACAGAAGATGAGGATTCAACAGTGAAGCTGGCTCTACTCACAGGGCTCAGGCAGGCAGAGAGAAGATGAGGATTCAACAGCGAAGCTGGCTCTACTCACAGGGCTCAGGCAGGCAGAGAGAAGATGAGGATTCAACAGCGAAGCTGGCTCTATTCACAGGGCTCAGGCAGACAGAGAGAAGATGAGGATTCAACAGCGAAGCTGGCTCTATTCACAGGGCTCAGGCAGACAGAAGATGAGGATTCAACAGCGAAGCTGGCTCTTTCCACAGGGCTCAGACAGACAGAGAAGATGAGTATTCAACAGCGAAGCTGGCTCTGTTCACATGGCTCAGGCGGACAGAGAAGATGAGGATTTAACAGTGAAGCTGGCTCTTTCCACAGGGCTCAGGCAGACAGAGAAGATGAGTATTCAACAGCGAAGCTGGCTCTTTTCACAGGGCTCAGGCAGACAGAGAGAAGATGAGGATTCCACAGCAAAGCTGGCTCTTTCCACAGGGCTCAGGCAGACAGAGAAGATGAGTATTCAACAGCGAAGCTGGCTCTTTTCAAAGGGCTCAGGCAGACAGAGAAGATGAGTATTCAACAGCGAAGCTGGCTCTACTCACAGGGCTCAGGCAGACAGAGAGAAGATGGATTCAACAGCGAAGCTGGCTCTGTTCACAGGGCTCCGGCAGACAGAAGATGAGGATTCAACAGTGAAGCTGGCTCTACTCACAGGGCTCAGGCAGGCAGAGGGAAGATGAGGATTCCACAGCGAAGCTGGCGCTTTCCACAGGGCTCAGGCAGACAGAGAAGATGAGTATTCAACAGCGAAGCTGGCTCTGTTCACAGGGCTCAGGCCGACAGAAGATGAGGATTCAACAGTGAAGCTGGCTCTACTCACAGGGCTCAGGCAGGCAGAGAGAAGATGGATTCAACAGCGAAGCTGGCTCTGTTCAAAGGGCTCAGGCAGACAGAGAAGATGAGTATTCAACAGTGAAGCTGGCTCTACTCACAGGGCTCAGGCAGGCAGAGAGAAGATGAGGATTCAACAGCGAAGCTGGCTCTGTTCACAGGGCTCCGGCAGACAGAAGATGAGGATTCAACAGCGAAGCTGGCTCTACTCACAGGGCTCAGGCAGACAGAGAGAAGATGAGGATTCCATGCAAAAGGACACTTCACAACTCACGTGGAAAATAGAGGGAAGAAGGGAACTTCACCACTAGATGGTTTCTTCATGGGCCTCAACCCGACGAGATGCAGACGATGGTTCCACAGCCAGGACCGACTCCCCAATGTCACTGCATTACACTTCCACTCGTGTTCCACTACAACCCACACAACTCCATACACGTGAATATATTAATGTATAACACTGCAAAGTCTCACTCACAGATTTAGGGCGTAGACAAGGGGACTGGTCCACTATGCGTCACTACAACCTCCTCGACCTCTTCCAATGAAGTGGGACTTTCAAACCTTCTCCAAAAAGACAATTTTACACATCCTGGAGTATCAACACACCCTCCAAACGATTCCTCATGTCACAAGCCAAACATTAACAGCGCTTATCTCTCGTCCCCCGCAATTCTCCTCTCTGCATCTCCAGATTCGCCCACAGCTTTCCTTTTCCTTCCTCCTCGACCTCGGATTGCAGATGAAATGCCCTTTTATCCTTCTCAAAGGACAACGTGTCCCAATCGCCATCCTGTTCGCGCTCTCCCGCACCTGTTTTGAATCTTTTACTAATAATTCTCCGTCTCTTCCCGGCGCTTCCGGGTTGGCGTCTTCCGGGTCCCACACCGGAAATCCTTCCCTTCCGACACCCGACCGTGATCAAAGGTTCCGCCTAACTTTGTCACCCCGGTGACAATATTTTAAAGCAAAGAAAATGCAATATTTTTATGCACTTTTTTTGTTTGTTTAATATACATATACATCCTTATGGATAAACAACACTTATTTTACAACACGTTTAAAACATGTGGGAACATTTTGAGCACTTTTAATTAAATCGATTAATTTAAATTGAACAAATTGACAAGCTGCCATATCAGCTTTTGCAAAATGCATCAATCAGGGCTGTCACTTTAGTGAAAAAATCCTGTTAGATTTTGAGACATAAGTGTTCATTGAATGGATTGTAAAATCGATTTTCCATGTCTAAAGACGTTTCCATTTTCAACACCAAATATAGGCAAATCCACGGACAACTAACAGGCATTAGGACGAACAGAAAGAGGGCGCTTGAGATGCGCACAAGTCAGCAATATTTCTGATGATTTATTGGCGTGTTTCATACACAATGACGACAAACAGGAGGGCAACATTCAGGGACTGAAATTAACACCCTCCAACCCGCCAAATGTGAGAAAAAATTAACTTTGGCGGGTAACGCTGTCAAATCACTAGCCAATTTGGCATGTTTCTATGTTTACTCGCTTTGCTGGGGAAGTTCGTGTAAGCCAAATCTGCGCGGATTTAGCGCAAATACTCAACTCGTGAGTCCTAATGACAAATTAAATACACTCAACTCGTGAGTCCTAATGACAAATTAAATACACTCAACTCGTGAGTCCTAATGACAAATTAAATACAGCGTATTGCACAGAATCTGCGCATTTCTGGCTTCCTTGAACACACACATCACTATGCAACAAATAACAGCGCACTTGTTCACTTGCAAACATTGTTATTTTCCAACATCCTACTTGTTCTATGTGCTCTATTGATCTGTCCACCTAAAAAAAGGCTGTTAAAATCGATTCCCTGTTTTCGTTTTCGAAACTTGTGTTGCTTGGTCCGATCGATAGTGCAATCGATTTTCGAATGTAAAGTGACAGCCCTACAGCAGGCTTGTGTTTCAATAAAGCATGACATTTTTTTTCAAAGTATTTTATATATAGTATATTATATAGTAAAGTATTATATATTTTGTGATTAGACATAAGTGATATATGTATATACATCACACAATGTATGTTTATATATATATATCACATTATGACCACCTTGCTTTTGGTATAATTTGTAATTTGATCATAATTGAATAACTCAGTAAATGATTGATGCAAAGTAAAAAGAATACCTGTCAAACAGTCTTCAAATATCTTAGTTATTTTTCTTCAAGTCCACCTTCAGCTTCTGTACTACTTGTGAAGTCGCAGTTGTCACATTCTTTAAAGTCATCTACAAATCATAAATAACGGCAAAAAGAGGCAAAGCAAAAATCTGGTCAAATAACAATCATATGGCTAGTCACATGCACATAATATTACATCTCTTTCAGAAGTGGAAACTGTCTCCAACTTTCAGATGGTTGCCGGCGTTCACTCAAATGTTTTGTTGCATTTGCAACATTTGTCCAGAACACGAACATGTTTTCTGTGTCTCCAGCTGTCCGGCAGCGTCCCTTCCTCCTGCCTTTTCTTCTCTTGCCACACTGCCCTTACCCAAGCCATCCTGAAACAACACCTACTGACATGCATTTAAAATTAATAAACAAATAGAACTGAATATATAGATAACTCCAAATTAATATCAAGTTATAATATCAAGACAGCTGCCATAAAATAATTAAAACAATAACTTTATACATTTAAAATACCAGACCCCACCTATATAATAAGATAGTAATGTGCACAAAGAGTCATTCTGCAATAATTATTAGAAAAATCTAAATATTACTCAAACCTAGCTTTTTTTGGCTTTATATATTGAGTGAAATGCACAATAAATTCTAACAACCGGACTAAAACTTGCAGTTGTTACTGAATGCAGCGCTGTGTGCACAAACTGATCTCATTCGATTAGAAACTGGTGTTGTCTTCCTCAAGGCACAGCAAATTGTATAATTACTTTATCAAAACAATCAATGTGTTGTGTGCAAGCATTGAACCATCATAATAGCAGCACCACAATGAGAAATCATATCAAGTTCAAACACAAATCAGTCAGTATTGGCTAATCAAATGTGGAAAGTCAGCAGCCCATCACTACATTCACCACTGCCTCTGGGAATCAGTCTTACATTTTCATATCCGCTTCTGTCATTTTCATATCGTTTCTGTCATTTTCATATCGCTTCTGTCATTTTTATATACACTTCTGTCATTTTCATATCGCTTCTGTCATTTTCATATCGCTTCTGTCATTTTTATATACACTTCATTTTTATATACACTTCTCTCATTTTCATATCCGCTTCTGTCATTTTCATATCCGCTTCTGTCATTTTCATATCCGCTTCTGTCATTTTCATATACGCTTCTGTCATTTTCATATACATTCTGTCATTTTCATATCCGCTTCTGTCATTTTCATACCGCTTCTGTCATTTTTATATACCTTCTGTCATTTTCATATCCCTTCTGTCATTTTCATATCCGCTTCTGTCATTTTCATATCCCGCTTCTGTCATTTTCATATACGCTTCTGTCATTTTCATATACACTTCTGTCATTTTCATATACGCTTCTGTCATTTTCATATACGCTTCTGTCATTTTCATATACGCTTCTGTCATTTTCATATACCTTCTGTCATTTTCATATACGCTTCTGTCATTTTCATATACGCTTCTGTCATTTTCATATACGCTTCTGTCATTTTCATATACACTTCTGTCATTTTCATATACACTTCTGTTATTCATCATATGAAGCTAAGATGTATATTTTACACTAAATTTATTGATAGAAACTAATGTAACCTAAAATTTTATACTGTAATTGTTTAAGAAAATTATTAATATACCCTTTTTTAGTCTTTACGCTCCATGCTGTGCAATAAAGGCATAAGCACATATCCTGTTTTATAGGGTAGAAAAGCCACTTTCCGGTGTAATTCTTCAACTTCAAGAAGCCTGCGATGTTTCCGGACTCTCTCCGAGTTTCTTCAAGTTTTCTCCAAGATGTTAATCTTGGAGTCACAAGGCACAGTAAAAAATCTTTCCAGGTTTTTTTGGGATATGACATCACATAACAAAATCCCATCCTCTCATTGTTCTTTTACAAAGGCAAAGTCTTCATTGTGCAAGAAACAAAATGCCAATTTTTGTTTGATATCTTGTTTCTGTAGCTTCCTGCCCTCTCATGTTCACAAAGTCTCTTTGCAACTTGGCTGATGGGATTTTTTGCATTTCTCACAAATTTTTTTAGAATTTGCAGATAATTCTCAAAAGGAAATGCAGATATTTCATTGAGAGAACACTGGAAATGTCTAGAATCATCTGACAAATGTTTCAAGTTATGAACATTATAGACAAAAAAAACTGGTGTGTGTATATATGCTTACATTTGTCAACAAAATAGTCTAAAAGTTGTTTAGCATAGTCCATGTAAGCAAAACGTTTCTTCTCACAGGAGTCCAGTAGGATTGATAAATGAAACTGTTAGGCAGAGAAAGTGTTCATAGGCTACGGTCACACTGCAGGCTGATACGACCCAATTCCGATTTTTTTGCCCCCATGCGATCTGTATCTGATCTTTTCATGACAGTCTGAACGACACAGATCCGATCTTTTCAAATGCGACCCAGGCCACTTGGGTATGTGGTCCATAAATCCAATATGTATCCGATCTTTTGAAATGCGACCTCAATCTGAACGCCCAGGTCACATGTATCCGACCCGCACGCCATTGATATGTGACAAACGTCATAATTCTGCATTGAAGTAGGCGGGAATGAGAAGATAAACAAGTTAGCTATCGTACGATAGCACGCACCTGTAGCTAGCCAATACACTCCAACGCGTTGCACTGTCATGGTCCGCCGCAGACGTGTCTCTTCCCGTGACAGAGTTAATCGAAGGCACTCAAACGCTCTCCTCCTTAATTTTCTTCTTAAAACGAGAAGATTGTAATTGTGCTGGCTCTGTTGGGAAAATAACCTTAATATTGCTAAACGAGCTCCACTGTTGACATTCATGTTTAGCTACTTCCGCAAACAGCAAGTGACGTCGTTGACCGTTGAGTACTCTTCTGCGCATGCGGGTCACTTCTGGGTCATTTCACGGTCACACAGGAAATCACCAAAGGTCGCATTTAATTGGAAATGTGAACGGCCTTGCAAAAAAATCCATTTTTTTCTCACAAAATTGGAATTGAGCATTAAGCCCCTGCAATGTGAACAAGGCCATGAACACTCACCTAAAGGATTATTAGGAACACCATACTAATACTGTGTCTGACCTCATTTCGCCTTCAGAACTGCCTTAATTCTACGTGGCATTGATTCAACAAGGTGCTGAAAGCATTCTTTAGAACAGTGATTCCCGGACTGCAGGTGGTCCGTGGAAAGGCAAAATAAAATATAAAAGAATATTTTTTTACCTTCATTTTACCAGGAAATTCCCATAAATAAATAAAAAGTAAAAAGAAAATGTAGGCCTATATTGATATAAAATTTAAATTAAATGATACTAAAATGAGCTAGTGGCGCTCAGCCGCAACGTTCAAGTTCAGTGCCATTAGAACCACAATATGGATCGGTGGATAGAAACAGGTTCTCTGAAGAGAAAAGAGGCAACCAATAAAGAGATTCACAGTGAGTCGGAGGCATCTACGAGCCAGATTCCTCATAAAAAAAACTAAGAAAAAAGGATGAAAAGAAAATACGATGAAAGCTACTTAGCATTGGGTTTCAGCTACACCGGCCCCGAAGACAAGCCGTTGCCCGTTTGCGTTTGTTGCTATGAGGCACTGGCTAACGAGAGCATGAAACCATCAAATCTTCGCCGGCATCTGGAAACCAAGCATGGGGAATTTAAGTCCAAGCCAGTCGAGTTTTTCAAAAGCAAGCTCCAGGAATACCGCACAAGCAAAAAAGTCTGCAGACATCTGCAGGTGGTGCTATTGCTAAAGCAGTGGAAGTCTCGTACCGGGTGTCCTGAATCATAGTGAAAAAAGGGATGCCACATACACTCGGGGAGGAGGTGGTGCTACCAGCAATTAAAGAGACTGTGGGTATCATGCTGGGTGACAAAGCACGAAAGCAAATGGACTTGATTCCATTATCAGACAACACTGTGCACCGCAGAATCGAGGAGATGGCCTGCAATGTGAACGACCAGCTAATATCGCGGATCAAAGCCAGTCGATATTTTGCTCTTCACCTGGACGAATCCACTGACATAGCGAACCTCGACAACCTGCTCGCCTACGTAAGGTATGAATACAACGGAGAAATAGAGGAGGAATTTTCTCTTTTGTAAACCTTTGCAGACACGCACAACCACAGAGGCACTTTTTGGTTTGGTGAACGGTTTCATAACAGAACATGGGATCGATTGGTCAAGATGCGTGGGAATAAGCACAAACGGGGCAGCAGCCATGGTAGGCCAACACACCGGCCTTGTTAAACGTGTCTAAGCAGTTGCTCCGCAAGCGAAATCTATCCACTGCTGCATCCACAGAGAGGCTCTCGCAGCCAAAAGAATGCCACCTGATCTCAAAACTGTTCTGGATGAAGCAGTAAAAACTGTCAATTTTATCAAGGCCCGCCCACTGAATTCAAGACTGTTTTCAGTTTTATGCGACGAGATGGGCAGTGAGCACAGACAATTGCTACTCCATACCGAGGTCCGGTGGCTGTCAAGAGGGAAGGTGCTTGCACGGCTTTACGAGTTGCGAGATGAGGTGAGACTGTTTCTACTTGACTCCAAGTTCGACCTTTCTGGTCGATTCAATGACGCAGACTGGCTTGCCAAGTTGGCATATCTGTCTGACATTTTTGAACACTTGAATGGACTAAATAGGAGCCTACAGGGGAAGTCGGTTACTCTTTTTCATACGCAAGACAAAGTTGAAGCCGCAATTAAGAAGATGGGGATGTGGGGCAGGCGCGTGGAGGAGGCAAACTATGACTCATTTCCAAATCTTTCTGATTTTTTAGACAGCTCAGACACGCACCTTTTAAGTGCTGTGCAAGACAGCACCTGCACCTGCTGAAAACTCAGCTACGGATTTATTTCCCAACCCCCGACACAACAGCGAATTGGATAAGAAATCCGTTTGCCACACTGGATGACTACATCCTGACAAACCTCACCTCCAGAGAGCAAGACAGACTGGCCGAACTGTCCTGTGACAGTGCTTTAAAAATGGACTTTTCTGAGAAATGCCTGCCTGCTTTTTGGCTGAAAGTTGCCACAGAATACCCCGAGCTGTCCGACAAAGCCCTGAAGTGGCTTGTGCCTTTTCCAACAACTTACCTCTGTGAATCAGGATTTTCATCCCTGGTCATGTTTAAGACAAAAAAACAGACTTAATATTGAACCAGATCTCAGATTGAGGTTGTCATCATTGGAACCTGACATCCAGAAATTAACGTCTGCAAAGCAGCATCATCCATCTCATTAGGTGAGCCAACACAATCTCATTAAAATGCGTATCTATATACCACGAATTTAATTTCACGTACCATTTATACGCTACAAATATTTTTTGCGTGCATATCTGTAAACCCCTTGGGTAGGATTAGGGGTTTGTAGTGCGTGCGTATTACACGCCATAAAGTGCGTATCATATGCATGCAAAAACTATTTTTAGCGTATAAATGGCATGAGAAATTAATTCGTGATATAGATACGCAGTTTCATGAGACCGAGCTGGTGAGCATTTATTTAGTTGTTTGTTTGTTTTTAATATAGGCCTATATTAGACAGACAGACGATAAAAAGAGGAAGGGAAAGATGTGGAGGGGGACAAAGGGGATATTAGCCTACGTTCATATCGGGCTAGCAAATAGACTCCAATTTCCTTTTGACAACTTTTATTTTTATTTTTAACCTGGAGTACCCCTACTGTTTTCATTAAATGTTTATTTTGTAAGTAAAAAAAAAAAAAAAAGTGTGTGCAGTAAACATTCTTTTAACAAGCCTGTTGTACTGATGTGATGACCAGTTATAGTTTTAGTGCTAGTAAGCTTATTTAGAGGTGCAGATTAATAGAGGTGGTCCGCAAAAATTCTTGATTAGAAATAGTGGTCCACACACACAAAAAGTTTGAAAATCCCTGCTTTAGAAATGTTGGCCCATATTGATGGGATAGCATCTTGCAGTTGATGGAGATTTGTGGGATGCACATACAGGGCACGAAGCTCCCGTTCAACCACATCCCAAAGATGCTGTATTGGGTTGAGATCTGGTGACTGTGGGGGCCATTTTAGTACAGTGAACTCATTGTCATGTTCAAGAAACCAATTTGAAATGATTCAAGCTTTGTGACATGGTGCATTATCCTGCTGGAAGTAGCCATCAGAGGATGGGCACATGGTGGCCATAAAGGGATGGACATGGTCAGAAACAATGCTCAGGTAGGCCGTGACATTTAAACGATGCCCAATTGGCACTAAGGGGCCTAAAGTGTGCCAAGAAAACATCCCCCACACCATTACACCACCACCACCAGCCTGCACAGTGGTAACATGATGGATCCATGTTCTCATTCGGTTTACGCCAAATTCTGACTCTACCATCTGAATATCTCAACAGAAATCGAGACTCATCAGACCAGGCAACATTTTTCCAGTCTTCAACTGTCCAATTTTGGTGAGCTCTAGCAAATTGTAGCCTCTTTTTCCTATTTGTAGTGGAGATGAGTGGTACCCGGTGGGGTCTTCTGCTGTTGTAGCCCATCCGCCTCAAGGTTGTGCGTGTTGTGGCTTCACAAATGCTTTGCTGCATACCTCGGTTGTAACGAGTGGTTATTTCAGTCAAAGTTGCTCTTCTATCAGCTTAAATCAGTCGGCCCATTCTCCTCTGACCTCTAGCATCAACAAGGCATTTTCGCCCACAGGACTGCCGCATACTGGATGTTTTTCCCTTTTCACACCATTCTTTGTAAACCCTAGAAATGGTTGTGCGTGAAAATCCCAGTAACTGAGCAGATTGTGAAATACTCAGACCGGCCCGTCTGGCACCAACAGCCATGCCACATTCAAAATTGCTTAAATCACCTTACTGTAGGTGAATATAGGTAACAGGTATAAATAATACGTAATTACACAATACAAATAACTGTATTATTTAAAGATAATACTGGGATATTTAAAGAGCACAAGTGTAAGACCTTGGAGAAGGTGGAAGACGAAGCACATGCTGAGGCACTAAAGGACAGACTGGACTGAGAGCATTTTAAGGAGCTCTGTGAAAAACACTTTATTTATTTCAGGCATGGCACTTATGGCATGGTTGGTATTTATTCCAACCAATACACCTACAGTAATTGGTTGATTAGATAATTGCATTAATGAATGAATGAATGAATGAATGAATGAGGCATTTATATAGCGCTTTCATATGTACTTCTGTAAACCCAAAGCGCTTTACAATCATATCAATCAGGGGTTCTCTCCTCAACCAGCACCAGTGTGCAGCATCCACTTGGATGATGCGACGGCAGCCACAGTACAACGGCGCCAGTGCGCTCACCACACACCAGCTATAGTTGGATGAGAAATTGAACAGGTGTTCCTAATAATCCTTTATGTGAGTGTACATCCCTGTGCAACACCTTTTTTAAAACTACAGGTCCAGTGTATGGATTGCCAAAGCTTTGGCTTTCCACCGATCTAATTCTGCTAAGGGTCTTGGTTGGCGAGCAAATTCACTAGGCAGCTTCCCAGATAAAGACACAAAAAGAGTTGAAATATCCCCAACTTTTCTATGTGACAGTCTATATTCAGGTGGTCCTTTTTTAAAAAAGCACAGCAGTTGTTTTACAACTGTTTACAACTCCAAGACACATTCCAAGACACACAATGCATATAGTCAAGAGCAAAACCTGTTACACATCTTTCACATTCACATTACACATTCCTACATTGAGTAAAGGGGATACTCCAACCTGATCTCTATCAGTTCTTAATTGGTAGTCTCCCAGGAACACAACTCTTATGTTCTGATACTCTCCCTTAATTGTGCATCTTTCACAACAGTCATATCCATTGTGTCCTTTTATACACTTTAAGAATGCTCGAGCTGGAGTGTCACAAATGAAGGCTTTGATGCGCACATGGATTTTGTGGCCATTCACAGTGATTTGCTTTCTCTGTAGTTCTGTGTATTCTGCTAAAAAGTCTTCAAGAAAATCATCAACAGAGTTAGGTTTATGTACACCACAAAAAACTGCAACTATAAATGGTTCAAAGTCACTGAAACGACAGATGATTGGCAATAATTGGGCATTAGATGATTTGAAAAGAGGAACTCCGTCAATGTTCACTAATAGGTCCACAGAGTTTGAACTTTCCAAAAACTTGATTTTCCAGGCAAGAATTTTCCTAAGTAAACATACTATCCACCACACTTGTCTTCTGTCTGGATTTAATGAGGTGTTTTAAATAAAGTCCTAGAATCCTTTCGGTACTTCTAAACCTTCATCCTTCAAAATACTAAGCAATTCATCAATTTGGCTTCTTCCACATTTACTTCTTGTAGCCCAGGAAGCAAGCTTTTCTTGAAAGGTTGGCTCATCTTCTTTTGCAGATTCTGTGCCTTCAGAATCAGTTGACACATATTCTTTGTATCCAAAATCTGAATCTGTATAACCAAGTTCAGCCCATGCATGTAAAGTACTGTTTTCCTCTGCTGCTAAAATTTCCCCTCAGACTACATCAGACTAATTGGGATGATCCAAAATTTCAGGGCAATCATCTTCGCTACTACATTCCAATGCGTTTTCAAGTCTTCAGTGACTAAAATGGCGCCATCCAATGGCAACATAGTGCTGCTGCTCTGTCTGTCGATATGTTTGTTAGTGTTATGTTTGAGTGGATTACGTCTTTGGGCAGATAAAATACAAAAGGCTGGTAACTCCTTCACATACGAGACAATATATGTTAAACTTTCAACTAAAGTTGGACTCTTACATTGAAGATGGTTTTGTCGGGTCTGCAGTAGGCTTGCTACGGTAGTTGGTGTTACCGGTGTTACACGGTGTTCAGTCGTAACACCGGTTTCATCACTTGCCCACCGCAACACCGCAAAAAAAGAAAAAACGCTTTTTGAAAGCGTTAATATATTTAACGCAATTACGCAGTATCCGTTAATTTCTGTCACCCATTTACTAGCTCTATCATACACGCTCTTATTAATGTGAATGCTTTTAGGCGCGACAAGACTAAAGAGACCGCACTGTAAGTTCTGCCACACGCGCGCGACCCACAGAAAAGACGCGCGTCAGTATCGTGTTCTCTTTCGGGAAAATAATTTTATCTTTGTGGGGGTCTCTTTAAAAAAGAGAATATTGTTTTAAAAAGTGGGTGGAATGGGGGTTGGTAATACAATGCTAGTAAGTAAGTAAAAGTAAGTAAAATTTATTTATATAGCACATTTATCACAGCAAAGCTGACCAAAGCGCTGAACAAAGTCAAAGAATAAAATAAAATAGACAACACATACAATACAATAAACAATAAAACATAGTTAACAATGAACAATTATACAACAATGTAAAAAATTAAAATGCCTGAGAATAAAAATATGTTTTCAACTTATTTTTAAAGGTTGTGATAGACGTTGCAAGACGAATGTCCAGTGGTAGTTGGTTCCAGAGTCGGGGGGCCGCAATAGAAAAAGCCCTATCACCCTTTGTCTTCAGGCGTGAACGAGGGACAACTAAGAGAGCTCTATCAGAAGATCTTAATGATCTGGAGGATGAATAAAGTATAAGATGATCTGAGAGATAAGACGGAGCTTTACCATTGAGAGCTTTATAAACAAACAACAAAATTTTAAATTGAATTCTGAGATAAACAGGAAGCCAATGAAGAGAGGCCAAAACCGGTGTAATATGATCTGTTTTCTTTGCCCCAGTCAACAACCTTGCAGCAGCATTTTGTACCATCTGTAAGCGTGCAATGGATGACTGAGGAAGACCCAAATATAATGAATTGCAGTAGTCGAGACGGGAAGTAATAAAAGCATGAATGACTTTCTCCAGATCATTAAGAGTTAAAAATGATTTCAGTCTCGAAATTATTCGTAACTGATAAAAACTGTTTTTGACAACTGTATTAATTTGTTTAGTTAAACAAAGTTCAGAGTCCAGAATGACACCAAGATTCCTGACCTGGGAGGAGACTGAGGGGAAGTGCTTGCCGAGCTCATTTAAGAGACTACTTCTTAACTTAGAGGGGCCAAAGACGATTACTTCCGTTTTATTTTCATTAAGTCTAAGAAAGTTTTTTGAAAGCCAATCTTTAATGTCCCCTAAGCAGGCCAATAAAGGTTGAATGGTATCACCAGCTTTCAATGGAATGTACAGCTGAGTATCATCAGCATATAGATGAAATGCAACTTTATGTCTCCTAATAATGTCTCCCAAAGGTCGCATATATAAATTAAAAAGAAGTGGCCCTAAAATGGATCCTTGGGGCACTCCACAGATGATAGGAGCAACAGACGAAGAAAACTTACCCAACTCAACAGAAAAAAACCTGTCTCTAAGATATGAATTAAACCACTGCAAAGCAATACCCCCAATACCAAACAAATGTTCTAACCGGCAGAGAAGAATATCATGATCAACGGTATCAAAAGCAGCTGTAAGATCAAGAAGCAACAGAACTGAATTTTTACCACTATCCGCTGCGAGCAAAATGTCATTTAATACTTTAAGCAAAGCAGACTCAGTGCTATGATGGGCAGAGAAACCAGATTGGAAAGGTTCTGTTAATTTAGCTGCATTCAAAAAGGAGATCATTTGTGAATATACAACTTTTTCTAAAGGTTTAGACAGAAATGAAAGCTTAAGACAGGCCGATAATTATCAAGACAGTTTTCATCCAAACCCTGTTTCTTGAGCAAAGGTTGAACTACAGCATGTTTAAATAATTTCGGGACTACCCCAGCACTTAGAGACAAGTTAATCAATGACTGAATGGAAGTACCGATTTCAGAAAAAGAGGCCTTAATAATCTCAGAGGGAATGACATCAAGTGAAGAGGTAGTTTTCTTCATCTTATTGACCTGATCACAGAGTTCCCTCAAAGAAACACTTTGAAAACAAGAAAAAGAAGCCGGACTTACCAGCGAAAACAGTGACAGATCTGATGACTGCAAGACAAAAGAGGAGCGGATAGCTAACACTTTATCTGAGAAAAACTGTAGAAAATATTCACAAAGTTTAGTTGAAGGTTCCACATGAAACTGACAACCTGGATTAATTACTGAATTAATCGTGGAAAACAGAATTCTAAGTCTATGAGAGTGTGTAGTAATTAAATCTGAAAAATACTTAGACCTAGCTGATTTTGCAGCTTTCTGAAAGTTAAATAAACATTCTTTGTAAAACTCACAAGACACAGTTAACGAATCCTGTTTCCATTTCCTCTCCGCTTGACGACATGCCCGCCTAAGAGAGCGAGCATTGTCGTCAAGCCAATAACAAGATTTATGTCTGGGTGTCTTTAACTTAAGAGGTGCAATAACATCTAAAATATTAGAACAATTTGTATAGAGAACAGTTGTCAGTTCATCTGGCCCGGTGGAAGACTCAACAGCATTTAAAAGTGATCCCTCAACAGCGTTAGCATGATAAATCTCACTAAACTGAGGAGGAATAGATGAATTTATACAACGAGAGTAATGGCCCAGATGTTTTTCCATAACTGCAGAGTTCTCAGCATTGACTTTAAAAACAATAGGGCTGTGATCAGAAAAGGAGGCATCTTCTATGTTTACATCATCTACAGCAACACCATGTGACAAAATGAGGTCCAAAGTGTGACCACGAACATGAGTTGCTCCATTTATATGCTGCATAAAACCAAAAGATTCCAAAACATTACCAAATTCGTTGACCAAGGGTCGACCTGGGCAGCACACATGTATATTAAAGTCTCCCAAAAATAACAGCTGATCATACGATGGCAAGATATGAGTTACAAATTCACAGAACTCTCGTATAAAACCACTGTCAGGATTAGGTGGCCTATAAATAAGCGCACAGAACACCGCAGTTGAATCAAACTCTAGCACAATACATTGTAACTCAAATGATGCATAACTCCCGACAGAAACAGGACGTATGTTGAGGGTTTGTTTAAAAACCATGGCGACCCCACCGCCTTTGCCAGAACAACGTGGTGTACTAATAAAATAACAGTCCGGCGAACAGAGTTCTTCAAAGACAGGCGACTCACCAGCAGAGGCCCACGTCTCCGTCAGAAAAAGGATATCTAAGTTGCGTCCAGTATAAAAATCATTTAAAATAAAAGTCTTGTTGCACACGGACCTAGCATTAACTAGGGCCATGTTGAGATGAAACTGTAGTTCCGAGTTCCGAACCAGTCGAACAAAATCCAGTTGGCGAAGATTTAAATGTTCCACTCCTCTCCGGCGAAGTCGTAAATGCGGCTGAGCGGAGGTAGAAGAATTATCGAAAGCAGGAAGATGAAAAGCATATATATAATCCCAGGAGCGTCGCGCCAGGTTATGCCCCTCCAAATAAGTTGTATCCAGGGAAAACTGGGTTGAGAGACTTAAAGATGAAGCAATCGCCCGTCTAATTCTCACTCGAACACCACCACGACAACCTCTCTTTCTGCGGCGTTTCCGTACAGGAGGAACACAGCAGGGTAATTGGTAAACGCACTCTGGCGCAGGTTGCTTGGAAGAGGATTCAGAGCAAGAGTAGAGAACTGGGCAGTTTCTCAGGTAACCAGCTTCCATACAACATTTGATGTTAAATAGGGTTTGGCGATCGTAGGTCAGCACTGAGTCTACACAATACCAGTCCAGCACCACACAGAGAACTAACAGTACAGGTAACCTTACTACAGACTGAAACACACAAGAGAGACGGCATGCCGAGTGCACTGGCGCCATCTTAGTCTCATATCAGATGCTAAATCAGATATATACAATAACATTACGATGTCCAACAATCGATTTAAATAGTAGCCTACATGGGGTTTATTTTGTCGTTAATGAGATGCAATACATGTCAGTGGCAAGAATTTTCGTGTGAATAAATGCATAAATAGAACTTTCATCAAGCCTGTCAAAGGTTCTGGGTTCTATTCCGCATTCGTAAAGTTTTTTTTCTTTCTTTTTTTCCCCATCAAAACTGATTATGCTCATCAGTGGTTGTATATCAAGCAGGGACACGTTTGTGTGCATTATATTTTGTGATTTCTCCGGAACGAATAGTCTCCGCAATGGATTGAAGCGCGCGTCAGAGCGAAGACAGTGTGGTGTGCACGAGCCACAAGAGAAAACACCGTATCCGCGCCACTGATCGCAGCGGCAACGAGCACTTTGATCACTTGATTATTTAACAAACAAACTAAATGAATGCTCTGCTGGTTACCTGGAGATGTTTTATTTATATGTATTGGAAAGTGAAGCGCACACTGCTGCGCAAGCTTCTTTTTTTTTTCACTGGTGAAACCGATATTTCCTGGCGCTGTCACAAGTCGATTAACCGGTGGGAAAATATTATCACCGTCACATCTCTAGTCTGCAGACACCCGGGTTAGGCGGATGCATGCCAACCACAAATCCCAGCGGAAGCCCAAGAAACGGGCAAAAGAGCTGGCGCTCTGGTCTGGCTTAAACGGTGGAGGCATCGATCTCCACTACTGGGCATTCTACTCTCCAATGTTCGCTCATTAGCCAACAAATGCGATGAGCTTGCCATCCTCATCAATAGCAGACGGGTTATTGCAGACTGCTCCATCTTGTGTCTCACCGAAACCTGGCTTGGCGCTGGCATTCCTGACTCGGCAGTTAACCAGGACGGCTTCACCCTCCACCGCGCCGACCGCACAAGGCTTTTCAGAAGGCCAAAGGCGGCGGTGTGAATGTGAGCGAGAGGTGGTGCACGGACACAACAGTGATCGCACAGGCCTGCTCCCCAGTTCTCGAGACCCTCACCATAAAATGCAGACCCGTTTTACCTACCGAGGGACTTTACTTCTATCATACTTCTATCTGCCTAGGAAATCGCCTAGTGTTAATTTGCATCGCTATTTGTACTTGTTGTGAATATGCAGGCCACAAGAAGTAATTACGTGGGTTTGTTTATTTTTTTAATCACTTTTACTCAGGACATGCTAGCTGGCAACAAAGGATTCCATTCATTGTGCTAAGCTAAGCTAGCGTCGACCCTGTCAAACTAAAACAATGCATGCACTGAGACAAAAATGCATTTGCACACCTATCTAAATGTAGGAAAGAATGTGAATAAGCCCTATTTCAAAAAACGGTGGAGTGTTCCTTTAAACAAAGGTAAAGTTCTGAGTGGTCCAATTTATGTGACAATATGTTCATATTTGATTAGAACTGGGATAACGTTACCTCTGCAAATTACTTTGTCTGTTTAAGTGTAGTTTAAAGACCCACTCCGATGAAAATAATGTTTTTCTAGGTGTTAACATGTTCTTGTGTAATTTTTCTGATGTTAGAAGACATATCTAGAGAAAAATAAGCTCAATGTTGTATTTCTGAGTATTTCTACATTCAAATGGCTGTGAATCAGTAGCAGACGCTAAAATGCTGTTTAAAATAGACTGGAGTTGTGACGTAGTAACTCCACTGGGTGGGGCCACAAGCTCATTCTCCCTCCGCCCCGCCCGCTCAAGTTCTGAGTGTTCTGAGTAGAGAAGACGATGGCGGATCAAAACCAAGAATACTGGAACTTGCGCGCTGTTTTCTGTCAGCCTTCCTAAAGCGTATTTTTGTCCCGCCAAAGTTTGACAGGTGAGTGATGTATTGTAGATGACGGACTGCTGTCTGCTGCGCTTGTTTAACTGAGAGAGCGAGCAGAGAGAGAGTGAAAGCCCCGGTCGCGCGCGCACTCACCGTCTTCAAACTGTCTCGCTCGCTTTCTCTCCCTATGTGAGAGATAGGTGGATTATATTCCTTGGTCACGGCAATGTTGAAAACCACACATTGGTTTGCGGTCAGCACTTCACAGAAGACTGTTTCACCAACAGCTAGCAGGAGAGACAGAGCTCTCAGCAATGGGGAGGGGAGGGGGGGGGTCGTCTCCGTGCCAACGGCTCCGCCCACAACGCAGAGGCGAATTGCTAATGAGCTACTGCCGCTCTACTGAAGCAAAGTCCCAGAAAACGGCACATGTTTTGTGATTTTGGCTAAAAATGGCATAATCATAATTTAAAGACCACTGGGAATGTTTAAAAATAGCTCAAAATATGATCGGAGTGGGACTTTATAAAGATTATATCTTATATAATAAAGATTTTATCAAAGAATTTGCTGACTTTCTATCAGAATTAGTATTGGCTGCAGATAAAGTCCTAAATGTTGGTGATTTTAATATACATGTAGATAATGAAAAAGATGCATTGGGATTGGCATTTAAAGACATTATAAACTCAATTGGAGTGAGACAACACGTGTCAGGACCTACTCATTGTCGTAATCATACTTTAGATCTAATACTATCACATGGAATAGATGTTGATGGCGTTGAAATTCTGCAGCAGAGCGACGACATCTCAGATCATTATCTAGTCTCGTGTAAATTACATTTAGCCAAGGCTGCAAAGCCGACTCCGTGTTATAAATATGTTAGACCTATCACTTCTGCCACTAAAGATTGCTTTATCAATAATCTTCCAAATCAGTTTCATAATCTCAGCATCCCAGATAGCTTAGAAGAACTTGATATTGCAACAGAAACTTTTAACTCTCTCTTTTCCAGCACTTTAGACACAGTTGCTCCGCTGCGCTTAAAGAAGATTAAAGAAAATAGTCCAACGCCGTGGTACAACGAGCACACCCGGGCCCTTAAGAGAGCAGCCAGAAAAATGGAGCGCAACTGGAAGAAAACAAAACTAGAGGTATTTCGGATTTCATGGAAGGAGAGCTCGATTGCTTACAGAGAGGCCTTAAAAGATGCTAGAACTAATTATTTTTCAACCCTATTAGAAGAAAATAAACAATCCTAGGTATTTATTTGAAACAGTGGCTAAACTAACAAAAAAGAAAGCTTCAAGCCCAGATGTTTCCAAGAAACACAGCAGTAATGACTTTATGAACTTCTTCACTTATAAGATCGATAATATCAGGAAAAAATTTATAACTATGCAAACGTCTACTACAGTATCGCATCAGACAGTGCAGTGTAGTCTTCATGATGAAAAACTTGATTCATTTGTTGCTATAGGAGAGGAAGAATTTTGCAAACTTGTTAAATCATCTAAATCAACAACATGTATGTTAGACCCTATACCGACTAAACTACTGAAAGAGATGCTTCCAGAGGTCATAGATCCTCTTCTCAATATCATTAATTCATCTTGATGAAGATCAAGATGGCCGAACAACCGACACCAGGGTGTAACGTCTGACAAACAAAAGCTTAAACTTTAAAGACCGACTACTGCTTGTGGACTTAGTTGAGGTGTACTATGACTTGAACCATCAAGTTATTAATTAAAGGGAAAAAAGAGTGCCTAAAAATGCCAAAACAAAATTTAAGACGAGGCGAGTTGTCGGATATTGTGCCAGCAAACCAAACCTGGGAAAAGGGGAGGGAAAGGGCGCTGGTAGCGCCGATAATACTTCAGAAATATTGAAGGAACTCAAATTATTTCGAATTGAAACGGCTGAAAATTTGGTGTGCTGAGGAAGGAGGTGAACAATATAAAACTGAACTTCGAAGAATTAAAAACAAGGGTGAATGACGCTGAACAGAGGATTGCGGACAATGAGGACCGAAACATGGATCTGACTAAGGTGCTGTTTCATCTAATGCGCAAACAAAAGTACCTTGAGGAGAAATGTGAGGGTCTGGAAGGCCGTTCACGGAGAAATAATTTAAGAATTTACTCTGTACCGGAGAAAACAGAAGGAAGTAACATGATTGAGTTTGTAGAAAAGCTTATTCGTGAGCAGCTTAACCCTCAGAGACCTAAGGGTATTTTTACAATAAATTTTCCGTCTGGTGTTATTAACTAAAAAAGCTTGTAAAACATCAACCCTTTTGTGCACAGACAATTGACACACCTCTTTTTTTTTCAGGACAAATTGAACTTTCAGCATATTTGTGTTACATTGATGTCACCTGAATGTAAAATAAGTTATGGGACCATAAAGACAAATGAAAAAATAAATCGGAAATTGAATCACTCAAATATTTATTGAAATCACACAGAAATAAATAAAAGCTAAGCAAATTTCCTCTGGAAAACAGTTTGTTCATGTCTTTGGAGTCCTGGAGCACAGGAATAAACATTATAACTTGTACAGAACCAAAACTATTGACATTTTTCCAAAAGAAGTCCAGGCGTTCATGAAATTCACTGGTGCCAAGCCTCAAAACAGTTCCTATCAGCAATCACAAAGAGGGCCACATCACAGGCTTTGCATTTATATTTTATTTATTTTATTTATTATTTTATTTATTCTATTCTTTTTATACTACATTTATACTTCTATAATACTTTTTTATAGTAAATAAATAAATGGCACTTCAGCTGGGTCTATCCTGGTAATATAGTTCCTCATCTGTCAAAAAGCTCTGTTCTCCTGAAAATCCATCATTCAGCGCTCGATTTCATCTATTACTCTGTGTTCTCTGTGAAACCTGCGTCTCCGTCCTATGGTCTCTGTGCGTCCCCTTTGAGCAAAAACCATCACGTGGACATCCAAAATGGCAGCTAGCATCGAGCTAGCGGCAAATATGACGGAATATTTATAAATTATGGACTTCAAGTGTATCAAAGTTGGATATAAACGTTTGGATTTATTGCTGAAAAACTCAGAAAGTATGCACAAGTTCCAGGCTGGATAGAAAACCTTCTGTAAAGGCTAGAAAGACACCAAAGACACCCCCGTGATGGCTAGCTCGTTAGCTTTCTGCTGGAAAAAACGGTAAGAAAATCCATAAATCTGTCATCGAGTTATATCATAATTTCTCGGAGCTGATTTGTGGCGTCGTCGACGATGCCGTCGGGCTCAGAGGGTTAATATCCGGGAAGAGATTTACATTGAAAAGGCGCATCGCGCCGCAGCAACAGGTGTCTCCACGGGACGTGCCGCCAACTTCACCAGATCAATCATCGTTTGTTTCCGCAGTTTTAAGGAGAAACAACGAGTGTTACATGCTGCATGGTCTCTAAAGGACATTCGGATCAAGGATCAACGGATATATTCTGATGAGGATTACACCACTGATGTTTTTAAGGAGCGCGTAAAATATAGGAATGCAAGGAAACAACTCCAAGAGCGAAAAATCAAGTCTCCCATTCTATACCCTGCAAAACTCATGCTGTTTCTGCAGGATGGAAAGACTAAGATTTTTGAAAATCCACGAAAAGCAGCTGAGGGTCTAAAGGACTTTGGCGTAACGATGGAAGTCCCAAGACAAAAGCCGGATAGGGACTCAGCTCTGCGGGCTGTAGGATGGCAGTCCCCCCGCAGTAGGAGCAAACATGCACACGCTGGGGAAATAACAGCTCGCGTTGAATCTCTTCGACATTACTTGGACAGTTATGAAAATGATAAGCCGACGATGAGTAAGGTATGTGCAGATTACATTGTGGCAAGCGCTAATTTGTATAATTGAGTGCAATGTCCGCAGTGTGTGAACATACCTTTATACAAGCTGAAAATTCAGAAGGATGTGTCTATGACCATGATGAACTGGACTCGGAGTCAAATTTATTTCCAAACATAAATGATGTATGTAAATACTACACAGACGCAGAATTTACTAGTAATGTAGAAATGGCTGGTTCATTTTCTCTTATTCATTTGAATTGTAGAAGCCTGTATCCGAATTTTAGTAAAATATATGATTATTTGAACGCATTACAAAATAAATTTACTGTTATAGCTTTGTCCGAGACTTGGTTAACGGATGAGAAAGGTGTGGAATTTAATTTTGAGGGTTGTGAGTTGTTTTATGTTAATTGGATTAATAAGAGAGGAGGGGGGTTGCTTTATATGTTAGTAGTAATCTGAAATGTAAAACAATTGGGTGTATGACTACTGCAACAGAAGATTTAATGGAATGTTTAACTGTTGAGATCGAAATGAAGAAACAGAGGAATATTGTAGTAACATGTATATATAGGACTCCAGGGTCTAGCATTACAGCGTTTAATAACAAGCTGGAGCAATTATTATTTGGGATGAATGAAAATAAAGTGTCTGTAATTTGCGGGGACTTTACTATAAATCTCTTGAATGTGTCTAATCATACTGGTAGTTCAGATTTTCTTGATTTGATGTATAGCAGAGCCCTTAATCCCACCATTACTAGGCCTAGTCGAATAACTTCCAGTTGTGCCACATTAATTGATAATATTTTTGTAAACATAATTTATAAAACGGTTAAAAGTGGTCTTTTGATAAATGATACAACTGATCATTGACCAATATTTTTAACTTACCTCTGTGAAGTAAAAATAAATAAAGAAAAGTCTAGTTAATTTATTAGGTTAAGAACGGAGGAAAGACTAAATAGATTTAGAGATGATCTTATGAAAGAACAATGGGACAATGTTTATAGTACAAATAATGTTAATAAGGCTTATGAATTATTTAAAAAAAAAAATATCTATGGTTATATAATAAAAATTGTCCAATAAAAATATTGAATGATAAAGCAAGAAATAATAAAAAACCTTGGTTAACGAAGGGTATATTGAAATCGTGTAAAAAGAAGAATAAGCTTTATCGGGACTTTGTAGAATATCGGACAGTAAATGCAGAAAATAAATATAAAGCCTATAAAAATAAGCTGACTACTATAATGAGACGTGCAAAGAAAGATTATTATATAAACTTGTTGATAGATAATAAAAGTAATATCAAAAGAATGTGGAAAGTCTTAAGGGAGGTTATGGGCAGTGAAGTGAATTGTTGTCAGCCATTATACTTAATGAATGAACAGAACATCGAGATAAGTGGTAGAAAAATGGCTGATGAATTTAATTCATTTTTCTGCAATGTTGGTCCAAATCTTGCTAAAACTATACCACTAAATAATGAAAATAAGAGCTGTACAGGTGAAAGCAGAGTTATGCAATCTCTTTTTGTTGATGAAGTTAGTGAGAGTGAAATTATTTCTACTGTCTCTAAAATAAAAAGTAAACATTCATGTGATAGTGATGGTTTAGATATGTATATTGTTAAAGAAACTATAAGTTGCATTAGTAGACCATTAAAATATATAATCAATTTGTCTTTTAATACAGGTTTCTTTCCAGATAAAATGAAGGTGGCTAAAATTATTCCTCTTTTTAAATCTGGTGATGGGCATAGTCTCACAAATTACAGGCCTATATCTTTGCTTTCTCAATTTTCAAAAATTCTGCAGAAGTTTGTTGTTAAAAAAAAATGATTATTATCTTGAAAAACATTCTTTGATACATGATAATCAGTTTGGGTTTCGAAGCAGCCGCTCAACAGCTATGGCTTTGATGAAAATCACAGAAGACATTACTACAGAATTGGAGAATAAAAATCACGTAGTTGGTGTTTTTATTGACCTCAGAAAGGCCTTTGACACTCTTGATCATGGTATATTGATATCTAAATTACAGACATATGGAATTAGAGGTGTAGTATTAAACTGGATTATTAGTTATTTAGAAAATAGACAACATTATGTAGATGTAGCAGGGTGACTGAATCCACTTAGGATGATATCATTCACCTGTGCTTAATTTATTAAGCCCCCTCCCCCTTTCTTGATATATAAGGGATGTGTGGTGGCCACTTGGTATGCGTCTTGGTATCGCCCTTGTGACGTCATCCGTGGCTGCCACAGGTATGTGATTTGTTTGGAGTGAACTTGTGTTTCTCATACGATGCAGGCAGGTGATGTGAATTTCTCTTGTTGTCAGGCTTAGACTGTAAGCTGGTCTTTCCATCTGCCATGTGCTGGCTGCTCGCTCGCTCACAGGTATGTATAGCCCTTGGTTTATAACAAGACACAATTGACCACGGTTGGCTATTTAAAGTCCCTGTAAAGTCAAAATTAAGTATGTGTTCTGAGTTTGTCACACCACAGAAAAATGTGTTATTAGTCACCCAGCCAAATTTGAATGATAAAAAAAGCCAGCAAGTACATAAAATAAGCTATCAAAATCTTGAAAAAATGAGCAGTAATCTCTGCTCTCAAACGCTGGGGGTGTGTCCGCTGGCTGCGCTGAAACCACGCCCACTCGCGGGAAAGCTGCCGACCGTCGCCACACTCAACTCTACAGCTGGAATGAACGCTCGCACGGTGGGCACGCACTGCCGATGATGGCACCAGTTGTCGGCGCGACGGGAGAATGAATGCCGAGGCGGGAGTCAGTTCGGCCCCATTCACCAGTAACAGCGGATTATCAGTGAATCGCAGTTGTCTCCGACGAAAGTTTAATAAAATGATCACTTACAGAGGTGGGTTTTGGCGGTGATCCTCAGCTCTCCATCAAGGTGTCTCTTCACAAAATTAATCCACTTCTTCTTGATGTAATCGTTTTTCGGAAATTTAAATAAGGACACCGATCCGTTTGTGTGATCCGGTGATCGCATCCAGGTAGTACGCATTTCCGTGACGAAGGCATAGCTAGGTAGCTAGCAATCTGTAGGCTGTTACTAATAATAGTACTGACAGTAACTCGCGATTGAGCGGCCTCAGCGGCTCCAGTGCGTCATCAAGTAGGGGCGTGTCCAGGAGCTCGGGGGCTCCAGTGCGTCATCGAGTCCCCGTTTTAGCCCCGCCCAGAAAATCCGGAAAATAGCAATGGTGAAAAACTGTTTAACGGTCTAACTCCACAATTCAGTACTTCACAGTTCACAGTCTTTGTAATATGTTTTAGCAATACATCTCTAACATTTATAATGTGTTTAGAATTTTTTTTTAAAATTGCCTTTACAGGGACTTTAATATTTGTTTTGTCCTCGGTGGCATTGATAGCACGTCACTTACATGGTCCTGACTGAGCCACTGTATTGTAATATGGTGTGCGCCATGAAGCGGTTTGTGTGCAGGAACATCCCGCGGTCTCCCCTGCATAACTAAGGGTCTCTTGGGTTATTTGTGGGAATTGAGCATCAACAATGAATCGATTATTTGTTTCTTTTCTTTTGCTTCGTTTAGTTTGGCTTGTTTTGAAAACCATTAAGCCGCAGTGAACTTAGTTCATTTTTATGTTAATTTGTTTTCAGGTAGTATCGTGAGCATAGGTCAAGTGGTTTAACTCCTTGGAAGTATTTGACATCTTATCATCTTGACGTGTGTGTGTGAATATATTGTTTTTCTTGTTACAGGAGCTGGGCGGTTTCTGGAGGGTGAAGGCGAAGCTGCTATTTGTGTGGGGTGCTCCTACCTAGTGCTGTGTGTCTTCTGGCATCTAACCTTCACGTGTGCGGTTGGGTATTTGTAATGGACTATTGTAATGGACTATTTCCAATTTGGCAGCTGACCCGTACCTCCAGACACCCCTGCTCTTGTTTAATTTGTGTCTTTAAATTTAACGTTGTTGTGTATGTATGATTAGATGCTGATTGATGGTGTGTATTATTGTAATGTTACATAAGAGTTTTAAACTTTGAATGTCTATTTATTATTCAACATTGCTGAACAAAATAAATTTTCTATTTATACGACTCTTGTCTTCTCACCCAATCACTCAAAACGAACCTGTGTGTCCTTAGGACAATTTCCCTGGTTTTCTGGGGTGGCGTAGTCGATCATATATTGCCATTTCTGTTAAAGGTGTGGTAAAACCCTTGTTAGTTCTCTCGAGACTCTTTCTCGTACCCACAACGCTACATAGAGTATATAGGCCATGAATCTAAGTTGGAAACAATAGAGTGTGGAGTCCCTCAAGGCTCTGTGCTGGGGCCTAAATTATTTACTTTATATATTAATGATCTCTGTGATGAATCAAAGAATTTTATGTTTTGTTCTTTTTGCGGACGATACAAATTTTTTTGTATCGTGGAAGAACATAAAAATAATGATGATAAACTATTGAACAAGAATTGGTCCTACTTCAGAAATGGTTTAATAAAAATAAACTGTCGTTAAATTTAAGTAAAACAAAATTTATGTTGTTTACAAAACAAAAATGCCCTGAAAATGTTTGTTTGACTTTAAACGGAATAACTATTGAGAGAGTGTCAGAATTCAGGTTTTTAGGAGTGCTTATTGATGAAAAATTTAAATGGAAGTCACACATAGCTTATGTAAGAAATAAAATTTGTAAAAACATTGCCGTTTTGAGTAAAGTAAAGTTTGTTAATTTATAAGGCATTGAGAATCCTATATTGTTCCTTTATTGTGCCATATTTGATGTATTGTTTAGAGATATGGGGTAATTCCTATTTCACTAATTTAATGCCTTTATTTATTTTGCAAAAAAGGGCCATACGACATAATTAATGGAGTTGCTCCAAGAGAACATACTACAGGACTATTTCTGGAGTCAGGACTACTCAAACTGAAGGATTTGGTTGCTTTACAATCTTTATTAGTTGTTCATAAAGCCAAACATTACCTGTTACCGCATGGACTGCAAACTCTTTTTATTGTAAATAGTGAGACAAGTAGAAGAAATAATGACTTTAAACAACCTTTTGCTGGAAATACCCTCAAACAAATGTGTGTTTCAGTTTCTGGTGTGAAAAGATGGAATCTTTTAGAAAATGATCTAAAATGTTGTTCAAACATTCTACAATTTAAATACAAGTATAAACAGAAGATACTTAGTTTATATAAAGACGAATGTGAAAATTTATAAATTGTATCTACAATTATGGCCTCGTTGTTATGTTGTTAGAGTTGTCATTGCATCGTTGTTTTGTTTGTCTAAAATTGAAAGTAGTTTATATCTGGTCTGGGTTATTTTGTTATTTTTTGTTGTTGTTATCCTTTGTCATGTCGGTGAGGCCATCTAATTTGTAATTCTATTTTTATTATAAGAATGGGGTAGGAGTTTATAAGATTTTTTTTCTTCATCCTACTCCTGTTCTTTTTGTCATGGAATGTATTTTTGTTGTATTTGTTGGGTTTGTTAAATTGCTGCTGGGCATTTTGTGTTGCATTACCATGAAAAGAGAATATATAAATAAATGAAAATGAAATGAAATGAAAATCTTTGTCTCTGGGATACGTACCAAAAACCTTTAAGCTGACTATGATTAAACCACTTGTTAAAAAAATGCAACTTGATCATACAGAATTCGTCAATTACAGGCCGATCTCGAATCTGCCTTTTCTGTCAAAGATACTAGAAAAAGCAGTATCCTCACAACTGTGTTCCTTTTTAGAAAGAAATAATATCTGCGAGGATTTTCAATCAGGATTTAGACCGTACCATAGTACTGAGACTGCTCTCATTAAAGTCACAAATGATTTGCTCCTATCATCCGATCGTGGTTGTATCTCTCTATTAGTGTTACTCGATCTTAGTGCTGCATTTGATACTATCGACCACAACATTCTTTTAAATAGACTAGAAAACTATGTTGGCATTAGTGGAATTGCACTAGCATGGTTTAAATCATACTTATCTGACCGTTTTCAGTTTGTAGCAGAAAGTGAAGAGATGTCTTATCGATCACAAGTTCAGTATGGTGTACCACAAGGCTCAGTACTAGGACCGCTGCTGTTCACTCTGTACATGCTACCATTAGGAGATATAATTAGGAAATATGGAATTAGCTTTCACTGTTATGCTGATGATACTCAGCTGTATATTTCTTCAAAACCTAACGAAACTTACCAATTCACAAAATTAACGGAATGCATAGCTGATATAAAAAATTGGATGACTAGTAATTTCCTATTACTAAATTCTGAAAAAAAAACAGAGATTCTAATTATTGGACAAAAAACTTCCTCACCTAATAACCTAGAATACTGTCTAACACTTGATGGCTGCTCTGTTAAGTCTTCGACGTCAGTTAGGAACCTGGGTGTGCTCTTTGATACCAATCTTTCATTTGAAAGTCACGTGTCTAGTATCTGTAAAACCGCATTTTTCCATCTTAAAAATATATCTAAATTACGTCATATGCTCTCACGGACAAATGCGGAACAAGTAGTTCATGCGTTCATGACCTCAAGGCTAGATTATTGTAATGCTCTACTGGGTGGTTGCCCTGCACGCTTAATAAACAAACTACAGCTAGTTCAAAATGCAGCAGCTTGAGTTCTTACCAGAACAAGGAAGTATGACCATATTAGCCCGGTTCTGTCAACACTGCATTGGCTGCCTATTAAACATCGTAAAAATTTTAAAATATTGCTGATTACTTACAAAGCACTAAATGGTTTAGCTCCCCAGTACTTGAGCGAGCTCTTAACGCATTATAGTCCTTCACGTCTATTGCGATCTCAAAATTCTGGCCAATTGATAATACCTAGAATATCTAAATCGACTGCTGGCGGTAGATCCTTTTCCTATTTAGCACCAAAACTTTGGAACAATCTTCCTACCATTGTCCGGGAAGCAGACACAGTCTGTCAGTTTAAAACTAGACTAAAAACACATCTCTTTGACCTTGCATTCACATAACACATTATGGACTACTATAATTAAATGTTAGGCTGCATAGATTAGGTCAGCCGGAACCGGGAACACTTCCCTCATATCCTGATGTACTTGTTACATCATAAGAAGAATGGCATCTACGCTAATTTGGTGTCTTTGTTTATCCCGAGGTTCTCCTGCAGCCTGCCGGATCCAGGCCGTTTCCAGATCTGACGAAGGACCTTCGCCTGGACCCGATGACAACGCAGTGCTGAAGTGCCAACTAGCCTCTCCCTATGGAGGATCCCTATTCCACTCTACAGATAAAGCACTATGAAATTACGGTTTCGCGTCCCTACGCCGAATTGATAAAATAAAATTCTGCGTCTCAATTTATAGGCAAGACAAGTAGTTTGTTTAGGCATGGTTTGTAGCGAATTACGAACCTGCGCACACATATATTCAAACGCACATAACTATAGAATCAATTCTTAACGCGCATGTAAACGCCATCAGCGTTGATCACAGGTTCGCGTTTAAAGTCTATTTAGAGAGAACGGCGTCGTCTTAGCGGCCCCTAATTTAATAACAAATGATCATTTCGACGGAAGTGAATCAATCAAAACTAACTTTAGCTGGAAAAAACATATTCAAGAACCGCTATAAAACCAAACCATTCTCTGTTACCTTAAATTATATGTTTGTCTCTGTAAAGCTGCTTTGAAACAATCTACATTGTTAAAAGCGCTATATAAATGAGGATGACTTGACTTGACTTTAATACATTGTTCTTTTCATTATATAACATTAAGCTACCAGTTTTGTTTTTTATCCAGTTTATTAGGTTGCGAGCCCAGAGGGGTGAATAACAACAGTGAGCCTGCTAAAGGCTGCTCCATGTTATATGGATCAAGCGTGTACTTCCGGTTGTTCGATTGCGCATCGTTTGAACGCGTTGTTTGTGTTTGGAGCTCCTTCGATTTGATTCATAATCTGTGATCTTTCTCTTTAACCTTCAGGGACCAAGGTGTTTTTGGGGCCCTTTGGGATGTTTTGACATGCACTGACTGACATTTGTGCTTTTTTCAGTTATTTATAAACATGTTAATGGCAAAGGTGTAAATTCACTCTATATAGCACACACGGGGCTACCATAATATGTGAGCAACATGTATGTACATGTTTGTATTTTTGAGAGAATATTGTCTATGCATGGTTATTGAAAAAACTAAAAATTAAAGTTTCTGAAATAAGGCCACAAAACACATACTAAATATGTGTCCACAAGACTTTTGACTAATGGAAGTTGTCGCCTAGAGTTTTTGCTTCAAAATGATCTGAAAATCATCCTGCCTAATCATTCACATAACTCAATAGATTGATTAAAATTGTGAAAAACATTTTTTTGCTTGCCAAGGCAATATGGGAATGGGCGTCAACCAATAATCCCTCTAAGCTGCGCGCGTGCGCAATTCTGATGTTTCGGCTGCGCACTTCTGAAGCTGCGGCCGCACAGAAAAGAAGAAAATGCAACGCAGAGGACTGACGCGAAATGTGTGGGGAAATCCATTTGATTGTAATTTAAGTGAGAAATAATTTCAGTGCTCTGGTCAGCCGCTATAGAGTGAAAACTGGTGAATGCAGTTTACAGTTTTCATAGAAAGAGAAATATGTGAGCATGTGTGATTGGCAGTGAGTGTGTGTGCGGACCAAATAGCTCAATACGAGAGGCAACGAGAAACGCATAGACATGTGAAATAAAATCACATCATAATGTTTTAAAGAAGAGTGGTTTGATTAAAGTGGTGGAAATAACAGTTGATGGACACGGAACGGTAACAATTACACACCCACCAACGTGCAAATTCAAAATACATCATTATTTTAAATAGATGTTTTTGTGTGTGGGGAAGTTTCAGGGATGGTTAGATTATAAAAGTTTAGATTATATTCACTTTTCTTGAAAATATTTAGCTATTAGATCTATTTAAATGCTTTGTTTTTATATTATTATAATAATATAATATTATATGATATGTAAACAAATTTAAGCTGATATTATATCACTTCAAATACTTCAATTGGTTTTTTTATATTATATTATGCGCCTAAATAAAGAATCTCACAAGGGTATTGTTTAAGGCTCCTTGCCATTAAAAAGTTTGAAACCCCCTGCTAAATAAAATATTGGAAATTCATAAGAAATAAACAATCATTTAACTTTGATGGTTTAATGTTTTCTGTACACAATTAATTGACTGTACAAAAACACTTTATGGTTTTCCCAAACCATCTAAGTGTAACAGCTTACTTTTCTTTCATAATCTATTATTGTAAAGAATTGAACTGTCCTGCAGAAGATTTTGTAAATCATTTTTCATATGATTTCTTGGTAAAGACTGTACAGTTAACAGCACTGTAAAAAAATATCAGGTAACCTAAAATGTGCTTCATTTAGTGACGACTTAATTTGTTAAGCTTGTTTTTCGAAAATATGATTTAATACCAATAATTTACATCAAGGGTCAAATAAAATAGAAATGGCACATTCAAGTGCCATTGTGTTTCTACGTATGTACAGGTCAGGTATAAAGAATATTTTTGCTCAGGTGGCGAAAAATGTCCGCCCAATAGAAAAAAGTTTTGCTCAGCAAGGAAAAAAATTAGAGGGAACATTGGCGTCAACTGCCCAACCCCCTTGTGAATAATTAGTTGGTTCACACCTAAGAAGACAAAGACCCTGCATAGTAATGACTGCATAGTAATGAGCCTTTCATTCAGGTGTGAGAAAGAATGCAAGAACAAAATATATATATTTTATATAATATATATATATATTATATATACATACATAAATATACAGGTCCTTCTAAAAAAATTTACATATTGTGATAAAGTTCATTATTTTCCATAATGTAATGATAAAAATTAAACTTTCATATATTTTAGATTCATTGCACACCAACTGAAATATTTCAGGTCTTTTATTGTTTTAATACTGATGATTTTGACATACAGCTCATGAAAACCCAAAATTCCTGTCTCAAAAAATTAGCATATTTCATCCGACCAATAAAATAAGTGTTTTTAATACAAAAAAAGTCATATTTTTTTTTAAATTCTTCAAATAATTATGTTCAGTTATGCACTCAACACTTGGTCGGGAATCCTTTTGCAGAAATGACTGCTTCAATGCGGCGTGGTATGGAGGCGATCAGCCTGTGGCACTGCTGAGGTGTTATGGAGGCCCAGGATGCTTCGATAGCGGCCTTAAGCTCATCCAGAGTGTTGGGTCTTGCGTCTCTCAACTTTCTCTTCACAATATCCCACAGATTCTCTATGGGGTTCAGGTCAGGAGAGTTGGCAGGCCAATTGAGCACAGTAAGACCATGGTCAGTAAACCATTTACCAGTGGTTTTGGCACTGTGAGCAGGAGCCAGGTCGTGCTGAAAAATGAAATCTTCATCTCCATAAAGCTTTTCAGCAGATAGAAGCATGAAGTGCTCCAAAATCTCCTGATAGCTAGCTGCATTGACCCTGCCCTTGATAAAACACAGTGGACCAACACCAGCAGCTGACATGGCACCCCAGACCATCACTGACTGTGGGTACTTGACACTGGACTTCAGGCATTTTGGCATTTCCTTCTCCCAAGTCTTCCTCCAGACTCTGGCACCTTGATTTCCGAATGACATGCAAAATTTGTATAAACCACTGAGCAAC
This sequence comes from Chrosomus eos, assembly GCA_036326025.1. Lineage (NCBI taxonomy): Eukaryota > Metazoa > Chordata > Actinopteri > Cypriniformes > Leuciscidae > Chrosomus > Chrosomus eos. The sequence continues at coordinate 34,756,749 of CM070838.1, forward strand.
AGTCCAGTGCTGCTTCTCTGTAGCCCAGGTCAGGCGCTTCTGCTGCTGTTTCTGGTTCAAAAGTGGCTTGACCTGGGGAGTGCGGCACCTGTAGCCCATCTCCTGCACACGCCTGTGCTCCAGACTCAGTCCACTGCTTCCGCAGGTCCCCCAAGCTCTGGAATCGGTCCTTCTCCACAATCTTCCTCAGGGTCCGGTCACCTCTTCTCGTTGTGCAGCGTTTTTTGCCTCACTTTTTCCTTCCCACAGACTTCCCACTGAGGTGCCTTGATACAGCACTCTGGGAACAGCCTATTTGTTCAGAAATTTCTTTCTGTGTCTTACCCTCTTGCTTGAGGGTGTCAATGATGGCCTTCTGGACAGCATGATTGCAGTTTTGAGTAATGAAACAGGCTGGGAGTTTTTAAAAGCCTCAGGAATCTTTTGCAGGTGTTTAGGGTTAATTAGTTGATTCAGATGATTAGGTTAATAGCTCGTTTAGAGAACCTTTTCATGATATGCCAATTTTTTGAGACAGGAATTTTGGGTTTTCATGAGCTGTATGCCAAAATCATCAGTATTAAAACAATAAAAGACCTGAAATATTTAAGTTGGTGTGCAATGAATCTAAAATATATGAAAGTTACATTTTTATCATTACATTATGGAAAATAATGAACTTTATCACAATATATGGGCCATTCTACAGAATTGGTTCAAAGTTAGAGTTGGAAACATCTTGAAAAGAAAATTGTCTTTTTCCATAAATGCCTTAGTAGGCCAATACATTTGATCATACATATTTCAAAGTTAAGGATTCATTATATTGATATAGCTTGCATTGGAACAAACACTATAACATCTTAGTTGATTAGTTTATTGACAAAACATACTATGTATTTAACATATGAGCAGAAACTCCTAACCAAAGCTTATTTGATGTCTATTTTAGAGTAAAAACTTTATAATCTATCCAAAACTAGTCAACGAAATGTTGTCTTATTTCGTCTGTAACAGTGCGTATCTGTGCGTTATTCATTCTCACACACACACACACACACACACACACACACACACACACACACACACACACACACACACACACACACACACACACACACACACACAGAGAAACATGATTCAAATTTAAACAGTATGCTATTTTTCCGTTTACAGACACTAACGTTATTCTATATCGCGATTAGAACAAAGCACAAGAATAAAACACTTACACACTTCTCAGCTGGATCTGTTGCTCCTCGAAGTGAAAATAAACCAGCACTTGTTCTGAGGTAAATGTCCCAGGATTATTCCCAGCAAGACGAATCTTAATCTGACTAAAAATTATAGTGTGTTCACAGAGTTTATATGGGCGTTTACACGTCTCAATGTGTTGCTTTCAGATCATTTGCGTTTGAATAGCACATGCTTTCCGTGGGCGTGTCACATTAGGAAAATAATTAGCTGAGAGAAAGATAATTAGAATGGCTGACACGTCTCTCTTTTATATAGATGAGATAAACTGAGAATATTTATTTTAGTTTTGAATCAGATCATTTTAAAGTACAAACTTAAATGATTTAAAAGATATATTGCTTATGGCTGGGTGAATAGTATTCGCTGAGTTTTGTTTAAGTTTAGAGACGTGCTCCAGAAAAAAAGTTCACGGAGACGGAGAGGCAGAACGCACACCCTGTTTATTTTCTTTATTTTACAAAAGCAAAACACTTTTATTTTTATTGTGAGTATACAGAAGAAAAAAAAATAGAAACTGAACAGGATCGATTGATGTATAACACGAAAATGAAAGATCAAAATTAAAAGAGCAGTTTGAGTTTATTTTGCATTGCTAAAAAAAACTGAGCAAAACGCACGGGTGGCGTTTTTGGTCCCCAGAGGGTTACGCTGGAATGTAAATCAGGTAAAAATAAATGCATATTATAAGACAAAAAAAGTGTTTTTTGTCATTGCATGCATGTAAAACTGTTGTTGGAGACTCCCCAGATCAATATTAGGAACATTTTAAATGCAATAATAGGTGCCCTTTAAAATACTTGATAATTTAATATATTATTTCAAATAATATAAACTATTATCATAGACTGTAAAAAAAAATATGGACGTAGTGTCCGTGACGTCACCCGTAGGTTTCTGAAGAGCATTTTTGAAGCCTAAAGTGGGTGGAGCCGGCCGTCGCCATCTTGGCCTCGCGTCACCTCGCGTAGCAAAGAGGCGGGGCTTGGTTGGATCTTAGGAGCCTGGCTATCTGAAATCACGCCCACCTAGCTCGACGTGATCGAGTTAGCTTAGGCTTGGGAGCTAATGCTATATGCTACTGACACTAACAAGTCTGCGACTGCACAGGGTCTCGCGCTAAAAGGGACAGTTGATGATGTAAAGCCAATTAAAAGTTCCTGTTTTTGCCCTTCGAAATATTAAAATAGTTAAAAGACATGGCTACAAGTGAGACTGTGTATCGTATCGTGATTCTGTACTATGTATTATGCAGTAACTTAATACTATGTGTGTGTGACAGACAGTGATTTATGAGCATAACGTTACATGTCAGTCACTCCTTTTTTACAGTCTGGTCCGTCAGCGCGGCATCGCTCGTCAAGTTCGTAGAGAGCTTATTCAGTCCATTTTAAATTCTGATTTTGGCCACCTCTCAAATGGGTTAAACCATAGATATATTAACTTACCGATGAAGTTCAAGTTAATGCGCGCTATAAATCCGCGCTCATTCAAGGATGTGCATTTATTGCATGGACAGAGAAAGCACCGACACCTGCAGGATTTCATCTGTACATTATCAGTATAATCTATCTGTTTCCGTGAGAGCAGAACAAGCCTTTATATATCTATTGACGTTTTTAAATCTGAAAACTCCAACAAGCAACGAAATTGTCAGACATCCATTAGTGCATGTTCACAGAGGAAAACAACTCAAATAGCGCTGGTTGTTCTCTCGAACGATACTCAACGTCAACGGCGGAATCCAAAGGCATGGGTGAAGTAATGGGTGTATTAAATTGAATGAAATAATCCCGAAAAAAAGCACAAACACTGCAGAGATGGCAAGTCCAGCAGCTAAAATGTGCCGTCTTCTTGACGGTCTGTTAACCCTCTGGGGTCTGAGCTGTTTTCGGGCTCTTTCTGTGTTTTGGTATGCCCTGACATTTGTGCTTATTTCAGCTACTTAAAACATACCATTTGCCAACATATAAATTTGCTGTATTCAGCACAAACTCTGCTACAATAATATGTGAGCAAAATGGATGTACATGTTTGCATTTTATAGAAAAAAAATAATATGCGTGGTTAGTACGTTTTGGCAGTTTTGGTTAACAGGATCTAATGATGTACAACACTTATATTTAAGATCAAAATTAACAGAGTAATTTGATTCTCTTTTGCACTGATAAGGAAAAAATCCAGCAAAACGCGGGCACGCGGTTTTCGACCCCAGAGGGTTAATACAATTAACCCCACAGGCCACAGCAAGACATTATAATTGTGAAATAATCCCGAAAAATCACAAACACGGCAGAAATGTATTTATTTTTACGATAAATTAGCTGAGGTAACGTGACGGCTAACAGACAGCAGACACACAGCTAATGACGACTTACTACAGCAGCGGGGAATCCACCTGTCACTCAAAAGTGGACACACCCTTAATTATGCAGAACTTTAAATATTAATCAACTAAACGGATGAGTTTTAAAATAATTCACCCCCCTCACAGTTGTTATGAAGGGCAACATTAGCTGTATAGACCAAAGCCACATAGAGAACCAGGTTGTAAACATGTTTTTTTCTGCTGTGAAGTTGGTAATTTTAACATGGGGGAGATACAGATTTGACTCACTTCTGCAGCCAGCCTCAAGCGGCCAGTCAATGAATTGCAGTTTAACTCACTTCCGTGTTGGTTTCAAGAGAAAGACGGGGAGGTTGCCGCTTGACTATTATTCACTATTTTATATGTTTTATTTATACTTGGTAATTTAACTTTGAAGTGGATTCAACTTTTCTGTAAATAACTTAGCAGAGATCTTTGATTCAGAAACAATTAGACTTTATTCTGGAACGCCGCTCCGTTCCATAGAACGGCGCTCCAACAAAGCCGAGCGCTCTGGCCATCCGGCCCACTGGCGCTGTCGAGTCTTTTTGGGTTCAGAGTTAAATACATACATCATCTTCCATAGAAGGTAACACACCCTATACATAGGTGAAGGTCCTGTACCATGTGACATCTTAGAATAGAGTTGACTGCTGCCTCAACCTTTAAGGTCTTGTTACAGGCACACAGAGGAAATCCAAAGTCAAACACAGAGAAATAAATAATTGTGTATTCTTATAAGGCTAAATTACTTGTTTTGTAAATAATAAAATCTTCAACATTCCCTCCTCTGGGGCTTACAAGCCCCACATTCACTATCATTTTCCCGAGTGTAGTTTCAAAATCCAGCTCCTTCAGTTATGCTACCTAGTGACTCAATTTGAGTCACTCATTCTTCTTTCCAATGACTGGATTAAGCCACCACACTCCAGAGGAGCATGAGAACCAAACATCTTTCTCCATACATTTTTATTTCTTTCAGTTATTTTGCTTTTCTTTTCATAGAGAAAGTAAAAGATTCTCTGCTCGCTAGAGATTGTTATAAGCGTGAGCGTGTAGTTTTGTTCAGCCTTGCCTGTGGTTGTCACAGTTATGTAGAGTATGTCACACATAAAAGTCTCTTATACTATTAAAAGTGTTCTTGCAGTGTAGACTTTTTCGACCCAGACACTTTACACATCGTAGAGGGTCACCACTGGGGAGAGGGCAGGCTAGTACATACACCCAGGGTCTGGCTCATCATCATCTTCTTCGTCCTCCTTCTTGAGGTACTTGAAACAACATCCAGGGGTTGTAGATATCAATTTGGTTGCCCTCTCAAATTAGTTTTCTTTATCTTGCCATTTTAGCACCTCCATTCGTTTAACCGTGGTTTTGACTCTTAGCGATCTTAATATACAAGTACACAACAGAATAATAACCCACTTTCAATATAACCATAATTTTCCCATCTTTATATTAAGTTTTCCTTAACTTCTGCTCTTAAGTTTTCTTTAACTTAATCGTAATTACTGCACAATATTATTTAGTAAAAGTGCAACACTGATCTCCTAAAATAAGTCATTCTACTTTTTTCACATAATAGTTTTTCTCCTAATTCAGACAAAGCATTATAATAAATCTCTGCTTATTATAGTTGTCTAATTTATTCATTATGCATTTTTGTTTTGCATGATCCATATGACTTAATTCAAAATATGGCTGGGCAAAAATAACTCTTATTTTTATCACTTTTTATGAAGCAATATCAATTCTTAAATTCAAAGAATCCCTCTTTTAGTCAGTCAGTTTTTAGCTGATGAACGAACAGAACATTGTAGTGTACCTTTATATTCAATAAATCACTCTATGTTTCGCTTTGTCATAGTTTTACATTTCCCATTCTGTCTATTTTATTACCAAATTTATACAATAAATACCATTTTCGACTTTTTTAATCTCACGTGTTGCTTCCTATTCTTATTATATCTCTTCAGTTCAAGACTCCCTTAACTGAATACTTTTTCTTCTTTTCTACTAATTTCTAAATAAACTATCATGAATAAACAAATTATCGGTATGTCTCATGTACTCTAAGAAAGCTTCAGAGCAATGTTACATTTACCTCATAAAAGTCATTCAATAAACTCTTTAGACAATTAGAAAAATAACTCTAGCAAATAACTTTTTGCACTCTTACATATTCCTTATATGTACATTTCTTTTTCTGTATATCTAATAATCTAAAAGTTTTTATATCAACTATTTAAACCATTAGCATCATAACTTGATTATTATTAAAACTTTTCTTTATTATCAAAACTTCCTTGTGTTCGTATGCAACTTATTTTTAATCTTCAACACTTCTGTTTAGCTGACTTTTTATCTGACCTTATTTCTGATAGACTTCCAATCTAAGGATTACTTCTCTATTAGAGATTTAATTTCTGTTCCTGCCCCTCCTCTGTTGATTTCATTGCTTTTACCCATCTATATCATGATACATATTCCTTACCACATGTTTTAATAATTCTTCTGATACTGCATATGGCCTATTTTTGTCACTGTTCTTTTCTTAACTTTGTTTTTGCCACAAATGTCACAATACTTTGCAAAAATGCCTTTAATTTAAAATGCCTTTAATTTTGCCTTAATTTTAATTTCCTTAATTTAATTTTGCCTTAATTTAATTAATTTGCCTTTATTTTAATTCCTTATCTTACTTAATTCCGTATCTTACTCTCCCCCCTATGCGCAATACCATTGCGCATTTGGATTGAGAATATTCAAAAGTATTGTTGGTTCAATAATCTATGCTTCATGTGAATGCCAAATATTTATTTTGGACCCCCCTCTGGTGCCATTTAAATTGTTTAGAAGGTCCTGTTTGTTATCGTTTAAATAACTTCCTGTAAGTCTATACATTTTCTATAAACACTACTTGATATAATTTTATAATTAGTCAATAGCATATTGAATCAATTCATAATCTTTAAATTAAAATCTTTAAAAATCTGTTAATACCCAATGATAATACTTGCTTCAATTTCAACTGTAGCCTTAAATTAATGTTGTATACCCTTGTATTGTCCAATTGCATCTGAGTACCCATTTAGATTTATTTTGAATGTTCTTTTTAGTTTAAATTTTTTCTTCATGAATTTTCTTAAGTCCCACTATGCTATATCAATTCCTTAAATTAATCGTTATCATTAATTTAGTTTATTTTCTTAACTTGTCATTATCATTGTTTTTACTTTGCTTTAATATATTTTTCTCTTTAATCATTTTATTCTATTCTGGTGGGGTTATTATTAAGTTGTTACTGACTTCAAGGACTTAACATTCAATCGTAGGAAAGTTTGGTTGAAGTTGACTTTTGTTTGAGGTTTTTACTCATCTCTGGTGCGTGTCTTCTTCTTTGCACAGCTCCTCTCATTCCTGCGTTTCTGGTCAAGTTTTTCTTCTTTTTCCATTCATGTTTCGATCATTCTGTTAGCTGTCTTGTCATCTTTACAGCTTTGGCCAGGTGATGGTGCCTTTGCAATGGACTTTTGGTCATTGTCAGCATGTCCTTGATCCCTCACTCCCTTGGTGTATTTTTAGTTGAGAGGTATGGAGTCAAGTGTCACCTGTTGATCACTGCTTCTGAAATTATAAAGCACAGTTAATGGTTCTTTTTGTTAAACTCGTCTCAGAAACCGTCCTGGACTTGAGCTGCTGCTATCTGTAAAATAAAGCTTAATTATTTTTGTCAGTGACAACATGTAATTTCAATCCTTTGCTCATCTGTCCCATTGTGTCTGTTGTTCCCTGTAAGAAGGTCATGTGGGCTGAGTGGTGTCCTTTCTGCTTTCATTAACAGCAGTGCTTTAATCCATATATTCCTATTGTTTTTCATATAGTTCAGCTTTTTATCATTATAATTGCAATTTCTTTACATTTTTCTCACAATAAATTTCCTATGTACTTTTACAATTAGTTAATTCACTTCAGTTATCTCTTTGTCTTGAGTTCCACTATCAGCACACTGTTTATTAGGCATCTGGATACACTCAACCCACTTTAATAAAAGACAAAAGTTATCAGACAATATTTCATACTTTTTTACAAAGATCAGCTCCTCTTGATATGCTGTAAACAAAGTCAATTGTGTTATCCTGTAAAGAAAGCAAGTTATGTTATGTGCTGCGCAATTGTGGCACTGGTTTTTCAATTTTTATTTTGTTTTTTCATCTTTTTTTCCCTTTTTTCTTTTTGCTTCTTTGTTTTTTTCCATATTGCCACTATAGTTCCAACCAGGACATTTAACCAAATTCATCCATGGTCATTATTTTATTGGGCATATTTTGCCCTGTGGGCCCACATGTTATAGTTTCAATACAGCTGTATTGGCAAAATAATTGATTTGCCTTGGTATTTCTTCCACACCATCTGTCTCTCTCTCCGTTCATACTCAGTCATTCTCACACACACTGTCAAACGAGTTGGCCAGCATTCTTTCAGGTTGTGGTCTAAGTTTTGCCACAAGGTCCAGTCAGGTCACCAAATATGTCAGCGCTGAGAAGTGTCCTTGGTTGTAAGGTTTAGTTAAGTCCGCAGTTGTAAATCCTTTTTTCTTTTTACAAATTCTAATAGACTCAATATCTTTTTTCTTTTATAAACTCTAATGGATTCAAGATTTTAGAATCATAGGCCTGTCAATTGTAATTTGTCAAATGCATTTGTTCTTTTCTCATTTGTTGGTCTAATTTTTCCTATTCTTTTTGTTTTTTTGCTCATGAGCTGTTTTAAGAATAAAATTGGAGATCTCCTCATAGTCTTGGATCCATGGCCAACAACATTTCCCATCTCATTATCCCAGTATTTTTTTTTTATTTTTTTTTTTACAGTATTTGTGATTTAGTAATTTTTCTCCAATCTATCTCTATAAAATTACCAAACAAAATGGAGTGACCAGTATCATTGTTTTGCCATCAATAAGTATCGTTCTTTAACATTTATTTATTATTTATTTTTTTTTCTTTGCTATATATCATGCTTTTTGCCCTATATTTGTTTCATAACTAGTCCTCACTATACCAAATCCAGCCTCCGGTTTAATTGTTCGATAATTTTAGCACACACTTTTCTCTTTCAGAAAGATTTCCTTTTCTTAAATAGCTGGACTTGTACCTGGACTTGTACCTGTACTTGTATTGAAAGGAGCAGAGAGGGTTAGCTAGCATAGAATTCAAAGAAGTGCTTATGAGACCAGTGAATGATAAGAATAAATAAAGTTAATCTAATAATGAACTAAATTTGAAGCAGACTCTATTGAGTGGTCATTGGAGTTTGACACACCTGTGTTTCTCGTAAGGCACGGGTGTCAGTCAGTTTCTCTGTTTTTAGATATCTCCGTCTCTTAAAGCTCCATGGCTGCATGTGTCATCAGCCTAGCTGTCACTCAAAGTCTTGGTGTTGTAGACTGGAATTTAGGCTCTGCTGTTTCTCTGCCTCTTCTGAGTTCAGGCGTTGATAGAGATTGCCACAGCTTTGCACCTCAGGTTCTCTTACGAGAGTATCTCTCGTACTGCGTAATATCTTACGCTATGGGGAAAACTCTTTTCCACGCTTTGCAGCAGCAAGCAGACCTAGGCGAGACAGCTCGCGCGCCTATTGGCTGCTCTGCGGCAATAGCAGCAGCCTATCGAGAGAGGCTCTGCGTGACGTCACGACGAATGGGGGCCTTTCGCGCCCATATCGTCACGTCCCGCCAGAAAGGGCGTGGTCTCGCCCTATATCTAGGCTCGATAGCTGCTCTTACGTCGATTTTCATCTCTTCAGCGAAGCCTCCCGCATCGCTGGATCCAGAGTGAGAAGCCGCGCCGTCGACCTGTAGCCTTCAGCGGGACGTGCCATTGAGCCTGGAGTCGCTGGCCTCGCCACCTTCAGCCGCCGTACCTGCTGTGCTTTCCGGCGTTATATCCTTTCCTCTGCCTAGAGTGTGTGTGTGTAATTGCATTTCTGCCTTTTTTTCCCACCCCTCTAAAAGAGCGGCGTCTTTTTAAAGATGCCTTCCTGTGGTTCTTGCCGAGCCCCACTCAGCGATGAGGACCGCCATGTCATCTGCGTGTCCTGCCTGGGTGAGGATCACGCGGCCATCGCGCTCGCTGACGGCGGATGCCATCACTGTGAACGTTTGCCTATGGTGACTCTGCGGACTCGCCTAGCTTCGTTCTCCGAGCCCGCATCCCAGCCTGCCGTGACGCCGCGCCGCAAGAAGAGCTATCTCGAGCTATCTCCAGCCCGCCAAAGCTCGCCGGTTCGCCCGCCAGCTTCGCCGGCTTCGCTCGAGTCGCTCACCGACGGACAGCGGCCGCCGTCCGCCGCCGCGTCCGCCATCGAGTTGGACGACAACACCGAGGCATGTTCTCTCTTGGCTTCGGATAGCGAGGATTGGGCGAGCTCTGTGGACCTCCCCTCCGCTAACGTTCCCCGCCAACCCTCTGGGAAGAGAGCCGGCATTGAGACTGAGCTGATGCGTCTGCTCACCAAGGCCGTGGAAAGCATCGGCCTCGATTGGGAGGCACCCACGCTGCCGCCGCGCAACAGATTAGACGGGCGCTTTCTCGGGAAAGACGAGGCTCCGTCAAAATCTAGGCCCGCGCCCTTCCTCCCGGAACTTCACGAGGAGGTTGCAAAGTCGTGGAAGGCCCCCTTTTCCGCCAGGATGCGTACCTCTACCTCCGCGGCATTCTCCGCTGTCGACGGTGCGGGAAGTAGAGGTTACCTCGCCATTCCTCCGGTGGAGACGGCTGTCGCGTCGCATCTCTGCCCGCCCTCTGCTGGACGGCGTGTTCAGACGACGCTCCCGTCCAAAGCCTGTCGAGTGACATCATCGCTGCACGGACGCGCTTACACCGCAGCCGGGCAGGCAGTCTCAGCGCTGCACACGATGTCTATTCTGCAGATCTACCAGGCAGACCTCCTCCTCAAACTGGACGAGGAGGGACCCGGCGCTATCTGTGTGGCGGACCTGAGGAGCGCTACGGACCTCGCTCTACGCGCTTCTAAAGCCGCTGCGCAAGCCATGGGGCGGAACATGGCCTCTCCCGTTGCCGAGAGACACTTATGGTTGACGCTGTCTGAGATGACGGAAGCCGAGCGCTCTTTGTTCCTCGACGCGCCCATTTCCCCGGAGGGCCTTTTCGGAACGGCCGTCAAAGACTTCGCGGACAGGTTTGTTGAGGTGCAGAAGACTTCTCAGGCTATGAAGCACTTCCTGCCGAAGCGCTCGAGCTCCGCTACAGGCCGCACCAAGCCGCCTGCTCGCAGCTCTCAGCCCCAGCCTGCACCGCCCTCACAGCGCCTCACAGCGCCGCCAGGCCCGGGATCAGAGACCGCGGTCTCGCTCCGCCGGACGCCGCCCCCCTCACCGCGGGCCCCGGCCGAGGATTGAGATCAAGCCCGAGGCCTCAAAGTCTTCCTAGCTGCTCTAGGAAAACGACGGTGTTCAGATCCCGCTGCGGCCGGATTTCCACCAAAACTTCTCGCTCGTTCAGTCCCATGCGTTGTGACTGTCCCAGTGTATTTTGCAGTGAAGCAGCCGGTGTCTCAGCCTGCTTGCCTGCACACAAAAGCTGTTTTTACGGCTGCCCAGATAAATCCAATAAAGAGTGTATTTTCTGGTGTTCCGGCCTCGGCCGATGGTGTTATGAGTGTTGTAAGAGTGCCCACGCCCCAGTGCCCATTCCCACACCCAGACACAGCCCGCCACGGTGCAGGGCTCGCACAAATAAAATTGACTCCGGTCGATTGTGCAAACAATGTAGTGAACGCGCCCATATCCCTATGCCCGCTTACACTACACGCTGCGTGTCCCTCGGTTTCTGTAAAAACGAAACCAACACACATTCAGTCGGCCCTAAACGACAGTGTTTTCAGTGTAGCAAATGTGCCCGTGGTCCCGCGCCCACATTTCCTCACAGACACGCCGAATCCCACGGGATTCACCCCGCTCGCTCTCTCTGAGCGCGGCCAGGCTGCCCGCTGTGATCAGCGCGCCCCCCGCCTCGAACGCTGTAAACACGGCGCTGTGTTCCCAGCACACACGGACTCTCGTGCCGCCGCTTTCCCGCGGCCAGAGCCCAGATTTCATTCTGCCCCTAGCTATTCACGCGGATGCGTGGTCAAGGCTTCCCGGGGTATCAGAGTGGGTGCTGAACACTATAAAGAGAGGCTATTCGCTACAATTCGCTCGACGCCCTCGCCGCTACACGGCGCGCGTCGAAACTACGGTGAAAAGCGAAGTATCTCATCTACTTCGAGCCGAGATAGCGAAACTACTGAGGAAAGGGGCTATAGAACCTTTATCTCAGGCTCAGAGCGAAGGGGGCTTATACAGCAGATATTTTCTGGTACCGAAGAAAGATGGTGGGCTCAGACCCATTCTAGATCTGAGGCTGCTGAACAGAGCGCTCGTGAAGCGCCAGTTCAGAATGCTTACGACCAGGAAAATCCTCGCGCAAGTGCGCCAAGGAGACTGGTTCATGTCAATAGATCTGAAAGACGCGTATTTCCAAATACAAATAGCGTCCCATCACAGGCGATTCTTGAGATTCGCCTTCGAGGGCCAGGCGTATCAATACACAGTCCTGCCGTTCGGCCTGTCCCTAGCACCCCGTACGTTCACGAAGTGCATGGACGCGGCCCTCGCCCCCCTGAGACTTCGGGGCATGCGAGTTTTGAACTACTTGGACGATTGGCTGATTCTAGCTCGTTCACGAACGGAGCTCTTAGAACACAGGGCCGCATTACTCGAGCACCTCGAGGAGCTGGGCCTTACAGTCAATTGGGCGAAAAGCTCACTGCTCCCCAGTCGGAGGATTTCCTTTCTGGGAACAGTGTTGGACTCGCTATCCATGACGGCACGCCTGTCACCAGAGCGCGGATTGAATATTCAGCACGTCGCGAAATCCTTCAGCCACGGCTCTATAGTCCCGCTCAGAAGGTTTCAGAAAATGCTGGGTCTCATGGCCTCAGCAGCCTCTGTACTCCAGTTGGGCCTGCTCCGCATGCGCCCACTGCAGCTATGGCTAAAAGCACGAGTTCCCCCCAGGGCGTGGACCGCAGGTCTGTTTCGCCTCAGGGTCGACCTTCAGTGCATTTCGGCTCTGAAACCGTGGAAAGCAACCGACTGGTATCAGTCAGGTGTGAGTCTGGGGATCCCCTCAAGTGTGAAGGTGGTGTCTACGGACGCCTCCACTTTGGGGTGGGGAGCGCTGCTCGAGGGCAGACCGCTAGCTGGCCTATGGTCAGTGCGGGAGAAGCTCCTTCACATAAACTGCTTGGAATTAATAGCAGTCGACAAAGCGCTAAGGCGCTTCTGTCCCCAGATAACAGGCCACCACGTATTGGTCCGGTCGGACAACATGTCAGTGGTGGCGTACATAAATCGCCAGGGCGGCGTCAGGTCCCGAAACCTTTACAGGCTGACGGAACGCCTCCTGGTCTGGGCTCAGCACAACCTGCTCTCGCTGAGAGCGGCGCATGTGCCTGGTCACCTAAATGTGGGACCAGACAGGCTGTCCAGAAACAACGTCCCAGCAGGAGAATGGTCTCTGCACCCGCAGACGATCCAGCTGCTGTGGGAAACGTTTGGCAAAGCGCAGGTGGACCTGTTCGCGTCCCAAGAAAACGCTCACTGCCCGAGATTCTTCTCGAAAAGCCGGGACGCGCTGGCCCATGTTTGGCCCCGCCGCCCCCTTTATGCTTTTCCCCCTGTCTCACTCCTGCCTCAGGTGTTGGAGCGAATCAGGAGGGAGGGATGCCCAGTGCTACTCATAGCTCCGCTCTGGACAAACCAGTCGTGGTTCCCTGTCCTGATGCAGCTGACCAGCGCTGCCCCATGGCCTTTACCGTTGAGGAGAGACCTCCTCTCTCAGGCGGAAGGCTCGATTTGGCATCCTCGCCCGGATTTGTGGTCCCTGCACGCATGGGCCATCAACGGGTACCCGCTGACCTCCCAGAGGGAGTGTTAAACACGATCGCGCAGGCTAGAGCCCCGTCTACCAGACGGCTCTACTCCTCGAAGTGGTCTGTGTTCTCTGCTTGGTGTCAAGCGCAGGGCTTTTCACCTGTAGACTGCGGGGTTACGGAAGTGCTTTCCTTCCTTCAGGAGCTACTGGATAAGGGCAGGTCCCCTTCCACGCTCAAAGTATACGTGGCGGCCATAGCAACGTTTGCAAAACCGGTGTCTGGCCAGTCACTAGGAAAAAGCGACTTAGTCGTGCGTTTCCTTAGAGGAGCTCGGAGGCTAAACCCTCCCAGGCCCCCTTCAGTCCCGACATGGGACCTTTCCACGGTCTTGGAGGCCATGAAAGGCGCCCCATTCGAGCCAATCCAGTCGTCAGACATGAAACACTTGTCTTTCAAGACAGCGTTTCTTATGGCTCTCGCTTCAGTGAAGCGCGTAGGGGACTTGAAAGCGCTCTCAGTAAGCGCGTCATGCATGGAGTTTGGACCTAATGACTCAAAGGTCATACTCAAACCGAAGCACGGTTACGTGCCGAAATCCCTCAACACACCGTTCAGGGCCCAGGTGATTTCCCTGTCTGCCCTTCCGGTTCTCAATGAGGAGAAGGACGCGAGTCTCCTTTGCCCTGTCAGGGCACTAAGGGCTTATGTGTCCCGCTCGTCTGGTTTCAGACAAACTGAGCAGCTTTTCGTTTCGTTTGGCGGCCGTGCTAAGGGACTTGCCGCGTCGAAACAGAGCCTATCCAGATGGATAGTCGGTGCCATAGCGCTGGCTTACACTTCTAAGGGCCTGCAGTGCCCTTTGGGTGTTAGAGCGCACTCCACAAGAGGCATGGCCTCCTCGTGGGCATGGTCTAGCGGGGTTACCCTGCAAGATATTTGTACGGCCGCGGGCTGGGCCTCGCCGTCTACATTTATAAAATACTATAATCTGGAGGTCCCCGCTTTACAAGCTAAGCTTTTGGCGGTATAAAATTCAGTGCTATCTGCCCGCTGTGCGGCTCGGATACTGAGTTTGACCTGCGTATTGCTCACTGACCGGTACAGCAGCTCATTAAAAAGTTGACACACTTGTGGCCACCCAGTTCAGGCTGAATGTTCACCCTGACGGTATGGTTTATTTGTCATATGATTAGCTCCTTTCGGATGCTATTTACAGGGAATGATGCTTCTAGCCTCTCTTCCCTCACTCTCTGTGAGTTTATGGTGATTATGCACTATATGCGCCCCGGGCTTCGGCCCCTGGGACTCTGGTGTTGGATCCCTACCAGCACGGCGTGTTGCATTGTGTTCCCCATAGCGTAAGATATTACGCAGTACGAGAGATACTCTCGTAAGAGAACGTACTCGGTTACTAACGTAACCTCGGTTCTCTCTAGAGAGGGAACGAGTACTGCGTATCTTGCCGTGCTTGGAATACGCTCTGGTTCGCTTCGGCGATGAAAACCGACGTAAGAGCAGCTATCGAGCCTAGATATAGGGCGAGACCACGCCCTTTCTGGCGGGACGTGACGATATGGGCGCGAAAGGCCCCCATTCGTCGTGACGTCACGCAGAGCCTCTCTCGATAGGCTGCTGCTATTGCCGCAGAGCAGCCAATAGGCGCGCGAGCTGTCTCGCCTAGGTCTGCTTGCTGCTGCAAAGCGTGGAAAAGAGTTTTCCCCATAGCGTAAGATATTACGCAGTACTCGTTCCCTCTCTAGAGAGAACCGAGGTTACGTTAGTAACCGAGTACGATTTTCCTCTTTGTCCTGGGGAAAAAGTCTTTAGTGAAATACCTTTTCCAGCTTTAATCAGTCTTTTCTCCATGTTGAGTTTGCAGAAAGTTTCTTCAGGAGGGAACGCCCCTCACCCACTCTTCTTCTCTCCAGGTTCTCTTTCTGTGTCTCTGACCTTTGCCCTCTTGTTGCTTCCATTCGACACTGTCAGTGAAGCCATCTGTAATTTGAACACTCAGAGAACTGCATGAATCAAATTTAACTTTTCCAAATAATAATTCAAACTGTCCTTGAGCTTTTAGCTCTTTATCTAAAGTCTTTATCTCTTTATTTCACTTTTTAACCATCTTTTTCACTAGTTCTTTAATATAAAAATCACTGGTTGACAACCGCAGTTCTTCCATTCTGTTTTTTAGTAAAGCAAATTCTTCGTTGCAGCAGGAAAATTTCTTCTTGGCAATATCAGCAATAATCTAACTTGAATTATCTGAGTATAATCCAATTAAATAATTTTTCCTATCATAAATTCAGCCTTTAATCTTTCTCCTAGTTGCATGCTGCTTAAAATAATCTCACATGGTGAATAAACTTTTTCCTCACCCATTTTCAACAATTCCCATTTATTACAGTTCTAAGATTGCTGTAAATTATTTATGACTTTTGAAACTTGGTCACCCAATCTTGTTCACTGTACAAGTTATTTTTTCTTAGCACAAACTCTACAATGGAATCATTTTTCTCACTTTGTCTTCAGGGATAATGAGATACAAATTTTAGACGTCTTCAGATATAAGATATAATATTAAGCACGTGCATTTTTATCTTTCTTTTATCTATTAATATCTTTCATTATATTTATTCATTAAATATATTGTTAGGGGTATAACAGTTATGACCCGGACCAGATATGGAGAAAGAAGACCAGGAGTCGAGAAGTTCAATCAAAGAATCAAAAATTTACTGAAGTATAGTTTGCAGTGAAATTGGCAGAGCCAGCGGCAAAGTCTCACGAGGAGATCGAAAGCCAACTCCCTGCCCAATAATTTTTGACATCCTATCACGCTGGGCAATCAAACTAGACCATCCGTCCATCATATTTGGAATTGCCTTTTCATGGTTTAAAGGTATACCACCCAGTTTACAAATCCATGAATAGGCAAACACGGATAGATTTTTGGACCTATCAGCGTCTTTTTTATTCTGCAGCCAGTCAATCTGCTGCATGACTTTCCAATCAGAATCAAACCACTGACTGACCATTTTCTTAATGAGCTGTGCACATTTCTTTGATTTGAGCTCGTCAGAGCAGAGCTGTTTACAGCATGTGCCCTCTTCGTTTTGGTCAGAACTACTCAGGAAATTCCCTTTATCACTCATTTTCTTGGTCACAGTTGAAAATCACCACAGAAAATATTTTAGCAGCAAATATTTTACGCGGATAAATCAACTATAGCAGCAACAATACTGGATTTCTACACAATACACCACAAAGTATTCTTCACAAACATCCTGGTCACATATACTGATCCATACCAATTCGGGTCACAATTTATTTATTTACTTGGGACCGTTCCTGATGCATCACTGGCAAAACAATCCCTATTGTATTTTATTTTATTTTAAAACTAATATCTGAATCCCTAACTGCCTGGTTCACTAAGCTCGGGGTACCCCTATCTGAGATGGAAGAGATTGAGCAGGTTTACGGTGCCACTGGACCTCCCGTCCAGGGACGCACTCTGCCGGGGTGGTGCTACACCAACGCCCCCCTGGGCCCCCCACAGAGCACGCTTCGCTTGCGCTGTTTGCTGTTTTAAATCTTAACAGCTCTCCCAGCGACTTCTTATACTTTCAATAGTATAATTAAAATTACTCTTCAGTCGCCTCGTCGGAGTGAAGCTCTCCCGTTCCCCTTCAAAATCTCTTCCAGTAAGACAGCCCTAACAATTAATAAAAAGCTTCCTACCTTGTTTGCTGATTTGCCAGAGATGTCACCACGGAATGATTGCCCGCCGAATCCTCCACCAAACTGTTAGGGGTATAACAGTTATGACCCGGACCAGATATGGAGAAAGAAGACCAGGAGTCGAGAAGTTCAATCAAAGAATCAAAAATTTACTGAAGTATAGTTTGCAGTGAAATTGGCAGAGCCAGCGGCAAAGTCTCACGAGGAGATCGAAAGCCAACTCGTACCTTACACAAAATCTTACATCAATTATACCATTTTGCAAGGGCATACATGACATCATTTTACTTCTGATTGGCTAAAAGAACATAAAGTCACAACATATAGATAGCTATGCGGCCTATCAACATCAATCAACGCAATTGTCGTCCGAGTCCGAGATTTACATCTGAAGTGACCTCGCAGATGGTCGCGGGGCGTCTTCGAGTCGGCCTGGTGTGCATCCCTGGGTTCAAAACCTGGGTAGAAGGTCAAACGCACACACAAAACACTGACGAACGACAGATCTTCTCTGGGCACAAGTAAGCCAGAGCACCACATTATCAGGCCATTAAACCAAAACATCAGAGATAAAATATTCACTCCTCAGGAAGAGGAGAGGGTGAAAAGAACATACATTTCTTCTCTAGGGAAATAACAAGAGAAAATCACACTTCTAATATTCAGGTAGTATTACATAGGACTTTAAACCATATAATTAGCCATGGAAAAGTAATAATCAAACACAGAATACATCTGGAACATATGTTTAACGCATTCTCCATGCCCCCTCCCCTGAGTGACTGGGGAGCATCACAGATAAGCTTATCCCCAAAGGACCTTCAGCCTACATGCAGGACAGGGAGAGAGATACTCTGGAATGTTCCTAAAAGAGAACTAGTTAACATTCACATAACACATAGGATTCAAAGTATATTTCAGTTATGCATAAGAAAAAAAAGAATTGATTATGTGATCATGCATATAGTTAATTCATCACTTTATTAAAGAAGTTAAACATCAGAATATAGATATATTGATATGAAAGGATATATATGTATTGATATATCAGAAGAGACAAGGGATTCTGACCCTCACCCTTCAATATATATATATATATATATATAATATATATATATATATATATATATATATATATATATATATATATATATATATATATATATATATATATATAGTTATACCTTTAACTTATTTCATACTACAATAATCTGCCAGATCTTGCATTCATGGTTGTCCCTCAAGCTCACACACATTTTTTGTCACCTATTTATACCCACAGACACAATCAGACACACACACAACACAGGATCCTACAGACAGAGCTATGTTCTACTTACAGTGTTTCTCACTGTTTTTACAAACAATACTTCACTGTTGCACTTCCCCAACACAGTGAAAAACAACTTTAAACTATCACAGACCTCTGCGATTTATTTAGCTTACCCGTGCAGTCCATGGTCATACCTATGACTCATGCGGTAACCATAAGCCAAAACTTCATCTGTGCACATGCTAGACTTGTATCCATCCAGGCCCACTTACAAGTAAACACAGATAAACACTGATTATCCTAAATCAGTACTCTTGTCATCTATCAAAGCCCTCTTGACAAGATATCTTCATCAGTAAGTATAATCCTCTGTGTACATGCTATCTTATTATCTATCAAAGCCCTCTTAATAAGAAACACAGATACTATACTTCATCTGTGTACATGCTAACCTATTATCCTTCCAGGCCCTCTTAATAGGAAACACAGATCATTGCGTACGTACGACAAAACCTTTGCGCTAAATCAGCAGCACCAGTGATCATACAATCCACCCAGAATTGCCTGAGCACTAGCAAATACTAATGGGAGCTCCCCAACAAATTTACTCGACATCATCCACAACAATGCATGCACTTGTTTCTGGAAATCAAAGATCCTTTTATTCAATTTTTAGTTCTTTAAATTTGGAGAAGCTTTTAAGGGCTTACCACTCTGGCTCAATGGTGACAACACACACTTTTTCAAAAGCAAAAATTTGCTCACCTCAAAGTTCAGTGGCCACTGCTGTCTGTGTCAGTCACCAGTGTGCCTTTCGTGGCTCCTTCAGCTCCTAAGCCAGTCCTGCCGGGGTCGCCATTTGAAGTGGACTCAACTTTTCTGTAAATAACTTCGCAGAGATCTTTGATTCAGAAACAATTAGACTTTATTCTGGAACGCCGTTCCGTTCCATAGAACGGCGCTCCAACAAGGCCGAGCGCCCTCTGCAGAAAAGCACTCTAACGCTCTGGCCATCCGGCCCACTGGCGCTCCAGAGTCTTTTTGGGTTCAGAGTTAAATACATACATCATCTTCCATAGAAGGTAACACATCCTATAGATGGGTGAAGGTCCTGTACCATGTGACATCTTAGAATAGAGTTGACTGCTGCCTCAACCTTTAAGGTCTTGTTACAGGCACACAGAGGAAATCCAAAGTCAAACACAGAGAAATAAATAATTGTGTATTCTTATAAGGCTAAATTACTTGTTTTGTAAATAATAAAATCTTCAACATTAGCTTGTTTCAATAATCTTTTATTTATGGGTTTTATTTTTTATGCTTTATCTATGTAAGGCAGTATTTTGTGGTGTATTAGATAAAAATTTGTATACTTGGTAAATTTAACAGCTTGTTTAAATTATCTTTTATTTATGGGGGTTATTTTTTTATGCTTTATTTTTCTGTGTAAGACTGTATTTCGAGATAGATTAAAATGCATTTATCCATGTAAGTCAGTATATTGTGGCTTGGTAATTTAATATCAACTATTATTCAGTATTTTGTATGGTTTATTATCTGTAAGGTGGTGTATTTCGTGTTGTATTAGATTAAAATTGGTATACTCTGTAATTTAACACCTTTAATAATAATAATAATAATTCATTACATTTATATAGTGCTTTTCTGGACACTCAAAGCGCTTTACATAGAAGGGGGGAATCAAATATATATAATATATTTTGAAGAATTTATATAATTCATCTAATATGTTTTTATTTAAAGGGACACCAGGCAGGATTCACGTTTTTGTCAAACTGCGACTCCTAGAGTCGTTGTGGAGTACTTGTATTTAACTTTACTGTCGTAAATACCAGTCACGCAGAGCGTGACATGGCGTGTTACATAGTATAATAGTACATTGTGTTTAATTTGTCGTTTAATGGGATCTAATATTCAATTCAATTCAAGTTCATTTGTATAGCGCTTTTCACAATACACATTGTCTCAAAGCAGCTTTACAGAAAGTGCATTTCAGAAATGTACAAAGAAAAATACAGTTAGTTAATCATGTATAAATTTAGGCATAACATATCGCCGGTGTTTAGTCGTCTCTTCACAGGCGTCGAGTCGTCTCTCCACAGGCGTTTAGTCGTCTCATCACAGGTGTTGGGTCATCTGAAGTCTTCGTGAGAGGCTGGATACAAACTGGAGCTGACGAACGCTATTTACCTCGGGACTAGCGTCCCGAGATAACAGCAGAAAGACAGATGGGAAATAATTAGCATAGCTGATGTTCATAATATTAATGCATTCGAACTGATTCAGAAGTAGTATAAAAGGTAAGCATTAAGTGAATGCTTGGTTAAAGAGATGCGTCTTTAATCTAGTTTTAAACTGGGACAGCGAGTCTGAGTCTCGAACAATATCAGGAAGGCTATTCCAGAGTTTAGGAGATAAATGTGAGAACGCCCTCCCTCCTTTAGTAGACTTAGATATCCTAGGAACGACCAGAAGCCTCGAATTTTGTGATCTTAAAGAGCGCGATGGATTGTAGGGCGATAGAAGGTCTGTTAAATACACAGGAGCTAAACCATTTAGAGCTTTATAAGTCAGTAGTAATACTTTGTAGTTGATACGGAACTTAATAGGTAACCAGTGTAGAGATGATAAAATTGGTGTTATATGATCATATTTTCTTGATCTAGTAAGAACCTAGCGGCTGCATTTTGCACTAACTGAAGCTTGTTTATTGAGGATGCAGGACAACCAGCTAATAAAGCATTACAGTAATCTAGTCTCGAGGTCATGAATGCATGAACTAACTTTTCTGCATCTGAAACAGATAGCATGTTACGTAGCTTAGCAATGTTTCTAAGGTGGAAAAAGGCTGTTCTTGTAACATATGAAATATGATTTTCGAAAGTCAAGTTGCGGTCTAGCATAACACCCAGGTCTTTTACTGTAGTGGATAAAGTAACAGGACATCCTTCTAAATTAAAGTTGTATTGTAAGGGATTTTGTGGGTAGTTTTTTGGACCAGTAAGTAATACCTCCGTTTTATCTGAATTTAATAGCAGGAAATTACACGTCATCCAGCATTTTATATCTTAAATCTAGACACTCTGTCAAGTTAGATAAGTTAGTGTTTTCATCTGGTCGTGATGAGATATATAATTGAGTGTCATCAGCATAACAGTGAAAATTAATTCCATGTTTTCTTATAATATTACCAAGTGGCAGCATATATATTGAGAATAGCAGGGGCCTAGGACAGATCCTTGCGGCACTCCATAGTCTACTGATGTTATCTTTGATTTTTCCCCATTTAAACAGACAAAATGGTAACGGTCTGATAAGTACGATCTAAACCAGCTTAATGCCTGTCCCTGAACACCAGTGTAGTTTTGTAGTCGATCTAAGAGTATTTTATGATCTATAGTGTCGAACGCAGCACTAAGATCAAGTAGAACTAGTATTGAGATACAGCCTTGGTCAGAGGCTAAGAGTAAATCATTTGTAATTTTAACTAGCGCAGTTTCTGTGCTAAGATGCGGTCTGAATCCCGACTGAAATTTTTCATAGATATAATTTTCTTGCAAGAAAGAGTACAATTGAGCGGACACAATTTTTTTCTAGTATTTTAGACATAAATGGAAGATTTGAGATGGGTCTGTAATTTGCTAGGTTATTTGGATCTAATTGCGGTTTCTTAATGAGAGGTTTTATTACTGCCAGCTTGAATATTTTTGGAACGTGACCTAAAAATAAAGACGAGTTAATAATATTGAGAAGAGGCTCTTCCACTACAGGTAACACTTCTTTAAGTAGTTTAGTGGGTATTGGATCTAATAAACATGTTGTTGGTTTAGATGCAATGATAAGTTTATTTAGTTCTTCCTTAGAACTTATTCTAGTTCTTCTATAAAAATAGAAAGTGCCTGTTTATAATTGAGTGGTAAAGAAGAAAATCAAGGATTAATGAATCAATTCGACGGAGCTCCAAACACAAACACAGACCGCACGCGCATGCGCCCATGTATTATATACTAATATATGTTGTTAGAGGTGAGAATGTTCACATGATTAAATACATAGATCCCACAATTATCCCCATGTACTTTAATGGTCCAGAGGCAGAACTTTTGCCAAGTGTGTCAGAGGTTCTGGGTTCTAATGCGTAGCTGCTACTACTAGTATAGTTTATTTTCCTCATCAAAACCGATTGTTTATAAGTGGTTGTATTTCAAGCAGGGACACGTTTTTTGTGCATTAGGTTTTGTGATTTCACTGTAACAAATAGAGTCTCTCAGTCTCTCAGCCTCCAATCAACCCGAAAGAAGTCTTATAACCATTTCAATAACTCTGAAGCTGTTCAGTTAAGCTAAAAAAAACTGCATAGAATCCCTTTAAGCACAATGCTTTGTATTTCTTAAAACTCATTTGTAACATTTTCATCTGTTCAGAAAGATTTAAGTCTCTGCGACATTATCCAGATAGATGCAAAAAGATGCCTCTAAGTCTCTAAGCCTCTAACACATGTTTAAAGGTTAAAAATAACTTTTAAATACTTATAAAATGACAAAGACAGCATACCACACACTAACAGATTTTCAACCAGAGTCTCGACTGTGAATACAGCAAATCTTGCAAAATCTCGCGAGACTTCAGAATAAGCATGGTGGACGATATGCAGGAAGAAATTGCGATAATAGTGTTTAAAATGATTTTAACAGAAAAACATTTGTGCTATTGCCACAAATCAACAAGCTGATCCTCCATCTCTGCTGTCCACTTCAACTTCACTCTGTGCTGCACCATGACTGCGTTTGTTATGCCTCCGTCTTCAAACATCTTGATTTCTGATTGGATATTGTTTCGTTTCACGTGATAATCTCCAGAGCGTGCGCACGTTTGTCCTCGGGGTTCCCCCACACATCAGGATTTTTTTATTTTTAATTTCTAATCAGGAATTTTATTTTATTTTTTATTAATTTCTAATCAGGAATTCTAATTTCTAATTCGCGATCGGGGCGGCTCTGATGTTCTTCCGAGCAGGTTCGGACACTCTTATCACACCTCACACCACAGGAATATCTGATAAGATAATCTGTAGAACCATCAAGATAATCGGGACATAGCTAGGATTGTCGGAAGGGGGGAAATCGGCCCAAAATCAGCCCGATTATCTTTTGGTGTGTACCCAGCATTAAATGTTATACTTTTAACAGGCAAATTCCCCGAACACATCCACCTACGCAATCTTGATCCTATTCTGAATTAAGAAATCATTATAATGCAGTCAAAAATAATTTACTGGGAACATAAATAATTACTTTACCATCTCGCGTGACAGAGGCAATGAAGATGTTCATGGACGACTCATCACGGCACGAAAAAAACACGTGATGAAAGGCTGTGAGTCCTCTAAGTTAGCTTAGAGCTTAGATTCTCTGCCCGAGCCCGAACTTGCATGACCCAACCCGGGCCGATATTTCCCGTCACTATCCTCGAGCCGGCCCTTGATCTAGAGACGTGCACTCCCAACGCAATAGAGTGCGGCGCGGGACTAGACTTGATGGCCGAGTGCGAGCGGTAATGCACTCACTCTGTGTGTGCGGGAGAATAAAACGATTCGCGGGACTCCCGCAAACTAGAAATATCTATGAATAAAACATAAAAACGAATACATTTTTATTTATCTGTTGCAGAAAAGCAACAAGAACAATAACAACAAAAATAGAAACGATTTACAGGCCAGAGTTTCTATTTATATCATGTTTGCACTGCAGCGTTGAGCGATGTAGCCAATGTTGATTTCTTGAACGCAATGGCCAATCAGAAGCATTTAAGATAGACTCCCCTCACCGCTCAAAACGGACTTTTGTGTTCAGTGCTGAATTCTGTATGCTGGCAAATCCTCTAATTATAACAAAGTGAATTATGAAAGATTCATTGTGCAGTCAGCTTCATTGATAATAACAGAGATGTATGAGATCGCGATAAACTGATGTCAGCTTTTTAGGAGCAACAGCAACCTGTGCTTAAAAAATATATATATATACTTATAAAAATAGAGAATCGAATCGAACCGTGACCGTAGAATCGAAAATTTAATTGAATCGAGGATTTGGAGAATCGTGACACCCCTAATACTCATTATATAAAATAACAGATTAAAGGGTACCTATTATGGCATTTAAAATGTTCCTAATAATGTTCTGGGAGTCCCCAACAACAGTTTTACATGCATACAATGACAAAAAACACTTTTGTTGTCTTATAATATGCATTTATTTTTACCTGATTTGCTCACCGACTCCCTAATGATTCGTTTGACGACTCATTTGTCCAAACCCCTCCTTTGCGTGACGCTAATCGCCCGTGATTGGTCAGATGACCCAGTCAGTTATATTTTGCGTTAGCCCAAAGCTTAAACATATTGATAAAGCACTGCAGTACTACAATACGCTTTACATAATTTCACATATTTTAAAAAATAAAACAAAAATGACATTGGAGACCTAGAAGCTGCTGAGCGTAACTCTCACTCTCTCACACACACACATGCACGCACGCACGCACGCACACACGCACGCACGCACACACACACACACACACACACACACACACACACACACACACATAAAAGCAACAATTATTAATAGTACTTACAGGTTGTGATTGGGAGGATGAAGCTGATCCAAATAAACTTGGTATTGAACCTTCCTATATCAGCCGGCTCGCGAATCCACACTTGAAAGCATTTGTGTTTGTGAAGCGATCGTCATTAAAATAACGCGAACACAGCTCAAGGTGGCTATACTTGTGTGGTATAGTTGTAAATATAAACTCTAGCCACTGAGTCTTCACATGCTTGTCCCTGGGCAGTGAAAAAAAAAGTTTGCTTTTGATTCGCACTTCAGAACAGAGTCTCGTCGACATGTTGTTGTCAGGTTTCTCTGTCTGCTCGGCGCGCGCACTGAGTGGGCGTGTCGAATTCAAATAACTTGTACAAGTGATGTACGAAAATGCATCGTTTGTCTATCGATTCATATCAGCGACTCAGAGTCGACTCTTACTTTTGAGAGACAATAACTTTGTATACGGTGAACTTTCATATTTAAAACTTTGCAGGATGTTTTTGTTCACTTAGATCTATGTTACACACTACATGAAAGGTAATTTTCAAAATTCCATGATAGGTACCCTTTAACAGATTTTAAATTATAAAATACTATTCACTCATTTAAATGCTTTATTTTTCTGCCATACTTTTTATTTCTTAAAAACAATTTTTGACATTTCAGCTGTTCAGAAAGATTAATGGATCTGTGACTTTGGACGCATAAAGACCTCGTTAATTACAACACGTTTAAACTCACTTTTAAATGTTTAATAAAATTAACAGCTTATTTTATGTTTTATTTATCTAATATGATTTATTTGTCATCAATGTTATTTCTTTAAACTCTTTTTCATTCTCTCCCACAGACATTATGGACAATGCTGATCCATCCGAAAATCATATCCGTGTCAGACCTCTTCGTGCTCATAATTTAATCGTTCTGTGTACATTTTTCTGATATATTAAAAACATCCCCTGAAAAAACATTCCTTTCAGCAAATTGCCATCATAAACACACACACACACACACACACACACACACACACACACACACACACACCACACACACACACACACACACACACACACACACACACACACACACACACACACCTGTATAAGTATCAAGGTGAGGACCGAGTCATTTAACCTGAAAAGTGAGGACCACCATTTCTGCTACAATTACAGGTAAATATATACTATATTTCAACACTATACTATATTATATACTATACTATATTTCATTTCTGACTGAATTATTTTAACTACCTTATTTTTTAGCTTGCATTTATTGTTTGCTATTTTGTTTTAGTGTGGACAGCTCCTAGTCATTATTCAACTGAAATAACCTCCAGCTGAATAATGACTTCTAGAGCTTCTTTACTGCTGCATTAAATTATATTTACATTGCATTGATAATTTTCTGTAAAGCTGCTTTGAAAAAACTGTATTGTATAAAGCACATTATAAATAAAGGTGACTTGACAATTAATGCAAGTTTCAGAATGAGTTATATGAACAGTCTACCTAAACATAAATGTTCAATTGTTCCATTTATTTATCCAATTAGGTTAACCAAATGTTAGCAATATACGTAACTATCTAAAAGCTACAAATAAAACTGCAAGAGATGCCATCTCCAGTGACCAGCTCTACATTTATTTATTTTGTGAACATATGGTAACACCAAAAATAATGTCTTAGCCTAAGGTCAACAGAACACCTGGACGGCAGGCTTTCAAAACATGATTTTCCGTGCAGCAGACTTCCTTTTTAGAGTTACAATTCAATTGTAAACAAAGTGTTTAATATCTCTCCAAGATCTTTCCTTCAGGGCGCTGTCCGCTTCTAGGCACCTCATGCACTCCAGTTTTCCAGGAACCCTGCGCTCTGCCATGAACTTTCCCAGGTGTTTGTTCACTGCCATTCTCTCTTCTTCACTCCATGGTCTCTTCAGGATTATCCTGGATGTCTCTACAAATAACAAATACAATGTAGATTGTGTAAACTTAAAAACAGAGACCAAAATGTAGGTTTCTTAAACTGCTTTTGCTTGCTCAGTCACAGAAAGTCCCCAAATGTAACATTTGTCCCTGATGTGTTAGGCTAATGGATTTTTGATTAAAGACAATGATATGACATGAGCAATCAAATTTGCCTTGATATTTTTCCATTAAGAGGTCTTTCTACCATTAAAACATTCTTAAAGTTTCAGACCTTAAAACAAAGATAAAAACATGTCATGACCCCTTTAATGTTTACGATAATCACTGTATAGTAGGGGTGTAAAATATATATATTGTGTATCATGGTTTAAAAAATGTGCTGTGCCATGGCGAGTGGGTGCGTTTTTTAAATTGTTTAATTGTTTGTTCAACACAAGGAGCTCAAAAATAGATTGTATATGTAACAGCAAATTTTAGAGATTAATGAAAAACAGCATCAAAGGTATAAGAAAAACTTTCAAGAGGCAAAAATTGTTTTAAAGAGAAAAGGTTTATTCTCTGAGGACTGTTTTCACAAACCGCAGCTACCCAGAATGGAAAGACAAGATCCTACCTATCTTCTAACACACAAAACATTTATACAGTTCTTTGGCATCTTAAACCCCTTCACTCCCAGTTTCTGTATCTTTCCTGATCTTCTGGTTTGGGCTGGTTTTCTCCCCCCTAGGAAAAAGCAAATTGTTTCTTGTGTTCAGAGGAGACAAATGGTCTTAATTTTATAATCTTGATTACCTCCTGCTGTCACGTTTTGATGTATTGAGTTCTGTTTTGTATCTTGTCTTCCCCTGTCTTGTGTGATTTTTGGTTTAGTCCTGTTAAGTTTTCCCGCTCCTCGTTTGTGTTCAGTTTTCTCACCTGTGTTCAGTTAATTATCTTGTTTGGTTCAGTGTATTTAAGCCCTGTGTTTTCCCTGAGTGTTTGTCGATCGTCGTCAATGTATGGTTGTGTCTTTTCTGAAGCCCTGGAGTTTTGTTCTTTTGTTTCTGTTTATTTTTGGAAGTTTAATTTTGTAAATAAATCTTCTAAACCTCAGCCACGGTGTCCTCGTCTTCAGCTACCTGCAGCAACCCTGACAGAACGATCGACCATAAACCGAAAATGAATAGAAGGAAGATGAAAGAGGTGAGCCCTTTCGAAAACCCTATCCTCTTCCAGAAGGAGCGCTCACTCGAAGAGTATGCGGGGCTCTATTTAGAGCTTTATGATGATGTGTCGTTGGAGGAAGAGAAACTAACAAGGAGTTTCTGGGGTGGACTGAAAGACCCATTGGCCCAGATAATTCTTGTCAAGGACCTCCATCTATCCTTCCTGGAGTTTGTGGATCACACGCTGTGGGCGTGTGGATCCAGCTACCACGTTGAAGATCTCCCACTCCAGCCAGTTCCAAGCCCGCCAGCCCCTGAAGCCATCACCTGCACGCCAGCCCCTGAGCCCATCACATGCCCGCCAGAGCCTGCACACCGCATCAGCCCTACCGCCAGATCGGTCCATGGACTTCCCCGGCTGATGTCCTGTATGACTGATCCCCCACTGATGTCAGTGCGATTAGCCAGGAGGATGGCTGCCGAGGCTGGGGTTCACGTCAGCCACATCCAGCCAGATCCTGAGCCTGTCGCCTGCCCGCCAGAGCCTGAGCCTGTCGCCTGCCCGCCAGAGCCTGAGCCCGTCGCCTGCCCGCCAGAGCGTGAGCCCGTCGCCTGCCCGCCAGAGCCTGAGCCCGTCGCCTGCCCGCCAGAGCCTGAGCCCAGCCCCAAGCTCCCTGAAATGCTGGTTCCGTCCAGTTCCGAGTCCCCTGATGTGCTGGCCCAGTCCAGTTCCGAGTCCCATGATGTGCTGGCCCCATCCAGTTCCGAGTCCCATGAAGCGCCAGAGCCAGAGCCCGTTGACCCAGCGCAGCCAGAGCCGTGACCAGAGCCAAGCCGTTGACCCAGAGCCGACAGAGCCCGTTGACCCAGCGCCGGAGCCAGAGCCCGTTGACCCAGCGCCGGAGCCAGAGCCCGTTGACCCAGCGCCAGAGCCCGTTGACCCAGCGCCAGAGCCAGAGCCCGTTGACCCAGAGCCGTGACCACGCCTGCCCAGAGCCCGTTGACCCAGCGCCAGAGCCAGAGCCCGTTGACCAGGCCAGAGCCAGAGCCGTTGACCCAGAGCCAGAGCCCGTTGACCCAGCGCCGGAGCCAGAGCCCGTTGACCCAGCGCCGGA
This sequence comes from Chrosomus eos, assembly GCA_036326025.1. Taxonomy (NCBI): domain Eukaryota; kingdom Metazoa; phylum Chordata; class Actinopteri; order Cypriniformes; family Leuciscidae; genus Chrosomus; species Chrosomus eos. Next base: position 34,786,116 of record CM070838.1, read on the forward strand.
GCCAGAGCCCGTTGACCCAGCGCCAGAGCCCGTTGACCCAGCGCCAGAGCCCGTTGACCCAGAGCCCGTTGACCCAACGCCAGCGCCAGAGCCCGTTGACCCAGCGCCAGAGCCCGTTGACCCAGCGCCAGAGCCCGTTGACCCAGCGCCAGAGCCCGTTGACCCAGCGCCAGAGCCCGTTGACCCAGCGCCAGAGCCCGTTGACCCAGCGCCAGAGCGTTGCCCAGCGCCAGAGCCCGTTGACCCAGCGCCAGAGCCCGTTGACCCAGACCCAGAGCCCGTTGACCCAGACCCCGTTGATGTCAAGTCAGTTCCCGATCCTGAGCCTGTCCTCCCCAAGAAAATTTTGGGGGGGCGCTATACGCCTTCGCCGTGGCCGGCCAAGGACCCATGGAGGCCTGAAAAAATGACACCACCATGGCCACCTGAAGGGTCTTCACCGCCGTGGCCACCTGAAGGGTCTTCACCGCCGTGGCCACCTGAAGGGTCTTCACCGCCGTGGCCACCTGAAGGGTCTTCACCGCCGTGGCCACCTGAAGAGCCTGCACCAGCACGGCCACCTGAAGGGTCTTCACCGCCGTGGCCACCTGAAGGGTCTTCACCGCCGTGGCCACCTGAAGGGTCTTCACCGCCGTGGCCACCTGAAGGGCCTGCACCGCCGTGGCCACGCCCACAGCCTGCACCGCCGTGGCCACGCCCACAGCCTGCACCGCCGTGGCCACGCCCACAGCCTGCACCGTCGTGGCCACGCCCACAGCCTGCTCCGCCCTGGCCACGCCCACAGCCTGCTCCGCCCTGGCCACGCCCACAGCCTGCTCCGCCCTGGCCACGCCCACAGCCTGCGCCGCCGTGGCCACACCCACAGCCTGCTCCGCCCTGGAGGCTTCCCGGACCTGCACCATGCCCTCGTCAGCCTCCAGGGCGCCCACCCTCCCATACCCTTTGGATGTTATACGGCGCGAGGACGCGCCTTCGGGGAGGGGGGAGGTACTGTCACGTTTTGATGTATTGAGTTCTGTTTTGTATCTTGTCTTCCCCTGTCTTGTGTGATTTTTGGTTTAGTCCTGTTAAGTTTTCCCGCTCCTCGTTTGTGTTCAGTTTTCTCACCTGTGTTCAGTTAATTATCTTGTTTGGTTCAGTGTATTTAAGCCCTGTGTTTTCCCTGAGTGTTTGTCGATCGTCGTCAATGTATGGTTGTGTCTTTTCTGAAGCCCTGGAGTTTTGTTCTTTTGTTTCTGTTTATTTTTGGAAGTTTAATTTTGTAAATAAATCTTCTAAACCTCAGCCACGGTGTCCTCGTCTTCAGCTACCTGCAGCAACCCTGACACCTGCTTTGCTCAGATGGGTGAAATGGCTTCATTTTAACGACCCCCTGTATTATTCCGACTACATTCTTTCTCATGCTCTTAGGCCCATCTGTTTTATTATGTGTTCTTTAATGTCCTGTCCCCCATTTGTCTTTTCCCGCAACTCAAGCAAAGCTTCCCTGACTTTGACGGTGTGGTAGCGTAAAGGCTTAATGCTGTTAATTCGGCTCTCCCACCTTGTTTCGCTCCAGGCCTTGACAGTGAGGTCCACATGATCTTTTAAGATAGTCCACCTCTGGGAAGCAGCTGCAAATAAGGTGTACAATTTCTGTACCACGCCGAAGAAGTTAGTAGCATCCACTGACCCCTTGGCTGAATCTGCCACCATCAGATTTAATGTGTGGGCTGCACAAGGTACATGGAGAGCTCGAGGGTTATTCTTCAACAGTCTGGCCTGTGCCCCTTTATTTCGGCCTTTCATGTTGGCACGAATGTCATAGGATTGTCCTCTGCAGTCCTCAAAGGGGATGTTCAGCTCCTCTAGCCTTCTTAGAATCAGTGTGGATAATAATTCATTAATTTATAATTCATTACATTTAAAAAATACTTTAGAAGAATTACTGTAATTTTTTCTTAAACTTATTCGTTTATTGTACGTACAGTAAGGGAGTTATTGTGGAAATTTCACCTGTAGTAAGTCAGTCGGATCACTAGGAAAGCACTACAGCCTTTGAAACAGGAAAAAAATACTTTAGGGGAATTACTGTAATTTTTTCTTGAACTTATTAGTTTATTGTACGTACAGTAAGGGAGTTATTGTCAAAATTTCACCTGTAGTAAGTCAGTCTGATCACTAGTAAAGCACTACAGCCTTTGAAACAGGAAAAAATACTTTAGGGGAATTACTGTAATTTTTTCTTGAACTTATTAGTTTATTGTACGTACAGTAAGGGAGTTATTGTGGAAATTTCACCTGTAGTAAGTCAGTCTGATCACTAGGAAAGCACTACAGCCTTTGAAACAAGAAAAAATACTTTAGGGGAATTACAGTAATTTTTTCTTAAACGTATTAGTTTATTGTACGTACAGTAAGGGAGTTATTGTCAACATTTCACCTTTAGTAAATCAGTCTGATCACTAGGAAAGCACTACAGTCTTTGGAATATAAATATAAAAAAACACTATATGTGAATTAAAGTTTATGTAAACATGTAATAATGTTTATTACATAAATATATTTGATAATTGTACAGTAAGGGAGTTATTGTCAAAATTCCACCTGTAGTAAGACAGTCTGGTCACTAGGAAAGCACTACAGCCTTTGGAACAGGAAAAAATACTTTAGGGGAATTACTGTATTTTTTTTTATTAATATATTTGTATACTGAACGTACAGTAAGGGAGGTACTGTCAAAATTCCACCTGTAGTAAGTCAGTCTGGTCAGTAGGAACATACTACAACCTTTGGAACATGACAATAACATTGTTTTAATATTTTAATCTCCTCAAAACGAGCTTTCTTTCGGGTTTGCACTTTGCAGATGGTCCCTTCTTAGCAGCCTGCGCATAGAGATCAATGTATTTTGTCCAGTGCGTGGGAAAGATCGTTTTGAGGAAATTTATGTTGTAGCTTCTGGTGTTTCATCTGTAGTTATATGTGATATGTGTTGTGTGTAGCAACAACGTTTAGTTCACGAGTTATTGAACGCGGAAGTCCGCGAATGTGTGAATATGCAAATATAAAACCAACTTTACCTAAGTCTATTTAGATTGTTGTCCCGAGATCTATTTGCTGAACCCAAGATTCAACACTGTCATACTGTGTTCCAGGTAATAATCTTATGTTGTGTAAATGGTTTTATCGTCATGTTATTTGTTGTGTGCAAATCGAGTTTAGCTATCTTGCAGACCAGCGTGGTAGCCTTGAGATTAGCCAATCATATGCTCGAGTGCTGCGTTTGCAATGATAATGTTCCTTATTTTGTTATTTCAATATAATGTAAAATGGATCAAGCACTTTCATTATTGTACTGCTGAAATGTACTGTATGTTGTATGTAGAGATTATAATTCAGCCTAAATATTCTAAAACCACTATACGATCACACAGTTTTATTTTATTTCATAGACATACAAGTTATGCATTTTTGTTGTGAATGTTTGATATCTAATTTGGTTTATTCCCCATTAGAAGTATCACATACATTTGTAACTAGCACAAATACATTCTTGTATCTGTATAGCATTTAGCCCACACTGTGATAGAGAGATAATGGATTGTTGTCCCGAGATCTATTTGCTGAACCCAAGATTCAACACTGTCATACTGTGTTCCAGCAATAAAGAAACCTGATCCAAGTGGTTGTCCGTAGTGATGTGTAGCAGCGACAGAAGGATGGAGTAACCCGTCATATATATATATATATATATATATATATATATATAGTTAGTTAGTTATACCTTTATTGTCAACGGAATTTGACATCTCTCCTAGAAAACAACTGTTTTCATTCATATTACCCACATATACCAACATACATAAAAAAAAATTCAAAACGAAAAAATAAACAAATAAATAATAATTTAAAACACTAAAAAAAAAGCTTAAAAAGTCTTGAGTGACTTGTGCATGTCATTTGAACAATATTGCATATACGTCCGTTCAAATTTATTGAAGCAGCTGTGGGAGGATAGAGGCACGAGGGAGGGAATTTAGTTCAATAATGGCTGTTGGGTAAAAACTGTTCCTAAATCTGGGAGTCCGAGTCTTTAGTGCTCTGTAGCGTCTTCCAGATGGCAGCAGTGCAAATAAGTCATGAAAGGGATGAGTACTGTCCTTTATGATAGTAGATGCTCTGCTGCAGCAGCGAAGCCTGTAAATCTTCTCACGGTGGGGTAGTGGAAGTCCAATGATCTTTTGTGCGGTTTTTATGACCCTCTGCAATGCAGCTCGATCAGCCATTGAACAGTTTCCATACCAGACTGTAATGCAGTATGTTAAAATGCTTTCTCCTGTGCAATGGTAGAAGGACTTCAGCAGTCTGGCAGAGAGATGGGCCTTCCTCAAAGTCCTGAGGAAGTAAAGTCTCTGTTGGGCTTTTTTAACCAGGGCAACAGTGTTAAAGGGTACCTATCATGGAATTTTGAAAATTACCTTTCATGTAGTGTGTAACATAGATCTAAGTGAACAAAAACATCCTGCAAAGTTTTAAATATGAAAGTTCACCGTATACAAAGTTATTGTCTCTCAAAAGTAAGAGTCGACTCTGAGTCGCTGATATGAATCGATAGACAAACGATGCATTTTCTCTAACTTTCGTACGTCACTTGTACAAGTTATTTGAATTCGACACGCCCACTCAGTGCGCGCGCCGAGCAGACAGAGAAACCTGACAACAACATGTCCACGAGACGCTGTTCTGAAGTGCGAATCAAAAGCAAACTTTTTTTTTCACTGGCCAGGGACAAGCATGTGAAGACTCAGTGGCTAGAGTTTATATTTACAACTATACCACACAAGTATAGCCGCCTTGAGCTGTGTTTGCGTTATTTTAATGACGATCGCTTCACAAACACAAATGCTTTCAAGTGTGGATTCGCGAGTCGCCTGATACTGAAGGAACGTTCAATACCAAGTTTATTTGGATCAGCTTCCTCCTCCGAATCACAACCTGTAAGTACTGTTAATAATTGTTGCTTGTATTGTGTGTGTGTGTGTGTGTGTGTGTGTGTGTGTGTGTGTGTGTGTGTGTGTGTGTGTGTGTGTGTGTGTGTGTGGAGAGAGTGAGAGTTACGCTCAGCAGCTTCTAGGTCTCCAATGTCATTTTTTTTGTTTTTTGAAATATGTGAAATTATGTGAAGCGTATTGTAGTACTGCAGTGCTTTATCAATATGTTTAAGCTTTGGGCTAACGCAAAATATAACTGACTGGGTCATCTGACCAATCACGGGCGATTAGCGTCACGCAAAGGAGGGGTTTGGACAAATGAGTCGTCAAACGAATCATTAGGGAGTCGGTGAGCAAATCAGGTAAAAATAAATGCATATTATAAGACAACAAAAGTGTTTTTTGTCATTGCATGCATGTAAAACTGTTGTTGGGGACTCCCAGAACATTATTAGGAACATTTTAAATGCCATAATAGGTACCCTTTAACATTCCACCTGAGGTCCTCGTTGTCATGTTAACAGGATTAATCGCGGCTTCATAAGCAGAGCTGATACGGGAAGTCTTTTAGCGCAGCGAGATAGTGTACTTTTTGAGAGATATCGTTTTTCTCATGACTCGTGAGGATGTCGTTTACATCATTAATTTGTTGGAAACGCATAAATGTTCGACTCGTCGGAGTCGGGCTTAAATAACAGTGCAGGCAAGGCAAGTTACTATTGCGATTCTTATCCAGATTAGTAATATTAATTATTAATTAATAATTAATCAAATTTTAAAAAGGCAGTTGACTGACTAAAATCTCTTAGATGGTGTGACTATGTTCCATATCACATATATGGCCAGGTTCTGTGCATGACTCAAGAATTTTCAGAGATTTATGCACATTATTTGAACGTGGTAAGGAAAAATATAAATATCAAGCTCCCTGTATTACATACATTTATGCTTATCCTAACAGAACTGAATTTTTCCATTAAACAGGTGATTACAGCAGGATCCTGCCTGGAGACAGGTGTTTTATGACCCCAGTCCCTGACCAACAACCCCAGATCAGTTACAATGCAGCTCTAGCAGGACAAGGCCACACAATGAAACTGAATGAACTGAAAAGTCTGAGGGTTGACAGGGGCCTGTGACATGGCATGGGCCATATTACACAACATTGCACCATCAGAACAAATATAAAACATTTCATTAATGTTTAATAAAAGACAAGACAAATATGCTTAGTTCTTTGCGTTTTATTTTAATTGTTCGATGGGCATTACAAAGTGTTGTACTTTCTTCCCTTTTGATGTAACGTTACATAAAGTCTTACTGCACATGCTTCAGCCACTTGCTTGGGAACAGGTAAAAGTGTTGGTGTATTGTTTAAAACTGCACAAAAGAGGAAAACACAATTGCATTACAATGAAGTACACTGGGGGGAAATGTGATCAATAACTCATGGCAACATATTTTTTTTACATTAACTATGTAGTTTCACAGTCACACATGTAGACTTTCACAAGTCAAAGCAATTCATTACTAGGTTTAACAGCTGATATGACTGGACAGCCATTGGGATTATAGGCCTACTTAATTTAATGCAGCAACAAATTATTTTACAGTGTACTAGGATCATTTAAAGCTCATTTACCAGCAGTGAAGGTGTTGCTGCTCCTGGCTGTGGGTCTGAGGAAGAGCTGAACCCAGGGGATGCCCTCTACAAGGTTCACATTTAACCCAAGGGCCAGCTCTTCTGCCTGGGTATAATGTGGGGGTCCAAGACCACCACCTGTTTGTTTTTCTTTTCTTTTTATTTCTCAGCCTTTTTCTTGGTTGCTTTTATAAACAGGCAAACATTTATTAACAGTGCCTTTTTAAAAGAGATTAGTATAAGTAGTAAAAATTACTATTATGTAGAATAATCTAGTACTTCACTTTTACTTGTTCCTATGTTCTAGTAGTGGGTGGTGACTCTGACATTACAATGAACAAAGTTATTAATTATTTAGAAATTATTAAAATATAAGAATATATACTGTAATAAGTGATAAAAAAAATCAAACTACAAACTTAATTTGTCTGCTACTTTTTGCCAGCTATACTAATCATAACCGGCAGGAGTGTTCGAAGAACCCAATTAGCCGGATCATGATGAGCGCGATGATATTATCTTGGCTGTCTCGTTTTATCTTGGATGTTTTAAGCAACGTACGAAGAACGGGCCCCTGGAGAACAATGTCTGTCAATAATGGCAGTGTTTATGCACCAGTTGTTGTTTGTATAGACACACAATCCACCCCCTGACTCCGCCTCAGTGCAGTTACGTCCGAGTTAGAGCTCTTCCCCTCCGACGATGAATCTTTCATCTCGGAGTCATCTCAACCGCAAAGCGCAGATCCAGCGACTCTTCCTTCTCCAGCAGCCAACGTCAACACAGAGCCTCCACCTTCAACCAAGGGTCGTCGGCCCTCCAGATCCTCTCCGCATACTCCAAGACGCCGTAGACTCCCTTCACCACCGCCAGCGAGGAACTCATCATCTTCACCATCGTCTTCATCCACGCCTTCACACCTTTCTAGCCCCCCCTAACATCCCTCCGATAGGGAAACGGACAGTTAAGGGGCTAAGACAAGCCATAATCAATTCTGACGCAAATTTCTCCCGCAGGATGAAAAAAGCAGAGTTATTTAATTTATATGTCACCTTTCAATCTTCTCACCTTTCTGTTTCAGCTCCAATTCCTGCAGCTCGAACGAGCAAGGCTCGCCGGGCCCCGATTGCTCGTCCCGCAGTACTCACTTCCGCACTCGCAGCACCGGGCTCCGCCCCCGCGACACGGCGTCACAGCCCTTCCGCTAGCCTGGGCCGCGCCCCGGAACCAGTCACGGACGAGCGCCAGTTCCCCTCCTCAGCCCCTCCCACCGTGGTACCTCACACTCTAGATCCCAGCAGTTCCACTCTCTTACACGATCCCCAAACGTTTTTCTTCCCTTCTACTTCTTCCAGTCTTCCTCCTTCCCAAGCGTCAGGTGTCTACCCTAACGCGAGGATGCCTCCGTTAGTCGGTCAATCACCGGCGCATTTCTTTCCCCTCCCCTTTCCACACCATGCTCTTCCTATTTCTCCACCTCCACCTAACTCGGGGGCCGATCTCCGCGTGAGGATGCCTCCGCAAATGGCCACAGCCCCAATTTCTCACCCCTTTAACCCTCTCCAAGCGCGTTCTCCTTTCTCTCTCTTCTCAGCCACTCCTCAACCAGTCCCTCCGAGTGCAGTAGCAACCGATCCTCCTCCAGTGACGAACAACATCAGAGCTCAAATCTTAGCAGGTGCAGACGTCGACTTAGGTCCTCTCCCGTCTTTGTTTCCTCCGGCCGAGTCCAATCGCCAAGTAGCCTGCGGCGACTTTTCAGTCACTCTAAAAAATAATTCACAGGTTACATCACATTCATTGTCACTAGCAGAATTATGTATTGCCTTCAGCCGCTATACAGAAATCATATGCTCGTCTTTTCCCCATAGACGGCGCAAGCTGAACGACTATCTGTCTATCATAGCAGCGCCCGCGTTGTCTTACGGAGGTTGTCATATTATACGTACCACAAGCTGTTTTTTCGCAAAATGCGCTGTCCGCGTTTCCCATTGGAATCAGTGTCCCTATTGGGGAACGTCGGATCTCCATAACTGGGTCTTCCTCGGGCGCAGAAATATCTCCTGCGCGATCCGCAAATCCACAATCCATGCCACCACGGCATGCCCCAAATTAATCCATCGATCCCTCCCTGCCCGGAGCAGGATGCCATAAAATACACAAGTTACGTTCCACGTCACGCAAGACAAGATTTTCAATCAGAGCACCTTGGCACCCGATAGACAAGTTCGTAGGAACTTCAATGAAGGGAGATGCCCAAGACAATGCTGCCATTTTCTCCACGTCTGCGATTCTGTGACGACGCACACGCCCGCGTGATATGCCCAGTCAAAAAAGGTTTTAAACCCGGCGTAGAAAGCCATCCTTCGCGAAATGTTATCTGCGCTAACCTTCATTCCGCCTTAGCAGAGCTTGGAGTAGTAAATAAGCTCGACAAAATAAAATCGACAAATTTCGCATCAGCCCCATAGGCGCGGCCACCAGGAAATTCTCTGAAAAAAAAAAAAGCGGTTGATAATCGACCTTTCAGCCCCCCATAATTCTCCATATCCGAGCATCAATAGTCTCATCCCCCTCGAAGAGTATTCTCTCAACTATCATGATATCGAATAAGCCATAACCATGAGTAAAATAGAATCGCAATCGTAAAAAAATCGATCGCATTATTTTCGCATCCAATTTTACTGACAGCACAGATCGTGCCAAACGCGAACTTCTCTCGCTGCTGGGCCACCTAAATTATGCGATGCGCATTACTCCACAGGGCCGACCCTTTATCTCGCATCTCATAGCCCTCTCTTCATCCGTTTATGCGCTGGAAGATCAGATCACCCTCTCCGACGAGTCAAAAAACGAGCTTAAGTTACGGATTAATTTCCTCAATCAACCTGTCGTTTCCCGAATTTTCGCTTTAACAGTTACTTCATTCATATCCCATCTTCACAGTATTAAAGGTCTCCAAGCCGGACCCATTAAAAGCTATCTAAGCGGCATTCAATTCTTCCATAAATTAATCCACGGTAAACCTGCACCTGCAATAAATAACTCCCAAACGTCCCTTCTAATTAAGGGAATCCAAAGATCCCGCCCCACGCGCCCAGATACCAGACAGCCCATCACATATACTCACCAGATGCATCTCATCACTCCGTCTTGGATACCACTCCATCAATACCGCATACACGTTGGAAGCCATGTTCATCCTAGCATTCTTCGGTTTCCTCCGCTGTTCCGAACGGACCATAACTTCCTTATTCGACCCAAATATCCATCCCGTAATTTCAGACCTTCAGATCCTAGATAACGAAACCATATCATTTTTCATTAAACAAAGCAAAACGGACAGAGACAAAAAAGGCCATTTCGTCTATATTTTCAATCTTCAAACTCCCATCCGACCGTACCATGCGCTTTTTAATTACCTGCAGTACAAACTTTCCTCGTCCAAATCCCCACTCGACCCTCTTTTCACTAACGACTCCAATCATCCAGCTACGAGATTCTGGTTCCAAAAGCATCTAAAAGCAATCCTTACCAAATCCGGCGTCTCAGCAGAGCATTTCTCTAGCCACTCATTCCGCATGGGTGCAGCCACCACAGCCGCTCAAAAAGGTCTCTCCCAACAACAAATCAAAACCCTCGGTCGCTGGTCATCGGATGCTTTCAAAACCTATATTAGGTCTAGCCGTTTTTTCATCAAAAACGCTCACCAAGCCCTAACTAATTAATTAAATTACCACCTGCTGCTCCTCATTTCAATTACATCCGCTACACCTTCCGATTACATCTGGGCTCGCCGCTTGCACACTCGCTCAATATTCATAAGGTTCGTTTTTTTTCAATCACATGCAGACTCCCCCGTTCGCACGCAGCGATGACTCACCCGTTCGAAGGCCGGGTTCCGTCCCCCTTCCAAAACGCTGGTTGAAACCTCCCGTTCGAATTGCAGTGAGAGTCTGCCCGTCTCAGTTGTCGCCGGACGTCCGCGCTCGTGTCGCCAGGAGGGCTCCCCATTCGTCGGGACGTGAGGAGTCTTTCCCGTGACCCAGCCCCCCCTTCGAAGCGCCGGTCGAGCCCTCCCGACCGAGTCCAGCGGGCGCCCTCTGTCCAACCCAGCGAGGCTTACCCGTCCGATGCCGCGAGCATATAAGTTCCCGTCGGATGCTGCGAGAGTTCTCCTGGGTGAACGGTTAAAACTCGTCCACAAATTCACGCTCGCATAATTTCGCCTCAGCGAGCTGTCAGTTCAACTGAAGAATGGGCTTATCCGTCCGATGCCGTGAGCACCCAAGTTCCCGTCGGTCGTAGCTAGAGCCTTCCAGGTCGAACAGGCAAGCTCGCTCCTTGGTAAAATACATACCCTTCACTTTTTGGGGGGTTAAATTCTACGCTCGCTGTCCTTCGTTTATTTGGCATTTTGGGGAGTACTCTGGGGTCGGGCCGAATTCTGAGCTCAGAGCCCTCCCCCCGGACAGCAAGCCAAATACGCATTATAATATTATATCAGATTACATTAACATGTAAACTCGTGAAATGAAGTTTATGTAACAAAGTTCGGGAGGAGCATGTTCAGGTAATCATCCAATCAGCACAAGAAGAAGCCAGTATAAATAAAGCCTTCCCTTACCTCCTGTCTCATGACTTCTTCTCAGCATCCCACCACCACCCCTTCACCCCACATTCGGCGGGTCCGCTCATAAATACCTATGACCTCTAAGGTTAGGGGGGAGTACTCTGGGGTCGGGCCGAATTCTGAGCTCAGAGCCCTCCCCCCGGACAGCAAGCCAAATACGCATTATAATATTATATCAGATTACATTAACATGTAAACTCGTGAAATGGATTCAGTATCAATTCAGATTCTGACTGTATCGTTGCTCACAGTGTTTCTCCTGTTTGTCAGCGCTGTTTCATCTGCCTTTAAACTGGACATTTGTGTTCTTCGCTGAACTCAAGCGCTTCTCACTGGATCTCGTGAGCGAGGCGATCGGAGTAAATGCGTCTGCTCTAGTGAGCTCGCGCTGCCATTTGGACTTTGAGCCGAGCGGATAAATGGTCCGTGTGACGCGCGGTTCAAATGAGTTTCGTTCCGCTTTTGGCGCATACACATTATCGAACATTTATCGACCTCTTGATATCGTTTTATCGAGAAAAATTATATCGCGATAATTATCGTTATCGTTTTATCGCCCAGCCCTAATGGAAACCCCGGTGATCTAGTGATCTCTGCCGGGATTCCATACATGTGCTGAGCGGTGGCCTATACTGACTGTTGTTGTGTCATCCCAATATAAATCAATGATTCCCGGGTGAAACAAGTACACTCTGAAGTACCCAGATCTGAAGTACCCAGATTAAACTTCCAGAGTATAATAAAAAATAACAACAAAATACCGTTTCTTTTCTGAGACCTCAGCCGCCATTTTGTTTCACCCACCAAAAATATATATATATCAATTTTGTTGAATATAATAAGGAACAAACACAAATCTGGTGTCATTTTTAATTACAAAAGATAATTTGTAATTAAATATGATAGGGCTGGGCAAGTTAATGCATTAATATCACGTTAACACATTTATTAATTAATGCCGACAATTTTTTTATCGCACGTTAACGCAGTTTTTTTTTTTTTTTAAAGTCCGTTGCTCACTGGCTCTGAATACACATAGGCCTACAGTCAAACCATGGGTCACAGGAGGGGTGGGATGTTGGTCAGCCAGCAAATAACCCACCTAAACAAGCAGTGGAGAGAGGCTTTGGCAGGTTCAGGTGAACAGAAAGGGAGACAGCGCTCCGCGAGTGAATGACAGGCGCTCTATGGATAGTAACCATGGCAAGGGCTTATGTGCGCTACGCAGCTGTAGCCTTTTTAACTTAAATTAAAATTATACATGACTGTACCTGATAGGCCTGCGTTTAGTTTAGCGGGGATGCTCTGCCATGTGAATTCCCTTCTGTTGATGTCCTGATATCTATTTAGATTCTGGAAACTCACAAACAGCGAACCGAGGATCAGTCTCTCTTCCAATGATTTGTGCTGGCTGCGCGTCGTGTACAAAAAGTTATAGACAATTCAACTTCGGCAACGGGCAGGCGCGTGCGCGTACGTGAGGCGAGCATGACCGCAACAGTTTCACAGAACGCACCCGCTTGTCGCTGCACCTTGTGCTCGACCACTTCACCTCACTCTAAAAGCTGATTTATACTTCTGTGTCGGACTTACGCCGAAGTCTATACGCTATACTACGCATTGGTTTTACTTCTGCGTCGTTGTCCGCGTTGACGCACAATTACGCCCGTTTCACACATACTCCGTGTGCATTGCGTATGCGGTGCGTGTTGCGGTGCGTATACGGTACAGGAGCAGCACACGCTATAGTGCTTTCACATATGCTGCGTTTGCAGTGCGTAACTGATTGTAACAAACACATAGGCCTAATCACTATTTTTATTTCAAATCCAGGAGTTATGCAGCAACTTTTATTAAAAAAAAGTTTTGTCAGCATTGCGATTCTCTTTGTACACATATACAAACTTGAATGGACGTATGCACGTTTAAACAAAATTTAAACAACATAGGCCTATAATTCCATGCATTACTTCTATAATATATATATATATATATATATATATATATATATATATATATATATATATATATTAAGTTGCTTAAGAAAGTGGTCAAATATTTAACCATGTTCTTAAATTAAAATCGTAGTCATTTTAAATTAAAACTTAAAATTGACAAAAACAGCAACTCTCATGCCTTTTCTTTTGCATTTAAATTAATTACAATAAATCTTGCATGTCACAACGTGTTTTTCCACCTCCACGAATGAGTGTCGTTCATTATTATGTCCTTGTTGAGGTAAATTGTCATTTTCCTAGCTTAAAACCCCGGTCTTAAAGTAAAAAGATGAAAAGTAGTATTTAATTAAATACATTTATGGTGAGATTACTACATTGTATTGAATTAAATGCATTTCTGGTGAAATTACTACATTTTCAGGTCAATCTGTGTTCATTTTGACCACGAACCGTGCGCTGTCACTTTAATTCAGCGTTTGCAGCACAGCAAAAATAGACTTGGTGCGGAAACGATCTCCGACTATATTTTGGCTAGTTTTGGTTAGCTTTTGACATAGGAAAGATTGCTTCACAATATCCCTAACATTCGTGTACGCTTGTGTAAACTTTTAAAATGTGATATTCTCTAAACATATTTGTATATTAGCCTACATATATTTCACTCAGTTTTGATAAGTTTATGACACTGATTATCATGCTAAATAGCCTAGCTGCCTTATGCTTATGCATTTTGTTTTTGAACTGCTTAGGTTATGATTTAGTGAAATATATGTCAGCCTCTGGTAAAATATGTGATACTGTCTAAATACAATATTTTTTTTACATATAAATGTTCAGTTTTGTTTAGCCCATGACTACTTATCATGCTAAAATAGCCTACTGCCTTAGCCTATGTGTAATGCATTTTTTTGCGAATAACTGCTAGGTTATATGTGATAGAAATATATTTCAGACTCCGGTAAAATATCTGATAGGCTACTGTCTAAATCAGTGTTGCCACAGTTACTTTGAAAAAGTAACTAAGTTACTTTACAAGTTACTTGATTTTAAAAGTAACTAAGTTACTTTACAAGTTACTTGATTTTAAAAGTAACTAAGTTACTTTACAAGTTACTTTTATTAGTTACATTCACCAGTTGCCGACAACACCCCCACCACCTCAACATAAAAATGACAACCGGTTTTGCCAACACTCACTTTATTGGAAGTGTATTTTTAACAGTAATATCAACAATCTATCTCCTGACATTTAAAGTTGAACTTAAAAACTATTTCCTGAAAAAACAGTCTTTCTTGACTTCACTTAATATAAATACTTGTTTTTATAAAATATATATTGTTTTTTTGTTTTTCTTGATCCTGTAATTTAGTAACTGTAGAACACGTTAACTGTAATTTTGCATATATGATGAAATTAATACAGTTTCTTGTCAATCTATGTCTATTTTAATGTGAACAATGCGCTGCCACTTTAATTCAGCACGGTGCAGCACAGCAAAAATAGACTAGGTGCGGAAACGATCTCTGCACTGCTGTATACTCACGCACCTGGAACGGATCGAATGACCGCACCCGCGTGCAGTGTGAAAGCTCTAACCTGTTAACATGGGTACGGGAAAAAATATGCACCGCATACGCACTGCAGACGGAGACAAGTATGTGTGAAACGGGCGTAAGTTTGACTGTGCAGTGCTTCGACTCCATATGTTTTTTCAAATTCGACGAAGTGTTTCTGTAGGTAGATAACTCTTTGTCGCCACCAGCACAGAGTTTACAACGGACCTTAATGTTGCCATCTTTAGCTGACAGACACAAACTCAAAATAGTGACTGTATTTCCAGCTAGAAAAAGCGCATCTCTCTCCTCCCTCCATTGTTTACGTTTGTGTCGCTGCGTGGTACACGTGACGTGAACCTCATGCTGAAAACGTGACTTGTCGCGCACACTCCCCGAGATGCAAGAAGAAATAAATATATATTTTTACTAAGGAAAATGACAAAAATAGTAACGCACAGTGACTTGGATAAGTAACTTTAATCTGATTACTGGTTTTGAAATAGTAACGCGTTAGATTACTCGTTACTGAAAAAAGTGGTCAAATTAGAGTAACGCGTTACTAAGTAACGCGTTACCGGCATCACTGGTCTAAATACAATATATGTTATATATAAATGTTCAGTTTTGGTTAGCCTATGACACTTATTATCATGCTTACTGGCTTATGCACTGTTTGTGAATACAGTGTAAATGTTTGAAATGTAGTGATGTGTCGTTCGCGAACGATCCGTTCATTGAGTGAATCATAAATGCGTGCGTTCTATATGGGCCATCAACAGATACTCTGTTGTATACATAATGTATGCTAACAGTTATTTTGTTTTGTTTTTTAGGAAAGTGCGGCTGCATCACGTTCTCCTTCACCAGCACCTCGCAGAGGAGCACGCAGGTGTCGTTCAGTTCTCAGTGCGATTTACAATAATACTGAGTAAAAGCATAGATGTAATATTTTACAGATGAAATGTAGCCTATTATGTTTACATCGTCATAATGTAAAAGTTCCTATTCTTGTGTGAAATTACACGCAGCAATGGAAATCAAAAAGAGTAAGTACATATTTATCTACTATTTTTTACCTACTACTGTGGCTTTGCAAAAAATTTGTTATTCATGCACAATATTACAATTATTGATTGCTAATGTTAATATAAAATAGCTTATATATTTTTTTGTTTTATCAACATGCTGATTGCCCTGATAGCCCTGACATGCTGATAGTACTTTGATCAACCTTTTATTAACCTTTATTAATATTATTATTTTTATAGGAATGTGGCAAAGAGGGCCAATACAAACATTCAGACGAGCAACAAGGAGCTGCCTTTACTTTTGTTTATTTTGCTCACATTTGATTTGCTTATCCCTCTGGTTATCTTCGGGGTCTTTTAGATAGTGTGTTTTTTGTTGCATTTTTGATGTGTAATATTGTAGTGTAACAACAATTGTAGTTAATTCATGTTTATTTTTTTCTTCGCCATATGATTCTGAAGGACGCCAAAACCTACGTCGAACACATGGACGATCTGGCACTGAAGACCAGAGGAAGGACCTTCGCGAGGCTGGAGGCGGTTTTTCTACTTAACCCAGGCTTTCGAGATGTTGTGCATGCCAAAGAATTCTTTGACCTGATGATGCTCGACAACATGTTGGATACAGTGCCCATGCTACTTCCGTTTTAAGGATAACAACGGTGGCCTTGGGTTAAGGCACTTTATTCAGCCTATTGCAACATACCTTAGTAGCACGCTTTTCGATCTCCTGCACCACCAGAAGGGGCTCGGGGGATTCGAAAGCTCATGGAAGGCCTTCCAGATAGAACTGGCTCTCGAACATTTCTTTTATGGACGGGTCGTGTGTGTGTCATCGAGGCAGTATGCCTCACCCCTAGGTGTGTGTTCCACCAGTTCTAACAGCATTACAAGAACGAGGGGAGTTCTAGGTTTAGGTCCAATAGGATCAGCTAGTGTTGGCAAAGGTCCTCCTCCCCTGGACACATGGTTTAGTGAGGAACTCCACAAGCTAAGAGTCTTGCGGCTCTTTCCTCTAAAAGACTGCCTTCAAGCCGGCACACAAGTTGTGGGAGAAGAGTTGGTCCGTATCCTTCTCTGTTACCTGCATGAAAGGAATGACAGGATAGACATGGCTTCGTGGAAAGGGCCTGACCGCCTCATCGGCGGATTATGTGATTGCCGTTCGGTTGGGGAGTTTGCAAGGGAGGTGTGCGAGACCAAAGCATTTGGATACCCCCACACGTTTGGCCGGGCTGTGGAGCTGGTCACATCCTTCAGCTTTGACCCAGTACGTTGTTTGCAGTTTGGATTAGGGAAGCTGAAGTTCTTCCCGAAGCTTAAATACTGGGATGAGCACCGCAATAAGATGGCGAAGTGGAAATTTAAGGACTTTGTTGAACTCCACACTCCTTCTCAACTCCCATCTGCTGCATCACGCGCAGCAGCGTACTTAGGTGACGTCTGTGCCAAGATTGAACAGCTGGATCTTTCATACTCAAGGAATGTTACAAAGTATCGTGAGCATGGGATGCCGTGGCTGGAGACCTGTATTGAGAGGCTACCAAAGTCTTTGCCGAAAGACAGACTAATTACGGTGCTGGCCTTCCTTGGGTGTATTGGAATGGTTCATAACGGGGATTATGTTTCCTTCCAGAAGCTCGGTGAGCTGGAGCGGCAGATACCCGTAACGCAACGGCATATGAAGGAGTTGCATATGCTGTCTCCACTTCTCTTTTGGTCCAGTGTCCTCAAATATGGAGATTTCACGAATCGGTCACTACAAAGCTTGTCCTGCCTCCAGTTGCCCCAGAAGTTTAGACACAAATGAATATAACCAGAGGGTTAAAGCTGACTGATTATTTATTTATTTTACTCACATTTGATTTACTTAGAGCAAATTAACTTAGAACTTAGAACATTTAGTTTCTCCACATAGAGGAATTACAATAAAACAGATTGAAAAACCTTTGAATCTCCTCTCATTCTTAGTTCAGGCTGCCTCACAGCACCTTGATGGGGCATTAGCACATTGGGGGAGTGTCTTTAGTCTTCCCAGGTGTAAATCACATTAATATTCATGGCCATTCACACTATCCCGCATACAGCACTGCTGACCCAAAAACTGATGTAAGAAATTCAAATCGTTATATTGATGTTTCTGAAAGAGTGGTCAGAATGATTTTCACTTCATTTTGAAGTAAAAATTCTAGCCTACAAGAATAGTAACTCAAAGGTCTTTGGACAACTATTCAGTATGTGTTAAATGGCCTTATTGCGGTGACATTTTTTTCCTAAAACGTACTTACCACGCATATTTATTTTCTATAAAATGCAAACATGTACATCCATTTTGCTCACATATTATTGTAGCAGAGTTTGTGCTGAATACAGCAAATTTATATGTTGGCAAATGGTATGTTTTAAGTAGCTGAAATAAGCACAAAAGTCAGGGCATATCAAAACACCTCAAGAGCCCCAAAACATCTCAGACCCCAGAGGGTTAAATGATCTGATTCAAAACGAAAACACATTTTCTCTGTTTAAGTAATTTGTATAAAACCAACAAGATTTCCAGTTTCTCAAACGCTTGCTCATTATTTTTAATTTGACCATGCCCACGCGTGCAAAAGAGACTGATATGCAAATCAATATGGCCTTATTTCAGTGACAAATCTTTTTAGTTTTTTCACAAACCACGCATAAACGTCATTATCTCAAAACTACAAGCTGTTACATACATGCTGCTGACATATTATTGTAGCAGAGTTTGTGCTGAATACAGTGTAATCAGACTTTAGTCATGAAAATGTCACAAGTAACAGAAATAAGCACAAATGTCAGAGCATATAAGAACACCTCCAGGACCCAGAAAACACATCAAACCCCTAAGGGTGAAATACCCTGATCCTCGCAGACCGGACAAACACTTATTAAAACTCTTAGAGATTCATTTGACCATAAATGACTTCACTACGGCCATGGGCAAAAAGTTTGCTCCGTCATATGCAAACATGTTCATGGCGGACTGGGAGCAAATGGCTCTTTCAGCCTCTGCCTTGAAACTGTTTGCCTATTTCAGGTTCTTGAACGATATCTGGGGTGTCTGGACCCATTCAGAAGACGATTTTCTCGCCTTCATCGCACACCTGAACTCACATCAGGATTTAATTAAGGTTAAATACAGTATGGACAGGTCAGAGTTCAACTTTTTAGACGTGGTCTCATACAAAGGGCCCAAATTTGTTGAGACAGGACAACTAGACTGTATGTCTGCATTGCAGAGAAATGCCAACAGACATAGAGGGGAAGTGTTGTGGACAACAGGTGCATTTCAACCCTACCCAGTTTTGACCTGTATATTATAGATGAAGGGGTCCTTAGATTATCTAGGAGGGTCTGGAATGACATAAGGGCTGTCCAGGATGACCCGGACCCAGGAGAAAGTAATAAGCAGTTCCGTCATGCTGCCTACAGGCAATATGTGGTTTGGCAGTATGGGGTCCTTGGCCCAGGACATAGGGTTGTTATACCAAGCTGCTGCGTGTCTAGGATCAGGGAGCGCTACCCAGATCCACATGGCCAGTATACCGGGTTTCTACCTAGTAGGGTTTAAAAGCACCTGTTGCCCTAAAAAGGCTTAAAAATAATTCTGTAAATACTTTTAAAATTGTCAGTGTGAAAACTTTTTGGGCATGGTTGTCTTTTTTCATTTTACTGTTCATTTCAGCAATTATTTTTATGTCAAAGTTTAATTTTAGTTTTTGTTATTGTAAAAGTGTTGTATTTACTATCAAAAAAATATATAAAACATGTAATTGACATACAAGTAGGGGTGTCTGTAGCAGTAACATTCCATACATTTAAACTTTAAAATTAACAGAATGTTGCACACATTCAGTAAATTTTGTTTATTGCAAGCAGTGGTTTGAACAAAAGAAAAAGTGCGTAGTTTACAACTGCAACATGTGGAATCAGCTCTTATTCTGGTGCCTCTGGGTGCCCTGTACACAAAGAAAAGAACATGTGAAAGTATGATGGTTTATACAATATCTGCATCAACAAAATGGTAGAACCATGGACATCAGTGTAAATTTTGCAAAGAGAACATTGTCTTAGCTATTCCTCTGGTGTGCTGTGTCCTCAGAAGCTCCTCCATTAAAGGTGCTGGCACACCAGAAAGGGTTCCAAGGTATGTGTGTTTTAACTAATAACCCCTGCCTATCAGTCAATACTTTACATAACATTTCCTCCGTGACCAAACTGAACATCATGCATAGATTAGCTTGGAACATCTTACTGAAGAGTGCCATCTTTCTTTTTTCTTGGTGCCCTGTTGATGTGGTGATTGTAGTCGCGAGCCGCAAGAAAGACTCGTGAACTGTGCACTGCATGTGTGAAGCAGAAACGTTTGCTGGCATACATGAGGATGTGATTGTGGAAAGACTCGAGTTCTGCAGTTGATCTGAGGGAAACAAAAATGATAAGTTCGACCATTTCAAAACACTGCACACATGCAATGTGTTGGCAACAACAGTCTGACTCACCTGAAATGCAGATACTTGGGAACATCCTTGAGCCATCGTGCGTCAACAATTAGTTCACAGCGTTTCTGATGGGCTTCTGAGTTAGGATCTATCCGATCCTTTTCCCTTGGCTCCACAAGGGGACCGTGATGGCAGCTACCCAGAGCCCAAGAGTGCTCCCCGGTTACATGGTGGAGTAGGCCGACCCACATGTCCTAAAATTGAAATGAATGCATAAATTTCAATTTCTGTGTCAGGCAAACAGATCCAGCAACTCATAACTTTACTTGTGCAGTAATCAGGTGATCAATTCAAAGAAGTCTGGGAGAACTCGCAAACAGAGAAACAGATCCGCCAGACCGATCTGTTTCAAAGCATTTCAATGTTCTCAAGTGTTATACTGAGGAGTGTGCAGACATGGAAAATAGTGTAGAAGTGCTTTGCAAACATTGGGTAAGTCATGGACTGCTTCTTTTGCACAGCACTTCTTTCCATTTTCTGAGCTTTACACAGTTATCTGTCGAACATTTGAGATCATCCAAACATCATAAAGCAGATCTGACTTGATTCCAATGTTTTCCTGAGTGCAAGTAAACAAATTTATATCCACATGTCAATTACTTTTTATAGACGGCATTATAAATTATAGATCTCAGACAGATTTGTTTAAAAAAATACATACAAAAAAATCATAATAGTTCTTTGCGGTCTTGCAACAATGCCAAAAATGTCTCTACACCATTGCAGAATAATTGAGCACCCCTTCTGTTGGCCTAACTGTAAAACAACATAATGTGCATGAGAACAAAAAACAAGTGATTTATGGCATAACACAAAAATACTATTACATGTGTTCAAATACAAAGTATGTCAGTACCGCAGTCAGTCTTCTAGAAAGATTTTTGGAACCATGCCAGACATCGAGAGAATGGTGAATGGTTTATTCATGTTTGTATTTTTGAGAGAATATTGTCTGTCCCAACCCCCTTGTGAATAATTAGTTGGTTCACACCTGAGAAGATAAAATACCTATATATATATATATATGTATGGGCCATTCTACAGAATTAGTGCAAAGTCAGAGCTGGAAACATCTTGAATTTTTTTTAGTTTTTTTCCACAAATTTTGCATGTATGCAAATTGTATAATATCCAAGGTACGGTTTTCT
Organism: Chrosomus eos; assembly: GCA_036326025.1. Lineage (NCBI taxonomy): Eukaryota > Metazoa > Chordata > Actinopteri > Cypriniformes > Leuciscidae > Chrosomus > Chrosomus eos. The sequence goes on from CM070838.1 coordinate 34,807,581, forward strand.
AGTAATTGTGCAGTTAATTATCGTATTGTATTTTCAAAAAATGCTGGAATATTTTCCTTCTCCCCAAATTTGTCACTACCAAAACACAATATTAAATAATTTATTAAAGGATTAGTTCACTTTTTAAAAAAACTTTTGCTGATAATTTACTCACCCCCATGTCATCCAAGATGTCCATGTCTTTCTTTCTTCAGTCGAAAAGAAATGAAAGAAATAATGATTTTGATGAAATCATTCCAGAATTTTTCTCCATATAATGGACTTCAATAGTGGCCAAAACGGTTCAAGGTCCAAATGAGTTTTCAGTGCAGCTTCAAATGACAACTGACGATACGATCGTTTCGCTAGATAAGACCCTTATTCATCGTCTGGTATCGTCATTTGTCATTTGAAGTCATTTGAAGCTGCCCCGGCGGAGCTAGGGGGTGGCCACGGCCACCATGGAAATAATCGCGGCAACTCCACTGGCCACCCCGATCGTAATTACGATCTATTTTAAATAATAATAACTATTTCGTAGAAATTGATCGGCAGGACCTTGATCGATCATGGCTAAACTATTACGTACAGACTGCGAAACTATCGCGATAGTTTAATCACTGTCACGAGGCAAATGCGCCTCGCGAGAGTTTCCGTAGTGCGCGTTTTCCAACAGTCGTAAAAAGTGGAGGACTGTGACGAGGGTTAAAGCTTCGTGTTGGTGCCTGGATCAACTCGTGTTTGAGCACACAAACACATCTATTCAGGTGAGTTATTATCAGATAAATTATTATTTTAGTTCCTTTCAACTCTTTGTGTCAGTGAAGTTGTATCAATGTGTCAACAGTGTAACGTAAACAGTTAGGAAGCAGTTGGCTTTACATTAGCTGATTTGACTTGGATGCTCAGAACTATTTCCATGTTATCTCTGAATATAAGGACATTTATTAAGTTATGTTTTTATCATGAGACATTTAATGTTATTCAAACATTCCAATATAATTACTAGCCTAGGTTTTAGGTCGATTTTATATACAGTATAACAAAAACATTCTAATCTTTGTTCAATAATAGTCCTACATTTTTGCTTTTTTTTCAAACATGTTAATGTTGAAATGTTTTGCTCAGGTGTATTAATGTCAGACAGTCAGTGAAATGTGTAGAAAAAGAAAAGAAAGGCACCAGATATAGCATCCTTCTTCAGGAAGAGTAGCAAGAAGCAGGCAAATGACTCTAAGACACAGGAGAATAATAGGCAGGATGAAAGAGAGAAAGAACAGACTGACCCAAAGAGAGTGAGGGAGAAGAATCTCCAGAGAGCACAAGCACAAGAGAAATGTTAGGTATACCTCCACTCACACACTTGACTACTCTACTGGTATACATGTTTGAATACAACAAGTGATATAGAAATCAATAATATATAAAACTGTTTAAAGTGTATGAAAACCAACTGAGACTGATTTTTGTATTCTAGCACTTTCTCAGACAGTTCGGGAGACAAACTTTGAGAATGAAGAGGAGCCAACTACCAGTAACCAGTGTAAAAAAAAAAACAACAACAGTAAAACAGTTTGTCTTTTTCTGATGTGTAAAATAATTTATATTTGTAATTCATGTAATTTGGAAACAGCTTGTAAATTTGCTGAATTTTCATAGTTTGCACTTACATAATTGACATGTACATAATCTATTTTTTATTATAGATATTGATTGCTATTTGTTAAATAGGTTTGGTCAGCCTTTTGGCTTTTGTAAATGTGCTAAATAAAAAATAAATAAATAAAGTGATCTTGAACATGATTTTCTGGTCCTGTTTAAACTGGGTTTTTTTTTCAGCATTGGGAAATATGTACTGTATTCTGTTTTCAAAGTGAATTTCCTAAGTTTTATTTGATTAAACTTGAGGGTGAGTAAAATGATGACACTCAGTTATTTGGTGAACTTCAATAAAAATGTCATTGTAGGCTAGCTATTGTACATTATACATCATTGCCATTTGGGCACCTACAATACTTTAAAAAAGAATTTAAGGTTGGATGAGTGCCATGTTTGTTTGCAAAATTATGTTTTTTTTTGTGCCACCCCAGAGTAAATGCTGGCCCCTGCCCGGCCACCCCTATGAAAAGTTCCTGGCTCGTTTCCTATGAAAGTTCCTTCCCTGGTGCTGTAACGTTAACTGCCGGAGGCAAGCTATTATTCCAGCGATCTGTGACAATTCCTGTGCCGTGTGCAGCGGCGGTATCGACCGTACATGGAGCGTCGGTTTTGGGTTAAGCCGGGAAGAACCAGCGCATGGTGGTATAATTTTATCAATGGAGATGTGGTTCCTGAGGAATGGTGTTTACACCGGCACGCGCATGCCCAGTGTAGGTGAGTGGTCACGTGATCTGCGTTTTCAGTCGCTTTAATGTGGACGGAGACCGCAGCTAAAACGCTGGTGTGGACGGAGATCGTATTCGTTTTAATTCTCCGTTTCTAAACTAAAACGCAGTAGTGTGGATGGGGCCTAACTCGCAACAGCTGCGCTCTCACTACAGGGGAACTACGGCAACCGTGGAGGCTCAAACAAGTCGATCTACACTTTCTGAGCTAGTGTGTGCAGTGTGCACTCATTAGACAAACTGATATCAGTTTATGGATACATATTTATGGATAGATAGATAGATAGATAGATAGATAGATAGATAGATAGATAGATAGATAGATGATAGATAGATAGAATTAATGCACACACATAGATAAAGAAATAAATAACAGATTGTTTAACTTGATGTATGATTGTGTATTTATTGTCATTTTCAGCAATAGACAGCTAAATACTAAATATGGAACAGATTATTCAATTCCTGAAAATAATCATGACCACAACTGCGTACATCACTTGGTTTTATTGTGCTAGGTGCAAGATTGACTATAAACCAAAATTACAAATAATTGGACCACTCATTTGATCATCAGTTCACTACCCCCTGTACTTGCCCACTGCTCACAGAGTTGATCTGTAGCTTCAGGAAAATGCTCCTTTAGTTGAAAGTCTTTCTGACAACAACTAACCTTCATTTATTTAGATTTTAATATCATATAGTATTGTCCTGTCAACCAATCACAAGTCTGGCCTTATTCTGTGTTCTCTTCTTTCCTCTAGAGCATAGTCTTTTTGTTTTCACGATTACCTTGGCTGACACACACATGTCATGTAAGTTAACTGATTTTCATTCTATCAGGATTCTTTTTGGCCTCTCAGCCATATACATGAATTTAAAAAAAGCTGTGTTAAAATAGTGCTTCTCTTGTTCTGCTAATTTTAATTTGCAGGCATCCAATGGCACAACAGCTGCTACTGAGGTTAAAAGATAGATTGATTTCTGTCATCAATAGAGTACCTATTGATTTTGAGTACCTCCTATTTGTCTCCACCCAAGAGTTGCAGTTTATTCAAGCTGGCACACAATACATGGATATTCCTGCAGAGTTGGTGGATGGTCTGCAAGAGTTGATTTGTCACAGAATACAGTCCCTCCTCTATTTAGTGATGTAGCCACCGTTTGTTGGATTGGGAATGTAGGACGGCCAGAACTTCAAATGAGTCGTGACACACTACAGACATTGCTGGATACCTCTTTACCCCTAGTTCATTTAGCAGAAATGCATGGCATTTCAAGGTCAACTCTTTACAGAAGAATAAAGGACCATAACATTTCAGTGAGGGCATGCTATTCTTTAATTTCTGATGAAGAATTAGACTTAGACTTAGACTTCTCTTTATTAATCCTTTTGGGATGACTCCCGCAAGGAAATTGAAAATTCCAGCAGCAGTTTTAGCAAGAAGAAAAAAAGAGAATAACAGAGAAAAGGAAAGAACACACTAATACAATACAACAATACAGTACAATAATAATAATAACATTAGTCAGAATATCAACAACCATAAATTAATTTAAAAAGTGTCAGTGTTGAGTCCAGTGTTATAATGATATAGTGACCAAGTATAATGTAAGTCCAGGTGTGGATGTATGTATGTGTGTGTATGTTGTACATGTATTGTCCTCTCTGCCCTATTTCCTCCTCCCCCCAAATGAGGAGTTGTAGAGTCTGATGGCATGAGGGACAAAGGAGTCCTTGAGTCTGTTAGTCCGGCACTTGGGAAGGAGCAGCCTTCCACTGAACCGGCTCCTCTGAGTACTGATGATGGTGTGCAGAGGGTGGCTGGCATTGTCAATAATATCCAGCAGTTTGTCCAGTGTCCTCCTCTCTGCCACCATCACCAGTGGATCCAGCTTCATACCGATGACAGAGCCGGCCCGCCTGATCAGTTTATCCAGCCTGTGGGTGTCCTTCTTGGATATGCTGCCCCCCCAGCACACCACAGTGTAGAAGAGGACACTGGTGACCACAGACTGGTAAAACATACACAGCAGTTTGCTGCAGATGTTAAAAGAGCGCAGTCTCCTCAGGAAGTACAGCCTGCTCTGTGTCTTCCTATACAGGTGGCTTGTGTGTGTTGTCCAGTCCAGTTTGTTATCGAGCCACACTCCAAGGTATTTGTATGATTTGACTGCCTCCACCTCAATTCCCTCCAGCAGGACCGGTCGCGGACTTGATCTGGTCCTCCCAAAGTTAATGACCAGCTCCTTTGTCTTAGAGGTGTTGAGCTGTAGGCAGTTAGTGCGACACCAGAGAGCAAAGTCCCCCACCAGACTCCGATACTCCTCCTCCCTATCACCCCCAATACACCCAACGATGGCTGTGTCATCCGCGTACCTCTGTACATGACACAGCTCCGAGTTATAACCGAAGTCCGAGGTGTACAGGTTGAAAAGAAGAGGGGCCAGCACTGTGCCCTGAGGGGCTCCAGTGCTGCTGACCACAGTGTCAGACATGATGTCCTTCATCCTGACGTACTGTGGCCTGTCCGTGAGGTAGTCTCTGATCCAGTCTACCAGAAAGGGGTCCACTCCCATCCTGATCAGTTTGTCCTGGAGTATGGGGGGGCGGATGGTATTGAAGGCACTGGAGAAGTCCAAAAAGAGTATCCTCACTGTGCCATTCCCCTTATCTAGATGTGAGTGGACCCGATGCAGCATGTAGAGGATGGCATCCTCCACACCAACATTTTGCTGGTACGCAAACTGCAGGCGGTCCTCGGCGTGCTGCACCTGGGGTTTGAGGAGGCTGAGAAGGAGCCGCTCCAACGTCTTCATCAGGTGGGAAGTGAGTGCCACTGGTCGAAAGTCATTCAGCTCGCTGGGCCTGTTCTTCTTGGGAACTGGAACGATGCAGGATGTCTTCCAGAGGGTGGGCACTCTCCCTAGCTGCAGGCTAAGGTTGAAGATCCGTTGGAGCGGCTCCCCCAGCTCTGCAGCACAGGTCTTCAGCAGTCTCGGACACACTTTATCCGGGCCCGCTGCCTTCCCAGGCCGGAGCCTTCTCAGCTGTTCTCTGACCTGGTCTGTAGTGATGTGGGGCGGGGGTTGTATTGAGGAGGAGGGTGATAATGTGGTGCTGGGGGAAAAATGTGTAGAGGGGGGCATTGCGAAGTCGGGGGGGAGGTGGGTAGACTGGGGTATGATGGTGTCAGGGGGGAGGTGTGTGGGGGAATGAGACATTGCTGCGGTGGGGGTGGGGGTGTGGGTGGGGTGGACAAGGGCAAGGGCTGACTAAACCTGTTGAAAAAGTCATTAAGCTCATTGGCCATCTCCATTGTCACCCCTGTGGTTCTTGTCTTTGTGTTATGACCTGTGATGGTCCTCACGCCATCCCAGACCTCCCTCATGTTGTTCTCCCTCAGCTTCTCCTCCACTTTTCTCCTGTAGTTGTCCTTAGCTTCCCTCACACATTGTTTCACCTCCCGCTGTGCTGCCTTCATGGCATCCCTGTCCATACTCCTGAAGGACCATTAGACCAGAAAGTCAGAGCCATTAAGGGAAGGATGGCGCATGCGGGCTACAGAATGGTCAAAAGAAATCTCCAAGCAATGGGCCTTCGTCTTCAATGGAAAAGAGTGAGGCTGTCTTTGCAACGTGTAGATGGTGCAGGTATCATTTCCAGGATGATTCAGCTTCGTTGCATTGCTCGACGACGGTACTCTGTTCCTGCTCCCCTGTCTCTCGTCCACATTGATACAAATTAGGGATGCACCGATACCACTTTTTCCAGACCGAGTCCGATACCGATACTTTCATTTTTGGTACTCGCCGATACCGATACTGTAACCGATACCTGTATTTTTAATTTTCAATTAATTTTCAATTCATGCATTTGTAATTTTTAAATGTATTGGTAGAGAAACCAAAATAATATCAATCATATTAGTTGTTTATTAAATTTAAACTTAATTAGTTCAACAAATATATATTTCATGCACTGCATATTCATTACTGTATAAATTAAATATATATGGATCTTTTTGTAAAGTTGATAGAGGTAGCCTATTTAGCCAAGAGCAGAGAGTAATTTATTTGTCCTTTGTTTGATTAACATTAAAACACAGCAGCAGATTTATTAAAGTGCCGCCCCTTTAAGGCCGAACGCACGGACGCCATTTGAATTATACTGTCTACGTTCACTTGAGATATAACAGACTTTTACTAGGATACTCGCCAAGACAGGTGTTTTTACATAGTTTTGTGTGAATTCGTCCGTACAAGCGCAATGCGTGAAAGACTTCCATTCAGTATTCGCGCGCTGTCTGGTGGTTTTCGGGGCGCGAGCTGTGGATGTTTGAAGTTCATGGAAATTCTTGACCTGCAAATGTCCTGTAATAATGTAGGCAACCACTCGTTAAACATAAGTAAGGTAACAGTTCATGTTTTACTTACATATATGATTTAGTTTTAATCCAAATAACATGTGCTGAGTGAACGATCTGCAATCAACAGCATTCAACAGAAGTGCGCTCTCTCTCTCTCTCTCTCTCTCTCTCTCTCTCTCTCTCTCTCTCTCTCTCTCTCTCATCAGTTAACGTTATTAATAAGCTGCATGCCTCGTTTTACTTGATTTGCCATTGACATCCGACTGAACTACAAACTTTCCACTGACGTCTGTGAAAAAGGGATGCGCTCGACCAGCTCGCGCGTCTGTGTCGTAGCGCGCTCAATCCACTGCACGTTTTTCTCTTATCAGCTTGCACACCATATAGTTATATAGACGACGCGATAATATATTCTGTTTAATATTCCACTGATAAGATACATTTATTTCATATACAGCCTTCTTTTTTTTATCCCCATTATAATTTCTGACACTGTACACATGCTGCCTGGTATCGGTTGTTGGTATCGGGGCATTTTTACGAGTACGAGTACAAGTACATGAGCTCAGTATCGGGCCCGATACCGATACTGGTATCGGTATCGGTGCATCCCTAATACAAATCATAAATTGATAAGGTAAATGCAGACTGATCTCATGAAACTGCGTATGTATGACACGCCAATTCGTATTTCCATTTTTGGCGTGCTATCAACACGCATAATCACTTTTCAGCGTGTTTATGAACGCCGTTACATTACTGTATATATAAATATATGACCTACCCCAACCCCGTCCCTAAACCTACCCGTCACTGGTTAATACCATTTATGAGTCTTTCCCTACCATCCTAGTAAGAAAAATATCGCTCCCCAGAATGTATATCAAAATTTGGCTTTATTTCGGTCGTATTTTTAACGGCGTGTACATACACGCGGAATCACTCGGACATACCGGTGTAGATATACACGCATACACGCGGATAGCTCAAAATGCGTATAAATAACACTCCACTTGACTTGAAAGTGGCGTGTATGTTTACGCAAAAGTCATGATGTCATGTTGGGTAAATGAATGTCTTGTCTGGCAGAACTTATTTTACATTTGTATGATGTTGCTCGTTGACCAATGCACTGTGTTGTATGATGTGGGAGTTAAGTGTAACTTATGAGTTACTACATAAGCCTGTAATAAACAATGAATAATATATTTATTCAAATCCATTTTTTTTAAAGGTATAACATCGTCGTCTTTGGAGGAGTAGATGGATTTTCCAGGAAGGTAAATGTTTTCTATTCATTCACAAGGTATTTACCCTCATTAATAAGTTAAAAACATACATGGTACGCATCTACCTCTTTCATAGATTTTGTATCTGGACACAGCAGCTAACAACAAAGCAAGCAACAAATCAAGGTATATATTTAATTGCAGGAGAAGTAAAAGAATGAGGTGCTGCTGATTATGACGTTATGTCATATATGGGGGGAAAGCATTTGCTTTCCTTGCAGAGTGAGAGCTGATCAAGGGGTGGAAATTGTCAACATTGCCAGGTGTATGTTTACTCTCCGAGGAACTGGCCGTGGAAGCTTTATAGCAGGCAAAAGTGTCCATAACCAGAGGTAACAAAATGAACTTGTCAACATCTGCTTTTTTGATAATCCTACTCATACTGGTGGAGTAAGCAGTACTCTGCTTTTGTTCAACAAAAGACCATTTTTTATAGCAGCTGCTTTGACAGAGCTGAAGGTAAACTATTATTTTATTAATAAGACTGACAAGAAGCATTAATTACATTTATGTTTGTGTTGTTTTGTTGGTCAATTATGTCAGTCTGACCGGATGTTGGTTTATCCTCTGTCAAGATGGCTTCTTTCCAACATGCTCCATGGCATGCTGCTTATAGTTGGCAGTCATAGCTTATATTGGACAGTGTACACACCTTGGCACTGATTGTAGTTTGCTCTCTCCTATACTCTCCACTCCTGATTGAAATTTCCTGGTGTGAACTAGGGCTGCCACTTCTGATTATTTTGATAATCGACTAGTCATCAGTTATTCTGGTGAGTAGTCGATTAATGAGATCAGATGTGAATTGAAGCATCTTCACAGCACCACTCAAAAGTTTGGATACTTACTCATTGAATCAGATGGAAAAATGTTCGGATGTATTGTTGTTTGAGGGTTGTTCGGTTTTGTTGACGGGGGGGGGGGGCTTCATGCGCTTCATGAGGACGCACGCATGCACACGCAAGGTCTCTCGCTCTCTCCCTCTATGTCGTGCGCGTGATACACGGTTTGGAGCTTGCGAGCTCTAGATTCCGGGAGATTTGAACTACTTTGCGGGCATCAGGGAGCCGCTATCAATATGCGGGAGACTCCCGGAAGTTCCAGGAGACTTGGGATGTCTGCAAACCTTACACCTCAACAAATGTGGAATTTGTTTGTTGGCTTGTGCAGCTTGAGCACATTGAACATCAGGAGGAGGTATCTGAAGACACTTGACCATTGGGTTGTTGTTCCTGATACTCCATCCCCCCTGTCTGCAGAGAATCTTGCTCTGCTGCAACATGAAGTGAATCCTAACTCTGACTCCTTATCCTTTGGTCGGGACATATACCTGCGTGCTCTTCATTTTGCAATGAGTGAGTGATGCTCCACACTATTAGGTGCTTCATGATTATAGCAAACATGTTTGAAAAAAAAAATAAAAATAATAATACATGGCAAATTATTTCAATGTTATTATGCTTAGGCCTGGAATGATAACCGATAAATCGATTTATTGCATGATAAATTAAAATTAACGTAACAATTTTTCTGGCCTCAATATATTTCCGTGTGCTTGCGTGTATTTGTTTTACTCGTCTCTCACCTCCAAAGATGATGTATGACAAGAGGGTTCACTCTGTGCACCGGTCTCACAGGGTTCCTGCAGATCCATAGAAACTCTTAAAAGGCATTGAATTCTTCAATATAAAACTAAGGCCTTGATTGATATAAAAATGTCTTAACTCAGTCTTTCAAAGGTCTTAAAATTGTTAACATGTCATAAATAGGGTTTTATTTTGTAATCCATCTCAAATATTAAAATAATTAAAAGTAATTTTTTAGAATAATTCACTGAACGGCTTGCTGTAACGTCTTGTGCTATCCCGATTGCAGAAACCCTAGTGTTTCTGGTGAAGGATTACAAATTTATTAAATGTTTTATTTAGGTTTCCAATACCAAAGTATATAAACTGAGAAAGTTCTGTAAATTGAATTTAGCATTCAGCTGTTGAACACGAAACTTCTGTCTTATTCTGTGTCTCTATATACAGCTGTCCGACGGGTTTTCTTTCTATTGTAAGTTAAATGAAACATTCTAGTGAAACTCTTGGAGACTCTCGCGAGCTTTTGTCTTAGCAAGAGAGAGTCCTGCCATTCCTGTTCTGGAGTCTCAGGGTTTAAATAGGGTTTCCTCTCCCTTTTAATACAAGTGCCTAGACCTGTATACGAGTTTCCACCATCACAATGAAATCCCTCCCTCTTATAATGTATATATATTACAATGTTTGACTCAAGAGGTCAGACGATGTTGGTATGACTGCAGCGACAAGCAATAAAACAACTTCTGCTTGGAAAACTACCTCTCGTTCTCCTGGTCTGCTCTTCTGACTTTTCTACACTTTAAGAAGAAAACGTTCACAACACTGGCCAGAAAACCTTGCAACTTTCCATGTCTCCGACCCGATGGCAGTCTCACGGCTCTGTTCTTGTTCTCGCAGTAAAACAAACAGCTTGTAACGCTCAGCCTCACTGGAAGCAGGTTACACCACAAAAAATATAATTAGGGGAAAAAAACCCTTTAACTAAGTGAAAAATAAACTTGTTCACATTGAAAACAAAAGTAAACAACAAGATGGATGGATAACCACAAAATGTATTATATAACCCACACCAACAATAATTATACTATATACACAGAGTCCGGTAGGTATGAGTGTTTTTTTTTGTCCAATGAGCGTGTGTGTGTGTGTGTGTTTGTGTGTGGGTGTCAAATCGGCCTCACCGGTGAGCCGACCAAAGTCCGTGCCCGTGCCGAGGAACAGCGCTGTCCTGTGTAGTGATCCAAGGTGAAATAATCCAATTGAATAATCCTATTTCCACAAGGAGTCCTTCCTACTCAGTCTCTGACAAGCTTCTCCAGCCGCGCGATCGATCGCTTGTTCCACAAGAGCAATGGTTGCGTTTTTCCCGAACGCCGATCTTCCGCCTCTTTTAACCGGAAGTCAAAGTCAGTAAGCCAGCTGATCTGACTGACGTCAACGGGGATTCCCTGGAGCCCCGCGAGCTCTTGCGATGGTAAAATCAAAAACACAATAACACAAATACGTGAGGGCAACAAAACCTAGTAAAAATAATTATATTGCGGCGTCTAGTCTATAAAAGAATTATATACATTATACATAAACACCCATACACATTATCCTCCCCCCCCACTCACCCATCCGCCACCCCCCCCCCCCCCCCCCCCCCCCCCCCCCCCCACCCGGCTTCGGGAAGGGCGTCCATAATAGCCCTTCAGGTTGACCACATTTAAAATATCCGTTCTTGGTGGATTGCCCCAGCACACTGTGTAATTTATTGGCCCTGTTTTACCTTTGATTTCAGCTGGACCCTCCGACTTGGGCGCTAGCTTGGCAGAGAATTTGTTTGACGAACTAGAGAGAGGATGGGTTTTGATCCAAACCAGGTCACCCGTATGAAACTGCGCATCTTTCCTACGGTTATTATAATACCTAGCTTGTTTGGCTTGGCTCATCCTCATTCTATTCCTCACTCCCTCCATCAAGATCTTTTGTCTTTCTACCAGGGCATAAGCAGTCTGATCAGGTGAAGGTGGTTTGTGAATCAGCTGCTCCAGTGGCCCTAGTATTTGCCTGCCCAGCATGAGCTCCGTGGGTGTCTTTCCCGTGGTCTCTTGCTGCGCTGTGTTAATGGCATAACGAAATTCCGGTATCCACTGGTCCCAGTTTTTATGTTGCTGACCCACGTAAGCCGCAATCATCGTTTTTACTGTGCGGTTGATTCTTTCCGTCAAGTTTGCTTGTGGATGATAACTCGTGGTGAGTTTCTGCACACAGCCCCATGTTTTACATAGCTCACTCAGAAGACCTTTAATATACATAAAATACATAATATATAGAGTGGTTAAAACATGTGTCATGTGTGACAGTGTCACATAGTTGGTTCCCATATGGTCTAGCGGTCAGGATTCCTGGTTTTCACCCAGGCGGCCCGGGTTCGACTCCCGGTATGGGAACCAACTATGTGACACTGTCACACATGACACATGTTTTAACCACTCTATATATTATGTATTTTATGTATATTAGAGGTTTTATAGGTTTACATGTTGTCTTAGTCATTTTAGTCCATTTTATTCCTCTTATCTATTTAATGTGTGTATGTCTTTAATTCATACTGGGTCCGCCTGTCATGTGACTGATCACATGACAGGAAACAGGAAATAGCCAGTATAAAAGAAGCAGCATGGCAAACAATCGAGGTCTCTGTCAAGATGACCAAAGCGGGATTGAGGAGTTTTTTTTAAGGACTTACCATTCCAGCAAACCTCATCACTTTTCATTGGATTATCACTACAGTTGGATTGTATATACACCGGTGGACACTCACACATTGGGACTTACAGCACGCACGGACTCTTAAGGACTGTTTTAGGGTATGGAACCAATGGACTCTATGCTTTTAACAGCCTAAGTTTTCTTGTTTTATAGTGTTGTTTTAAGTTCCTTGTGGAGTTTGTAAATACACTTAATTTATTCACTTTATTTCTGTTGTCGTCTCATCTTTTAAAACATTTCTTAAAAAACTCACACAGTTTAATCTGACCCCATTTTTATCTCATGTAACTCAACCGATTAGGCCGATTGTTACATATGGTGGCCCGTACGGGGAACGTTTAAAGATTTTTAACACTGTGTTGAGAAGAGTGTTTAAAGATGACGACTAATCAAGATAATGCTGCTGCTTTTAATACATGCGCTGGTTTTAATGATGAACAGTTTTTACATCATTGTGAGTGTGTACAGCTTCGTGCTGAGGTGATTGCTCTTAAAAACATTGTTTTAAAATTGGAGAAGGATTTTAAAGACTCTGTTGAAAGTAATCTTAATCGTGAAGTGTATTTTAGAGAGGCTGTGGATTTAAAATTGGGCAAAATGGAGGAAAATATAAAGGATGCCGTGGGAACACTTGAGAGAGAGGTCATTGAGTGTTTCAAGAGGAGAGACAAGAAATGGTTGAAACAACTGGAGCAAAGGAAGGATCCAGAAGTCATCTTCTCTCCCACTGCGACGACCAGCCCGGTTTCTCCTACGTCAACCCCTGGCTTTCCTCTGGTCAACAATCCCACCGCCTCAACCACTTCACGACCTATCAACAGAGCAACAGATGGAGAATTCTGTGCCACAATACCAGCTGGGCCAGACTTAGACTCCATAATCTCCATCCTTCCCTTCTCCAGAGAGCAACTCGCCAGCGCACAGGGCGATGACAACACTCTCCAGGGACTTTCCATCTCTTCCTCCACTCCACCGACCGACCGGATCGAAGTGCAGAAACACCAGGGCTTGCTGTATCGGAGGATCCAGAAGGGGGATGAAAATGGCAAGATCCAAGTCATCGTCCCTAACAACCTGGTCCAGCAGACGATACAGCACTTCCATCTAAAGACCGAGGAGAAACATCATGGACGGCTAAAGACCCTCCTGCAGATCTTGGAAGTTGCCTGGTGGCCCACGATCCGCAGTGACACCTGGAGTTTTGTCGGCGACTGCGAGTCGTGTGGTGTGGAGACCAAAGAGTGTGCAGTTATCAGCCTTAACCAGAAACCACCTCACTATCAACATTCATCGACATCCAAAGAAACCCTCAAGCCGGATAGGAGGAAATGCCGGGGTGAGTGGCGTGCCAGGAAAGCTGGGTACTTCAGGACCCTGGGAGGAATGGCGTCACCGACCCAGGGACACCCAGGCTGGTATTGGATTCCACCTCTCTCTGGTGTTCCCATAGATTCCTCCGGCAGAGTAGTGCCTACGTGGGAGGGCCTAGTTTTATCTCATTTATTACCAAGACATTTTAAGCCACACATTCAAGAGGATACCCACTACATGGACAATGGCTGACAGTACCTTCAGGGACTAGTACCTACCCCGGCGGCCGTAGGCTGGGGGGGGGGGACTATGTGACACTGTCACACATGACACATGTTTTAACCACTCTATATATTATGTATTTTATGTATATTAGAGGTTTTATAGGTTTACATGTTGTCTTAGTCATTTTAGTCCATTTTATTCCTCTTATCTATTTAATGTGTGTATGTCTTTAATTCATACTGGGTCCGCCTGTCATGTGACTGATCACATGACAGGAAACAGGAAATAGCCAGTATAAAAGAAGCAGCATGGCAAACAATCGAGGTCTCTGTCAAGATGACCAAAGCGGGATTGAGGAGTTTCTTTTAAGGACTTACCATTCCAGCAAACCTCATCACTTTTCATTGGATTATCACTACAGTTGGATTGTATATACACCGGTGGACACTCACACATTGGGACTTACAGCACGCACGGACTCTTAAGGACTGTTTTAGGGTATGGAACCAATGGACTCTATGCTTTTAACAGCCTAAGTTTTCTTGTTTTATAGTGTTGTTTTAAGTTCCTTGTGGAGTTTGTAAATACACTTAATTTATTCACTTTATTTCTGTTGTCGTCTCATCTTTTAAAACATTTCTTAAAAAACTCACACAGTTTAATCTGACCCCATTTTTATCTCATGTAACTCAACCGATTAGGCCGATTGTTACAAGCTTTATGGCAGCCCAACGTAAGTCCATTGGCATTAACAGTGTTACCAAGTTTGCTTTTTATAAGCAATGACTGGCTTGTTTTTTATTAAGTCACTTATAAATGTAAGTGCTTGTTTTATACCCCAAAGTCTCTTATTTGGGCAACAAACTAGCCACTAGCAGGGTTCTCACCAGGATTTTTTTCCTGTGTAACTGTGGACAGCTGGCGGGGATGCGAGTGTTGGTGCGTAGGGAGGATGGTGCGTGCGCTAGTGTGTCGATCCGTTCTATGGATGCATTCCCAAATTAACTGAACTGTCATTGATTTAATATGTAAAAACACTTGTGAAAGACATGTTATAATAGAAATGACTAACTACCTGAAATGTGCACAGCTTCTAAAAAGTTTCAAGCCAACTCAGAAGTGGTTCCAGATCTAGTAGGAAACTTTAAGGTGTACAGACATGCTGTAGATAGTTTCATTCTTCAGTCATAAAATGCAAAGTGCCTTATATGTGAGCTTATCTGCCCCACTCTTACTTTTTACAAATTACTTGAAATACATTTGAAACATATTTTTCTCAAAGCATTCTAAAAAAAAAAAAAACCCAACCTTTGTATGTTGATGCTCACAGCCCATGTGTAAATGGACAGACACTACTCAGACACCACTCAGCTTTGAATGAAGGTAACTGTTGCATGTCGAAATGAATCAATTTCCAGACGTGCATAAGTTGATGGGTTCTTTTAATCGTGTTCACTGCTTCCAGTACAATCTACATTTGTTCGCAGTACACTAAACGCTGCGCGCGTTCACAACACTACTGAAAAACACTCTTCTTCTCTTCTTACTCCACGCCCGCACCTGTCTTCTGTGGGCGCCCTCTCCTGTAGGATCGTTATAACAACATGCCTGCTTGAGCATCACTCAATATTAATTAATGCATTTGCACCAACATTGATTTTAACACATTTTCTGCATTAACCCCATCATAAATTTAGAGTACATACGAACTAGGTGAACAATAAAAATAAAATAAAGACACTTGGGGGGGTACTCTTTCCCTAACCATTAACATTAACATTACAGGGAATGTTATTATGAGCCCCACATAACCAACACATGGTTACTCATATACACCTTAAAACGTTAAACTACAGGCAGTTAAGTATTTTCTGTCAAAGTCCAAAATTTAACATATGTGTTCTGCTTGACAGCCATAACACGCCTGGGGCTTCCTGATGGATAACTACGTCACCTTATAGTTAGGGAAAGTTAGGCTTTTTTTTGCCAATCTGCAAAAAAAATTCTTAACAATAGCTTTTTTTACCATGTGTTCCTATAGGTGTCTAGTAACACCTCCCAATTTATCCACGGCCAAATCCTCGGGGAAACGCCTGGAGAGGCGATCAAAGTTGGGGTGCCCAGAGGGCCTGGGTAAAAATAATGATTTTTTTTTTTTTTTTTTTTACCAAAATTAGCTTTTGAGATGTCTAACTAGGGGTTTTTAGGGGTGTCCCCTTCCTGTCTGGTCCCCTTCCTGTTAATGAATTAGTTAATGAGTGAGGTCTTAAAGTAAAGGCAGTAAAATACAATGTTGTAACATGGCATGAACCTGTATAGTAAATTTGAAAATACAACTATATATGAAATGTTATCGCTTGTGTGCATTGCTGTTTTATAAGTGAACTTTTGAAATGTGAAGATATTGGTTGTTCATATTATTTTTAAATGGTAATTTTTGATCTACAATGAATAAGGGCATGGATCTTTAAATCCTAAAATGATAACTAGTGTTGATCTTTCATTTCCATATTGTGATGTTCCCCCAAGCCAAGATGTATTTGTTATAAATATGAAAGATAATAGAGGAACTGTGTGGAATGTGTGTTGTGGAGCTCTCCAAGCTGCTGTTTCTGTTCCTGCTAGCTGCCCATGTGACAAAAAAAAACAAATGATGATTAAATGCTAATTAGAGCATTTAAACAAACAATCTCTGGGACTGGGTTGTTTTTCAGAAAAACCTGCAATGAAGATAAAGTATTTTATAATAAATTACCATATAAATACGTAATTTTATAGCAGGGGTGGGGTGAATAAAAGGTGACAGCACAAACATTAGGTTATGCTTTATTTTAAAGATTTTTTTTTCTGTAAGTAGTAATGATAGCAATTTGTAGGTCAATACATTAAAGTAACACTAAGTAGTTTTTCAACCTTCATAATATATTTCCAAGACCCTTGTGATGGTACATCGACTTAAAATAAGTTAAATGACTCGTCTGCCATAGCCTGACGTGGTCTGTGTCGCTTTTACTGGCACTATGTAACTTCGGGTTTCGGGTAGGAACCCGTGCACAAAAGGAACTACAAAACTCGACTGCTTTACGTCAAGCGCTACAATAGTCATTATTTTGTTTTTCTTCGTTTCTGATGTCGCAATACATCATCCTTTCATGAAATATACTCTACCTTGTCTGTGGACATCGTTCATTCTAAAGCCGGTGCTGGGTAAACAGCAAGCGTGCGTGCGACAGTAGGCTAAATTATTTACGACAGCGGCAATGGACAATTTAGTTTCCAACCAGTAGGGCGACCGAAGAGGAAAAGTTACTTGGTGTTACTTTAACATTACTGTCCGTCTCCACAAAGCTTTTCAAAGCTCAGAATAAAAATAATTTGCGCGCCTCCATGTCGCAGAACAGGCCTGCTTTCAGTTATACATGGAATTGCGTCCAAACTGGATTACAAAGTCTTACTGCTGAGTTTGCGCCTAAGAAAAGTGATGACATGATCAGTTCTTTTGAATACATTATCTATGGTTAGCTTCAATGTATAGTTGTAAAACAAACAAGCATAATTAATATATTATGAATGAAACATCAATATCCAATTGTAGAGCGGCGTGTTATGACATGATTTGCCAAAGACTAATAATAGAAGAGAGTTCACTCGTCTGTGTGTTGTTGATTCGGCGGAAAGCCGCTCTGAATGTGTACAGAGTGTTTTCAAGTACATCTTCATTTAAAGTGAATGATCTGAGGGCAAAACGGCCACTTTTTCTAAGGGGTCGCTGCACCACACTCAGCACTCCTATTTACCACGGCCTTGCACGAAAGGAAAATTTGATTAACATAAGTGTTTGCCGAGTAAAGCTTTGAATATCATATATAGGGGGAGTGTTGGCCTAGTGGTTAGAGCAGCGCGCTTGCACTCTGAGAAGGATGCAAGTACCCGGTTCGATCCAAACTGCCTGCACTCTGGCTCCCTGAGCAAGACCCTTAAACCCAGATTGCTCCCCAGGTGTCGCACAGTGGCAGCCCACTGCTCCCTGAGGGGATGGGTTAAGATGCAGAAGTGAATTTCTCCATTGTCAGATCAACATGTTCATTGTATTTTATATATTCACACGTCTCTAAACATAAAAAAAATCACAATCAGAAGCATCAGACCCTAGCCTGGCTGCCAGCCCGAACCCCGCCAATGGATGGAGACTGTTGCAAAACAGTCAGAATCATTACACAGGTTGGTGTCTAGCCTGGCTGCCAGCACAAACCCCGCTCACAACAATTTTTGGTCGGGAAGTTCGGTCTGGACTCGATCCGTTGAGGAGCTATTATGCCCGATCAAAACTTGTTCGGACCAATGAAATTGTCAGGGCGGGCTTTATACGATGATGGACAGATGAGCAACCATAGACATTATATCTATGTGAGCAACAGTAACGTAACCATCCACGTCATCAGAGCGCTTGGGTTGAATTCATGGCTGCTGCTGGAGAATTGAGTTGTGTATATTCCGCTATCGCGTGTGTTATAGAAGATATAGACAGCGCATTCATTTTAGAAGAGGAACAGAGAACCGCGATCAAGGCATTTGTGAATGGAAAAGATGTTTATGCCGTCCTTCCTACGGGATTCGGAAAAAGTGTAATCTATCAACTTTAATCTATCTCTCAACGTCACTTACTCCGTTGCTCTGATTGGTTGTAGGTCTATCCAATTGAGTGCAGAGGCCTTTTATTTCCTGGGTCGGTTGACACACGCCCCATAATCACAGCCAAATGGAGCAGTATCAGCTCACATTCTTTCTAGAATATGAGTATGACGAAGTCAGGCTAATCAGACCCTCATATACTGAAGAGAATTTACTCTTTAATTTAATTTTAGTTTTAAGTTAAAAACATTATTTCACTGTTGGGGCAAAATACAGAATAATAATGACTTAACAGTAGAATGGTATGCAGGTATGCACGCTCATGAACCACACGCACGCTTGCACGAGCACGAGCTGTTCATAACCAAAGCAGCATCAGCCGCACACATCTTTTGTTTACAGTCATAATGTCTTCAGATGTAATAAAGTTATAAATCTGCAAGTCATTTTAGATATATGAAAGGAAAGGCATTTGAGTAAATTACACATTTATGTGTGAGGGGAAAACGGGGGTAAAAGAAAACTTCGGTTTTTGTTTCCATCTTTCTCCATGTTGAACTGTTTTATGTGTTTACTGTATCCACTTATGATTGTATTATTATGGAAACACGTTCATGAACAATATAAGTTATTAATTTGTAAAAGCTCAAAATAATAATCATGCCATATACAGTTGGTCAACAAAGTACACTCAAATGTCTCCAGGTAATAAACAATCAAATGACACTATTGTAGGATTGAAAATAATCCAAGAAGTTTGAAATGAACATTTGCTTTGCAAGACATATGCTTTACTGTGTTCCACCCCCTCTTTCTACCACAAGGACCATTTGGAGTTCCCAAAGGCATAGAGGAGTTACATGCTGGGTCTGATAGTGATCAAGGCCTGTAGGCCAAGATGTTTGTACTTTGGGGGTCTATGAATTGTCACACCTTTAGAACAATGGAGGAAGTGTAATTATCTGATTGGTCAGTTTGAATGTCTCACATTTGGGTTTTAGTCACATGGTCAGGGAAAGGATAAAACAAGACTGAACTGTTGCTCTGTCTCTTTCATGCTCTGGCGCTCTGATCCTCTGGGTCTCTCTCTCTCTCTCTCTCTCTCTCTCTCTCTCTCTCTCTCAGGTAACATTTTACATACATGCTGGGTAAGTTAACATCATCTCATACATCTATTTTGTAACTATTTTAAGTGTAACCATAACCATATTTTGTCATTAAACCTTTTCAATTACAAATAATGTGCTAAATGGGTTTGATTTGGTATTGACTTTGAAGTGCTACCTATTGCAATACAATATTGTCACTCATATAGCAACGCTCTCCCACATATTAAGCTATTGTAACTGCGCTTATTTCCGTCGTTGGTATAAGTGGCAGTGGGTGGAATAGACAAGAAATGTACAGTTTTCTACCATCTTGCTGATAACGTTTCTTTAGTCATTCGGCAGTCTTGCAGCTTGAACCCATGCAGGAAATCCATCCTTACACTATTGCCGCTTTCCGACCAAGTAGTTACAGGAAATTACTTATAGGAACTGTCCACTTCTAAACAGTTCTAAGAACTACTCTCCGCCAAACTCGGTTTTGCTGTTTGCGGTCGCACTGGCCAGTGGCCATGGGAACAGAGGGGTAAGGGAGTGACCCAAGCACGGCGGCGGCGGCTCCACATACAACAACAACAACCCAGCATGGAGGAGGCTATCGGATGTTCCTGTTCTGCCTTGCCGGGACCTTAATAACGGAGTACGAACGGCGGCGTTTAAAGACTATGCCTGAGGATGAAGTTTGAGTCCTAGAGCAGACTGGAAATCTATCCATTTGTTGAAAGCCTTCCCGATGCTGACTCGTCTTATTCCGACGCCTGTCTGACTCCAATTTTGCCCTTTTGGTCAATAACTAGACAAAGTTTTCTTTTCTTTGTCTTACGTGGAGTTTGCGTTGGGGTTTGGATGAACTACAAGCCAGTCTCTTTGAATCCATCTTCTACTTTTGAAGTAGTTTAAAGTTGACTAAAGTTTTGTCGCTCTCGCTGATACGGAGAATGGCGGCTAACAATAACAAACCTGCGAGACATCGCCTGGTGAGCGTGAACGCGCATGACGTCACGCCCAGTCTCAGATTCGAGCCCGAATCCCTCTTATATATTTTACTGTACAGGATTATAGAGGATATCTCAGTGAGCAGAGAAGGGCTCATTCAGCCCATCAGGCAGTTCTTTAAGCATGTATAGGATAGAAAACAGGTATTTTTAACATGAAAAGTTGCGCAATGCACCTTTAAAGGTGCCCTAGAATGTGAAATTGAATTTATGTTGGCATAGTTAAATAACAAGAGTTCAGTACATGGACATGACATACAGTGAGTTTCAAACACCATTGTTTTCTCCTCCTTATTTAAATCTCGTTTTTAAAAAACACCCCTGAAAAACAGGCGAATCTCCACATAATACCAACTGTGACGCAACAGTCGGGGATCACGCCTCCAAAGATTTGCATATTCCAGCCCTCAATGACAGGCACTGCACAGCCGAACCATCGGAGCAAGCGAGGATCAAGAGAGAAATGGCAGATCATGGAATAAATGCTGTGTTCCAGGCTGTGCAGGGGATGTGAGGACTTTCCTACCCTTCCCACAGAAAAGAAATGTCAACAGGCGTGGATGATGTTTATATATAATCGGATACCGCAACAGTTTAATTCGAAGTTTTTAGTTTGCTCTGCCCATTTCACCACGGACTTATTTTCTAACCTCGGACAATATCAAGCTTCTCTCAGCGTCTCAAACTGAAGAAGGGGGTAATTCCAACTATATTCCTGCAACCGGTAAGTAGTGATTTTATTAACGATAATTTACACTGTGTTAGATCCAGCGCAAGATCCTAGTACAGTAACAAAAGCAAACTCCAAGTAACGAGCATAGCTGCTACATAAGTAACGTTAAATAGGCTAATTCTCAGTGAATAAACTATACAGAAAGTGGTCAAAGAACAATCCACACAGCGCAAGTTTATCTCTCTTGCCAAACTCGTTATGAAATCTGACGCTGTTACACTGCACAACGAAGCTCTTACTGTATGTACATCGTTTGCATTGGTGAAAGCATTAGAGAGAGAAACTGCGTTGTCTCACGATCAACAAACTGTCATTTGCTCAATGCTCATCACAGCAACATTTTATGTGATGGAAATAGATTTGAATACTTTAAAAACATCTCACGATTCGTTAATCTCGATAGCTGTAATAGTTAAAACGTATATAACAGCTGTAGTGAAAGTATTCGAGAGAGTTTCACATGTCAATCATATGCAAGCATGTCAGCCAATCACAGCAGTGGCCGGTTCTCACAGCAGCCAATCACAGCAGTGGCCGGTTCTCACAGCAGACACGCCCCTTCAAACAGAGTGTTCAAATCAGAGGCTAAAATCAGGCTAGGAAAAATGCCTTTTATTTCTAAATTATGACTATTTTTGTTCTAAAAAACATACTAACATTATAAGGGCAACCCAGGAAACATAAAATAATTTAAAAAACCATTCTAGGGCACCTTTAATGGCAAATGCCATACCCATCCTTCTCTGGGAAACAAGCAGAAATGCCAAAAAAGGAAATGTTTTTTAATTTTGCTTTGTATAAATTTGAGAATAGTGTGTAACACTAATGAGACGAAACAGCTTTTGAGCATGTTGCCAATTGAAATGATACTGTCATGTTAAATTTTTCTGCTTGTTTCTCAGAGAAGGAGGGGGTGTCAATGCTGGTATTAATTGTACAGTATATCTCAGAACCTTTCTATATGCAAGACCATGTTAGCAAATATTATGAAAAAAATACATGGTTGCAAGAAAATAACACAACACCCAGCTGTCACGGTTTTGATGTGTTTAGTTCTGTTTTGTGATCTTGTTTTCCCCTGTCTTTTGTGATTTTGGTTTAGTCCTGTTAGTTTTCCCGCTTCTCGTTTGTGTTCAGTTTCTTCACCTGTTTTCAGTTAATTATCTCGTTTGGTTCAGTTCATTTAAGCCCTGTGTTTTCCCTCAGTGTTGGTGGATCGTTGTCAATGTATGGTTGTGTCTTTTCTGAAGTCTTGTTCTTGTGTTTGTTTTTGGAAGTTTAATTTTGTAAATAAATCTTCTAAACTGCAGCTACGGTGTCCTCGTCTTCAGCTCTCTGCACCGCAACCCTGACACCAGCAGACAACATGAGACATTTTGCAGTAGTGTTGATTACTAACAGTTTAAGAGGATCAGGGTTGAACTAAAATTAACTGACTTAACACATCAGCTTTAGTAAAACAAAAGTTTTCACTCAAAATCAGGAGTAATAAAAATATAAAACTGGTATTATCACAATAAATTGTATTCTGTCCTACATAGAACCACACCTTGTTTGAAGATGGCACTACATCTGAAGTCACAGGAATGGGAGAATCAAGCTCCTCCTCTTCTTGCTGAAAATGCAGCCATACAATGTGTCAGATAACCTGATTGGCAGTTGTCAGTCATATGTTATTCAATACAAACCAAGAGTTGCCAATTTGCAACAAACTTTTTTTTAAGCCAGGTTTTCTTATAGATATGGGTATTTCACTCATACGTTTGTGGATGCTTATCAGGCAATCAGCTTTGATATATGTATTTCTAATATTTAAATTCAACTTTCAAATAAATTTTTAAAATTTATTATGACTAAATTAATTTTATCATCATGATTTTATTGTCAAGTCAAGTCACCTTTATTTATATTGCGCTTTTTACAATACAAATTGTTTCAAAGCAGCTTTACAGAGATAACAGGAAAACAATGTTGTAATAGTATTGTTCAATTCAAAATTAAATGTCCCCAACTAAGCAATGTCCCCAAAAAAGCCAATGGCGACAAAGGCGAAGAGCGGCGAAAAAGGCAACAGTGGCAAGGAACCAAAACTCCATCAGGTGACAGAATGGAGAAAAAAACCTTGGGAGAACCCAGGCTCAGTCGGGGGGCCAGTCCTCCTTTGGCCAACGAATGAACAGTGTTTGATTATGAGTTAGGCAGCATAATGTCAGGAGTCAGATGGGATCAGAACTTTCACGATATTATCCAGTTCATCTGGTTGGGTTGGGTCATCCGGCCGGTGAGGAGATGAGTGGTGGGTGTCCATGGACCTTCACAGCCCTGATAATGCGTGTCGTCGTGTCCATGTGATGGTCCTTCATCAGATCTGGATATGCCCTGGATCCGGCGGTCTGCGGTAAACCTCGGGATAAACAGAGAGACTAATATTAGCATAGACGCCATCCTTCTTATGATGTACAAAGTACATCAGGAATTATGGGAAGTGTTCCCGGTTCCGGCTGATCTAATCTATGCAGCCTAACATTGAATTATAGAAATCTATAATGTGTTATGTGTATGCTAAGCCAAAGAGATGTGTTTTTAGTCTAGATTTAAACTGACAGACTGTATCTGCTTCCCGGAACGTGTTAGGAAGATTGTTCCACAGTTTTGGTGCTAAATAGGAAAAGGATCTACCGCCAGCAGTCGATTTTGATATTCTAGGTATTATCAACTGGCCAGAATTTTGAGATCGCAATAGACGTGAAGGACTATAATGCGTTAAGAGCTCGCTCAAGTACTGGGGAGCTAAACCATTTAGTGCTTTGTAAGTAATCAGCAATATTTTAAAATTTATACGATGTTTAATAGGCAGCCAATGCAGTGTTGACAGAACCGGGCTAATATGGTCATACTTCCTTGTTCTGGTAAGAACTCTAGCGGCTGCGTTTTGAACTAGCTGTAGTTTGTTTATTAAGTGTGCAGGGCAACCACCCAGTAGAGCATTACAATAATCTAGCCTTGAGGTCATGAATGCATGAACTAATTGTTCTGCATTTGTCAGTGAGAGCATATGACGTAATTTAGATATATTTTTAAGATGGAAAAATGCGGTTTTACAGATACTAGACACGTGACTTTCAAATGAAAGATTGGTATCAAAGAGCACACCCAGGTTCCTAACTGACGACGAAGACTTAACAGAGCAGCCATCAAGTGTTAGACAGTATTCTAGGTTATTAGGTGAGGAAGTTTTTTTGTCCAATGATTAGAATCTCTGTTTTTTCAGAATTTAGTAATAGGAAATTACTGGTCATCCAATTTTTTATATCAGCTTAGCTATGCATTCCGTTAATTTTGTGAATTGGTAAGTTTCGTTTGGTTTTGAAGAAATATACAGCTGAGTATCATCAGCAAAACAGTGAAAGCTAATTCCATATTTCCTAGTGATATCTCCTAATGGTAGCATGTACAGAGTGAACAGCAGCGGTCCTAGTACTGAGCCTTGTGGTACGCCATACTGAACTTGTGATCGATAAGACATCTCTTCATTTACTGCTACAAACTGAAAACGGTCAGATAAATATGATTTAAACCATGCTAGTGCAATTCCACTAATGCCAACATAGTTTTCTAGTCTATTTAAATGAATGTTGTGGTCGATAGTATCAAATGCAGCACTAAGATCAAGTAACACTAATAGAGAGATACAACCACGATCGGATGATAGGAGCAAATCATTTGTGACTTTAATGAGAGCAGTCTCAGTACTATGGTACGGTCTAAATCCGGACTGAAAATCCTCGCAGATATTATTTCTTTCTAAAAAGGAACACAGTTGTGAGGATACAGCTTTTTCTAGTATCTTTGACAGAAAAGGCAGATTCGAGATTGGCCTGTAATTGACTAATTCTTTAGGATCAAGTTGCGTTTTTTTAACCCTCAGAGACCTAAGGGTATTTTTACAATAAATTTTCCGTCTGGTGTTATTAACTAAAAAAGCTTGTAAAACATCAACCCTTTTGTGCACAGACAATTGACACACCTCTTTTTTTTCAGGACAAATTGAACTTTCAGCATATTTGTGTTACATTGATGTCACCTGAATGTAAAATAAGTTATGGGACCATAAAGACAAATGAAAAAATAAATCGGAAATTGAATCACTCAAATATTTATTGAAATCACACACAAATAAATAAAAGCTAAGCAAATTTCCTCTGGAAAACAGTTTGTTCATGTCTTTGGAGTCCTGGAGCACAGGAATAAACATTATAACTTGTACAGAACCAAAACTATTTACATTTTTCCAAAAGAAGTCCAGGCGTTTTCATGAAATTCACTGGTGCCAAGCCTCAAAACAGTTCCTATCAGCAATCACAAAGAGGGCCACATCACAGGCTTTGCATTTATATTTTATTTATTTTATTTATTATTTTATTTATTTTATACTTTTTATACTTTTATACTACATTTATACTTCTATAATACTTTTTTACAGTAAATAAATAAATGGCACTTCAGCTGGGTCTATCCTGGTAATCTAGTTCCTCATCTGTCAAAAAGCTCTGTTCTCCTGAAAATCCATTATTCAGCGCTCAATTTAGATCTAGTTCTCTGTGATTCTCTGTGAAACCTGCGTCTCTCTCTCTCTCTCTCTCCACCATGCTCTCCACTTGGTTCGTGCGTGCGTCAGTCTATGGTGCGTCATGACAAAGACGCACCCAATGTTTACGACGGATCAGCCTGTAATTGGTCAAAAACCATCACGTGGATATCCAAAATGGCAGCTAGCATCGAGCTAGCGGCAAATATGACGGAAATATTTACAAATTATGGACTTCAAGTGTATCAAAGTTGGATATAAACGTTTGGATTTATTGCTGAAAAACTCCGAAAGTATGCACAAGTTCCAGGCTGGATAGAAAACCTTCTGTAAAGGCTAGAAAGACACCAAAGACACCCCCGTGATGGCTAGCTCGTTAGCTTTCTGCTGGAAAAAACGGTAAGAAAATCGATAAAACTGTCAGCGAGTTATATCATAATTTCTCGGAGCTGATTTTTGGCGTCGTCGACGATGCCGTCGGGCTCAGAGGGTTAACAAGCGGTTTAATCATAGCCAGCTTAAAGGTTTTTGGTACGTATCCTAATGACAAAGATGAATTAATGATATCTAGAAGAGGATCTATGACCTCTGGAAGCATCTCTTTCAATAGTTTAGTCGGTATAGGGTCTAACATACAAGTTGTCGATTTAGATGATTTAACGAGTTTGCAAAATTCTTCCTCTCCTATAGCAACAAATGAATCAAAATGTTCCTCACGGAGACTACAATATACTCCCTGGTGCGATACTGTAGTAGACGGTTGCATAGTTATAATTTTGTCCCTGATATTATCGATCGTATAAGTGAAGTTGTTCATAAAGTCATTACTGCTGTGTTTCTTGGAAACTTCTGGGCTTGAAGCTTTCTTTTTCGTTAGTTTAGTCACTTGTTCAAATAAATACCTAGGATTATGTTTATTTTCTTCTAATAGGGTTGAAAAATAATTAGTTCTAGCATCTTTAAAGGCCTCTCTGTAAGCAATCGAGCTCTCCTTCCATGAAATCCGAAATACCTCTAGTTTTGTTTTCTTCCAGTTTCGCTCCATTTTTCTGGCTGCTCTCTTAAGGGCCCGGGTGTGCTCGTTGTACCACGGCGTTGGACTATTTTCTTTAATCTTCTTTAAGCGCAGCGGAGCAACTGTGTCTAAAGTGCTGGAAAAGAGAGAGTTAAAAGTTTCTGTTGCAATATCAAGTTCTTCTAAGCTATCCGGGATGCTGAGATTATGAAACTGATTAGGAAGATTATTAATAAAGCAATCTTTAGTGGCAGAAGTGATAGGTCTAACATATTTATAACACGGAGTCGGCTTTGCAGCCTTGGCTAAATGTAATTTACACGAGACTAGATAATGATCTGAGATGTCGTCGCTCTGCTGCAGAATTTCAACGAGAATTTCTAACCCAGGCATCAACATCTATTCCATGTGATAATATTAGATCTAGAGTATGATTACGACAATGAGTAGGTCCTGACACGTGTTGTCTAACTCCAATTGAGTTTAAAATGTCTTTAAATGCCAATCCCAATGCATCTTTTTCATTATCTACATGTATATTAAAATCACCAACAATTAGGACTTTATCTGCAGTCAATATTAATTCTGATAGAAAGTCAGCAAATTCTTTGATAAAATCTTTATGGTGCCCTGGTGGCCTGTATACAGTAGCCAGCAGAATTCTCAAACGGGATTTATCGTTTACACTAAAATTTTTACATTAAGCACCAACTCTTCAAAAGAAGTATATTTAAAACTAGATTTCTTAAGGGTTTTGAGAATATTACTATAAATTACAGCAACACCTCCCCCTTTGCCTTTCGGACAGGCTCATGTTTATAACAATAATCTTGCGGGGTGGACTCATTAAAGTAATGTAATCGTTTGGTTTTAGCCAGGTTTCTGTCAAACACAGCACATCTAGGTTATAGTCTGTAATCTTATCATTAACTATGAGCGATTTTGAATTAAGGGATCGAATATTCAGCAACCCAAGCTTTATCGTTTGCTCATCTGTATTATATCTGTTTTTTATTTACTCATTCCTCCTTACTCATTCAACCTATTACCCACCTTATTAACAGGTCTCTTGCCACTGCCACTGTTCCGCTTAATCTGAAAGTAGCAGCCATTACCCCAATCCTTAAGAAGCCTGGCCTCGACAACGCCACTCACAGTAAATATAGACCAATATCAAATCTCGCTTTCGCTGGCAAGCTACTTGAGAAGGTAGTTGTGGCGCAGCTGCAGTCACACTTAGAGAGACAATCTCTTTGAACCCCTTCAATCCGGTTTCCGTACACATCACAGTACAGAAACAGCACTCCTAAAAGTATTAAATGATCTCCTTCTGGCTTCCGATTCGGGCGCACATAGTATCCTGGTTCTCCTTGACCTCAGTGCAGCATTTGACACTGTGTGCCACTCTACACTTATCTCACGACTGTCTGAAATAGGCATCACGGGTGCGGCACTTCAGTGGTTGACCTCATATATATGCGATAGACAACAATTTGTTAAGATAGGCAACAATCGCTCACGGTCAGTTTGTGTTTCCCATGGTGTGCCCCAAGGCTCTGTACTTGGCCCGCTTCTATTTCTAATATACTTACTACCGTTAGGCCAGATCATCAGACAGCATGGTCTCAATTTTCACAGCTACGCTGATGATATTCAAATCTACTTTACGATTGACCAGAACTCATCTTTTCCACCCCCTTCAGTTATCTCCTGCCTTCGCGACCTTAAAACATGGATGTCCTCAAACTTTTTGCAGCTTAACCCTCTGGGGTCGAAAACCGCGTGCCCGCGTTTTGCTGGATTTTTTCCTTATCAGTGCAAAAGAGAATCAAATTACTCTGTTAATTTTGATCTTAAATATAAGTGTTGTACATCATTAGATCCTGTTAAGTTTCTATTTTTTTGTGGATACTCACAATAAAAACAAAGTGTTGTGCTTTTCGTCAAACAAAGAAAAATAAACATGATGCGCGTTTTCCCTTCTCTCTGTCTTTGAGGTCCGTTCTGAAACGCGTCCGAAACATTCACTTTAACTCTGTCAATACTTGTCACAGAGATACGAGAGATGTCTCTTTTATGAAGCTGAGATTCTCTTCTTTCAAATGAAGTATTTTTTTTTTTTTTTTTTTTATATTTCCAGTTTATGTAATCCGTTTGAAACCAAGGAGAGTTACAGTTTTTTCGCTCTCCCTTCATTAAAAATAATTAGGTGAGCCCGCCACACCCCCAGCGCTTTTGACATGGTAAATAGGCGATATGCATCCCACACGCGGCACGGCCCCGATCACTGCATAACAACATGAAGATTTTTCATCAGAGATTCACTGATAGTTCATCGCGTTTTAGGGATGGAAGCACGCTAACGTTACTCCTTCAGAGGATTATGGACAGCTGGGAATAATTAACCTTTTCCTCAGTGGAATTTGAAACTCAGACGAACGGTTGCATTTTGAAGAACGGATTGACCCCGAGGATACAAGTTCGGAGTAAGTTTAGTGTTTTATAATTCCTTTTCTGATCATAGAGCTCAAATGCATTTTCAGACTATAGTAAATATTAACTCACAACGTTCGTGTAGGCCTATACGCTCGTGTAAACTTTTTAAATAACTGCTTAGTTTGTAATGATTTAGTGAAATATATTGATCTGCAAGTTTTGTTTGAGTTCTCCTGTGGTCTAGTGGTTAGATCGATTGCCAAGCGTGTCAGAGGTTTATGGGTTCGAATCCGCCACTAGCATATTTTTTTTCTCTCATCAAAACCGAATATGTTCATCAGTGGTTACAGTCTATATCAAACACACACGTATATAGGACACCCGTTTGTGTGCATTTTATTTTGTGATTTCACCGGAATGAATGGTGTCCGCAATGGCAATAGATTGAAAAGCACGTTCTGTGCGCGCGCCGCCACAAGAGACTCACTGTATCCATGACACTGATAGCAGGACACGAGCGCTCAGCTTGAGTTCAAAAACAAAACATTTTAGCTCTAGATCTCTTATTTAAGAGCGGACTAAATGAATGATCTACTAGTTAACTAGAGATGTTTTATTTGTATTAGGTACAGCCGTTCATTGAGTGTATCAGTAAATGCGTGCGGTCGATGAGCCATAAACAGATACTCGCGGTTACGCAGTCTACCAATCAATAGATGTTTCTCTGTCCATCAACAGATACATTGTGCATCTATAATCATAATAGTCCATCAGTTTACTTTGGATAATGTGCTAACAGTTTTTTGCTTTTGTTTTGTTGTGTTTACATCGTCACCATCAGCCTTCAGAAATCATTCTGATATAATTTTTTTTTTAAATCAATGTTGTAAACAGTTATGCTGCTTAATTTTTTTTAACCTGTGATAGTTTTTTTTAGGATTCTTTGAATGCACTTTTTTTTATTTATATAAGCACTATATAAGCAATATTTTATATATTTTTTTATATAAAAAAAAACAAGTTTGGTCTTTTTATGTTTTTTTTTTTTTTGAAAGGAAGTGTTAAGTGATATGAATGACTTTAAGTCTTTATGTTCTTAGGAAAGATTTCTATTTTGAATAAATGCTGTTCTTTTTAACTTTTTATACATCGAATCATTCTTAGTTCAGGCTGCCTCACAGCACCTTGATGGGGCATTAGCACATTGGGGGAGTGTCTTTAGTCTCCCCAGGTGTAAATCACATTAATATTCATGGGCATTAACACTCCCACGCATACAGCAGTAATGACCCAAAAACTGATGTAAGAAATTCAAATCGTTATATTGATCTTTCTGAAAGAGTGGTCAGAATGATTTTCACTTCATTTTGAAGTAAAAATTCTAGCCTACAAGAATAGTAACTCAACAGTATTGTTTTCAACTATTCAGTATGTGTTAAATGGCCTTATTGCGGTGACATTTTTTTTCCCAAAACGTACTAACCACGCATATTATTTTTTTTCTATAAAATGCAAACATGTACATCCATTTTGCTCACATATTATTGTAGCAGAGTTTGTGCTGAATACAGCAAATTTATATGTTGGCAAATGGTATGTTTTAAGTAGCTGAAATAAGCACAAATGTCAGGGCATACCAAAACACAGAAAGAGCCCGAAAACAGCTCAGACCCCAGAGGGTTAATGCTGGTAAAACAGAAATCCTGTTGATTAACCCTAGATCACAAAACTCACCCAGACCTGACATTTTTATTGACATTGATGGTGTTGAGATTAGGCCTTCAAAAACTGTACGGAATCTGGGAGTTTTGTTCGACCCCACGCTCTGCTTCCACTCACACATTAGTCAGACTGTCAAATCGTGCTTCTTCCACCTGCGGAATATTGCTCGTATTCGCCCCTCTCTTACCTTTACAGATGCGGAAACTGTTATTCATGCTTTTATCACTTCCAGATTGGATTTCTGTAATTCATTATATAGCGGACTACCCACCAAAGCAATACACCGCCTCCAAATGGTTCAAAACTCTGCTGCACGCACCCTTACATATAATAAAAAATCTGCTCACATCACTCCTATCCTTCACCAACTGCACTGGCTTCCTGTCATACACCGCATCCAATTTAAACTGTTAATCTTAATATTTAAAGCCCTACATGGCCCGGCACCCAAATACCTTGTTGACTTGATACAGCCATATGTTCCAACTCGGGCCCTCAGATCTAGCACGGAAAACCTTCTCGTGGTACCCCGGGTCAGACTCTCCACAGTGGGCGGTAGGGCTTTTAATGTTGCTGGCCCTACGCTCTGGAATAAGCTGCCCCCGAATCTTCGTGCGCACGACAACATCCGGTCCTTCAAAAAACATCTGAAAACTCATTTCTTCAAGCTTGCCCAATAAATCATCTTTTTCATCACTGTTTTTTCTGTTCTACACTTTTTCAACTTTATCTGCTACTTACTTTGTCATAATAGCATATTTTGATAAATAATGCAATATCTCCTTGCAAACCAGTGTATGCTTGTTTTCCATCTGTTTTGTCTCTTGTAAGCTGATGGCCTTCGTATTTGTTCGCTTGTTGTTTGTTTGCTATTTGTTGTTTGTATTACAATGTGAAGCGACCTTGGGTTCTTGAAAGGCGCTATAGAAAATAAACATATTATTATTATTATTTGTTGAACATCAATTAGATTTTTAACCTTAGAAAGGTTTGGCAGTTTTTTGGATTTCCAAATTTGGGGAACAGACACAGTCTCTATATGATGATATCTAGGTGAAAGAGTCTCTATGTGATGGGATTTATCTGACCTTGGTGGCGCGAGGCCGCTAGCAGACGGTCGGTTTAGCCAGTTTGTCTGCTTCCTGACCTGAGCCCCAGATTGTCATGTTTTATCTCTAAGACTATGAGCCAAATTACTAGAGAGAAGAGCAGCACCATCCCAGGAGGGATGAATACCATCTCTTTTCAACAGGTCAGGTTTGCCCTAAAAACTTTTCCAATTGTCTATGAATTCTATATTATTTTGCGGACACCAATTAGACAACCAGCCATTGAGTGAACACAATCTACTAACTATCTCATCACTCCTTCGAACAGGAAGAGGGCCAGAGCAAATTACAGTGCCTGACATCGTACTTGCGAGTTCAAACACCTCTTTAATATTAATTTTGATGATCTCCGACTGGCGAAGTCGAACATCATTAGTGCCAACGTGAATAACAATTTTAGAGAATTTACGATTAGCATTAGCCAGCACTTTTAAATTTGCTTTGATGTCAGGCGCTCTGGCTCCTGGCAAACATGTGACTATGGTGGCTGGTGTCTCTATTTTCACGTTCCGTGTAATAGAATCGCCAATTACCAGGGCACAATCAACATAATTCTCAGTGGGTGTTTCACTGAGAGGGGCAAATCGATTTGTTATGGTAACCGGAACAGAAGAGTGGTTTTTTGATCCGCGACTAGAGCGATCTCTCACAGTCACCCATCTGCCTGGCTGCACAGGCAATAACTCAGCCGGAACCGAATCATGTAAATGGTTAACTATGCTAGGCGCATTCCAAAGTAGTATCTAAGGCTCGAGCACACTTACTATCCTCAATTAAAGTTTGGATGCGTGTCTCTAATTCTGAAATCTTCTCCGTCAGCCTGTCTCCTTGCATTTATCACATATAAACCCTATGCCGACGGGGAAGGCTATAGTAAACATATGGCATGAGGTGCAAGTGACAATAACAGGACAAGACATTACTCACCGTGTTTCTTGACTGATTCTTACTCACCTGGGCTTTTAATGAACTCAGATGCGCGCGGGCGCGCACGAGAAAAATAAATAAATAACTGAGCGCACGGGTGGCGCTTTAGCACTAACAGGCTAGCGAGATACTAGCGTGTTGTGCTAACAATAACGGAAGCTAGCGATGTTAGGTTAATCTGTTAGGTAAACTAGTTAGTAGTATAAACAACTAGAAATGATAGTAAATGATGGTTCAAAACAGAAAGAAATGCGAGGCTTAGACGGAGCTAACAGCCTCGGAGCAAACACACTCACACACAGCAGGCAGCGAGGCAGACAGGAGCAATCGATCAGCGAGGCAGACAGGAGCAATCGATCAATGGCATTGTATGCCAATAACAGATACAGATGATAACAATTGGAGAAAAAATAATCACCACATGGATTTTGGGATAGTTTTGATTCACTTCTGGATTAATGACACCTTTTTTCAGGAATATTTAGGGATAGTTTTGAAAACAGTTCATTTGGAGGCATGGTGGCAACATCCATCTTTAACTTGCATTAAGTAGAAAAATGTGACAAGACAGGCATCTCACCTCTGAATCACAAAGAGTTGTCCGAGATGTCCCTTTACAATCTCTGTCCCTGTTGCCTTTGGCTTGCTCAGTTGGGGATATTCAAATTAATTAACCAATCATACCATTGATCAACTCTACCAAACTTGGATGTCCTTTTTTTTTCCAGTAATAAACAAACATTGTTGAGTTGTTTTGATTGATACTGTAAAGCAGCTTTGATACAATCTGTATTGTGAAAAGCGCTATATAAATATATTTGACTTGACTTGACTTGACTTGACAATCACCTTGCACATGCAGGGCTAGCATTTGCAAAGGCATGACCAATTTGCACTGTGTGCATGTCGCCTTTGGCATGAGACTGAACTCTGGAGCATCCATTGGCAGTGGTGTCATATCAATCTTCTCTTGGAGAGGAGCAATATATAACATAAATTTCCCTCCTGCAGAGGCGCTTCTGAGAACAGAGCCAGTGTATCTCTCTGACTCTAAGGCGACAGCGGTCATTCTCCTCCTTCCATGCCCACCTGCAAATTCAAGTTTTAAGGGAATTAAAAGTAGTGCCTGCATACAAGGTATATCAACATCAGTGTGCTGAGCCAGCCAGAGTAAATTGACCAATTCATGGCATACTTGTATGTGAAAAATGTTGACATGAGGAAAAGTATGATCACCTTAATGATTATGAGATTGTGGACAATTTTTTTTTTTTTAAAATCTATTCAAATACCATTATGTTAAAGGTAGAATCTGGAGTTTTCCCCCTGAAAATAAGCGCTTGAGTCTTGAGTGCAACTTCGTCTTTTCTTTTTGTTTTGGTGTGTTTGGGACGTTTCTGCGTGGAGATTTGTTTATTTGCCAATTCAGATCTAAAGTGTAGCGATCTTTGGGCATAAACTCATTGATTGGAGCAGACACCAGATTCACTATAACCCCCCCCCCCCCCCCCCCCCCCAAAAAAGGCAGACGCAGCGAATAAAAGGAAGTAGGCTTACCTTACTTTGCGTCGATAAAGAAAAAAACTAGGCAGCAAAAAGAGGTGTGGATAGTGCTTGCTCGAAAACCAGGCTCACATTAGCCAAAGGGGAGGGGCACTCAGTTTAAATAGTATATATTTAACCTTTATTATACAAGTAAGTCCCAATGAGACACACAGTCTCTTTTTCAAGGGAACCTGTTTAACGCTTTTGATGGTATACGGAAGCTGGAGTACCTGGAGAGAACCCGGGCATTCACGGAGAGAACATGAAAACTCCACACCGAAAGGCCACTGTTCAAACCCTCTTCCCAGCCGAGGCTCAAACCAGCGACCTTCTTGCTGTGAGGCCCCAGTGCTAACCACCAAACCACCATGTCATATTAAACTGTTTACAAACAGAAACGGAAAAACTACAGATTCTACCTTTAATCTAATGTATTGTTTAACATACCAGCTGCTTTATATAGAAGCCATCCTCCTTCAAGACTTGTCATTTTCGGGTAGGTGCTCTCCAGTAAAGTGGACAACTACACCAATAAAGACAAAGCTCTATATAAGTTCAGTCCATTTACCATTGACAACATTTAAGGAATGTATATCTGTAAAAATAGATCTTGGAGAAGGCAATCAGACTGATCTCATGAAACTGCGTATGTATGACACGCCAATTCGTATTTCCATTTTTGGCGTGCTATCAACACGCATAATCGCTTTTCAGCGTGTTTATGAACGCCGTTGACTTAACGTTACATTACTGTATATATAAATATATGACCTACCCCAACCCCGTCCCTAAACCTACCCGTCACTGGTTAATACCATTTATGAGTCTTTCCCTACCATCCTAGTAAGAAAAATATCGCTCCCCCAGATGTATATCAAAATTTGGCTTTATTTCGCTCGGATTTTTAACAGCGTGTACATACACGCGGAATCACTCGGACATAACGGCGTAGATATACACGCATACACGCGGATAGCTCAAAATGCGTATAAATAACACGCCACTTGACTTGAAAATGGCGTGTATGTTTACGCAAAAGTCATGATGTCATGTTGAGGCAATGATTAAGGAGGTAGGGGGAGATAAAGAAAGATGCTTCTCACCTCTTCATGGCTTAAGTCTTTACTGATCAAGACAGTCCTCTTTTCCAGCCCTGCCTGTAGTAGCTCCAGTTCATCTTGTGTTGTAATTGTTGTTTCTGCTTTGTCACTCAGTAAGAAAAAGGCCATGTAAAATCCTTTCCATGCTTTTTGTTTCTTGTTTCCGTGTTTTTCCACATAAATCAATAGTAACTATATAAATCTCAAAAGTGCAATAAACAAAAAGAAAAAAAAAGTATTTTTTTTACATATTTTATTCAATACAAAAAATGGATAAATGTCAACCTCAAACTTGTCAATGAGAAAAACGTGCATAAAACAATTTAAAACTATACAGAATTTATTTGAACTGTTTACATAAATTAGTTTTTAAGATACTCATTTTTACACTCATTCAAAAAAAAGGCGTGTACTTTCGTTTAGACCTAACGCTGCGTGCGTGCGCGTGTGAATGTCCTTGTATTTGTGAATGTCTAAAGGAGAAAGAAATGATAAAATAAAGCAATGGTAAAAAGACAATAACGATATAAGGAACATATAGCAAATGGGAGTCAAACGGGAGTCAAACGCATGGTCAAATGAGGCAGCGTGTGACGTCACAACATGCGACACACCCGGGGATCATAGTGCACAGAACGTGATACGTCAATGAGCCATCGGAAGACGTAACTTTCAATCGCAGATCTACAGAACATGTGTGCAAAGACGTGCAATGCATTTTTGTGTTTTTGTTTTTTTGTAAATGCATATTACGCAGTTTGTACAGACTGATTAGAGGGTGAAAACAATGCAACATGGGCATGTTGGAGGCTTGATCTGAACATGTTACATCTCTGGTTTTGTATGTGTGGCAGAATGGATAGATATATAATAGATCGTTAGCAGACTACGCCACGATGGGACTTACACCCAAGGAATTTGTTATTTTGTTCTAGCAAAGCACTCAGATTCGTTTGATGATTTACCCAGAGACACTGATCCAATACAAAAAGTTACATTTTATTTCTTACATCACTGAACACACATACAATAATTCACTTCAAAAATAGAAGCATTTGGATTTCACAAAAACACATAAGGGAAAGTTTCCCGGCAAACAAAATACACTACACACCAAACCAAATCACAAGACACACCAATGTTACACTATTCGCCACACACACACGAAAAGAGGATCGGGCTGAAACCTACCAGCGGGACACTAGTAGCATAAGCAATGAACATCCATAAGAAACACCCTAATCACACGTGCCGGGTTCACACACACACCTCAAATGGAGTAAGCACACTCTGTGAACACACAACCACTGCACACGTCAAGGGACCCACCACCGCAAAGGGGCACTGCTCCCACTGGCAGCTCTCAGCACCTAAACGACAAGAGAAAGTTACACAATTTCACACATACAAATTACAATAAATCAAAGGGCTGGTAAACCACCCAGAGAGGGTACGATCACTAAAAATGACTAAATAACAATCCACACACAATAAACATACAACCAAATATAAACCGTACTAAACTATACCAAATGATAAACAAAAAAAGGAAACAGGCCACAACGAGGATCAGCAACTCTTATGGTCTCCCGTTGGTGTGGACAAATCAAAACAAACAAAATAAATCCAGCAAAAATATCAATAACCATGGGCCGATCCCCTTGGATATAAACAGCGGGGGAAAGGCCTCCAGACAACAGTTTCAGATGACAAGATACAGCAAAAGACTTAACCTACTTGAAGAAAAGA
This sequence comes from Chrosomus eos, assembly GCA_036326025.1. NCBI lineage: Eukaryota > Metazoa > Chordata > Actinopteri > Cypriniformes > Leuciscidae > Chrosomus > Chrosomus eos. The sequence goes on from CM070838.1 coordinate 34,845,136, forward strand.
AAGAAAAAAAAAACATACAAACACCCCATTAACACAATACCAGGGTATCAAACACTCAATACACAGACATTTACAAAAAAACAGAAGGTATGAGAAATCCAACTAAGTCCAGCAGGTCACAATGGAACGGGCCAGGCACTTGTTAGCTTAAGCTAGCCACGGGTCCCGTGAGAAAGAGCAGCCGGATATGGCGAAGAAAGCCCATGAGCAACACGTAACAAAAAAAATTATCAAACAAAGCAGCAGATGTTCAGCGCCGATGCCGCCGACTCGCAGCTGTACCCCCGGTCACATAGCACTCCCTTATTTTATCAGCGCCGAGTCACGGCCCCAAGCTCTGCTTACTGCCAGCCGGGCCAACACTCAACTGGTGAAAGGCTGCTGCAACACCGGGGATTCTGCGGCACTACGGCAAAACGAACAGCCCAGATTCAGACGTCAGGTTGCTGGGCAGGTAACCAAGACAAAAAGTCGCATGCTGGTGACATCCGTAGTCAAAAGAAAAGTCCCGAGTTATAAAGGGGTTTAGCCCTTGCGATTGGCTTACACTTAGCTGCCCAGTACCAATCCCAGGCCAACAATTTTAATACCAATAGGGGAGGCTTGAGCCAGACAGCTGCATCCTGCTACATATGCAAAGAGAATGATTGAGCTAGCCATTTGGTTTCAGTTTCTATAGGCTTTTAAACAGACACAGGGAAACTGGAGCGCCGGCGCTCCCATCGGTCTTAGAGGGTTAAGCAACCATGAATAAACTCAACTCATCCATTCTTACCTTTACCAAGCAATCCCGTTCCAAAACGTATTAGTGGAGTTCTTTGCCTGAAAAAAATTATTTGATCATCATAAAAAACAAGTCCATCTGCATCCTGGCAAGGTGTTGCAATTAATGTAGGTAGCTATCATTATGCTTAACGGTTAACTAGAACTAAACAACACTACTGAGCAGTTATAACTGAGAGTGCAGCAATACCTGCATTGATAAAGACTGGTTATCGATACTTTAATTTAAAGGGTACCTATTGTGGCATTTAAAATGTTCCTAATAATGTTCTGGGAGTCCCCAACAACAGTTTTACATGCATGCAATGACAAAAAACACTTTTGTTGTCTTATAATATGCATTTATTTTTACCTGATTTGCTCACCGACTCCCATATGAATCGTTTAGCGAGTCATTTTTCCAAACTCCGCCTTTGCGTTGACGCTAATCTGTGGTGATATGTTAGACACCCAGCCGACGGGGTGTCATTGGTTGTTGCGCTAGATCTTACCCAGATACAACAGTGCTATTTTCTGATTGGCTAACAACACCAGACGAACAACACCCCAGGGTTGCCAGGTCTGCACAACAAAACCAGCCCAATTGCTCATCAAACTAACCCAATCACGGCCAAAAATATTCAAATAGCGTTCCCGGGTGTTTCCTCAATAACAATCATGTTCCAGTGGATAAAACAATCGCGTCAACCAGCGTGCACTACACAAACAACCCGCGGAAACAGTGCAGGCATACGGACCTGGCAACACTGGAGGAGACGCGCTTGAATCCTGCCGGTTCCACAGTGAGTGAGTTTTGGGCACTGCGGCATATTAAATATATTACAAATAGTTTTTCAGCGTGAGAAATACAATGTGTGGCCGGAGAGCGTGACAAAAGACCGAAATGAGTGACTGTCACGCTCAATGCGTGACACTTGATAGCCCTGTGACAACTCCATTAACAACGACAAACACTTCACATATTTCAATACAATTGACATTGAAGACCTAAGTTAGCTGCTAGAAGCTGCGCTGTGCCTGTGCGTACACAACACACAAAATAATTATAGAACATGATACAAACATAAAAGCAACAGCCTACTTACAGGTTGTGATTCGGAGAAGGAAGCTGATCCAAATAAACTCGGTACTGAACCTCCCTCCTTCAGTATCAGCCGGCTCGCAAATTCATACTTTATAGCATTTAGGTTTGTGAAGCAATCATCTTCAAAATGACGCGAACACAGAACGAGTTCGGGCTATAATACTTCTGTGGTATAGTTATGAACTGTAGCCACGGTCTTCAAATGCTCCTCACTGGGCAGATGAAAAAAGTTTGCTTTTGCGTCGCACTTCAAAACACAGCAGCGTCTCGTCGACATGATGTTTTCCCTGGTGTCTCCTAATGCAATGAGTGGGCGTATCTTATTCAAATAACTTGTACAAGTGACGTACGAAAGTGCATCGTTCGTTTATCGATTCATATCAGCGACTCAGAGTCGACTCTTACTTTTGAGAGATAATAACTTTGTATACGGTGAACTTTCATATTTAAAACTTTGCAGGATGTTTTCGTTCACTTAGATCTATGTTACACACTACATGAAAGGTAATTTTCAAAATTCCATGATAGGTACCCTTTAATGCAAAAAAATAAGTAGGCTATCACATTTATAAATGAATGTGTCATGGATACAGAGCACAGCAACATCAGACAAAAACTTAGAATCAGTCAGGACCAGATTACATTATCAATCTGCACTACAATAAAATAGAGAAATACAACTTCCGACCATTTCCATAAACTGATATCAGTTTGTCTAATGAGTGCACACTGCACACACTAGCTCAGAAAGTGTAGATCGACTTGTTTGAGCTTCCACGGTTGCCGTAGTTCCCCTGTAGTGAGAGCGCAGCTGTTGCGAGTTAGGCCCCATCCACACTACTGCGTTTTAGTTTAGAAACGGAAAATTAAAACGAATACGATCTCCGTCCACACCAGCGTTTTAGCTGCGGTCTCTGTCCACATTAAAGCGACTGAAAACGCAGATCACGTGACCACTCACCTACACTGGGCATGCGCGTGCCGGTGTAAACACCATTCCTCAGGAACCACATCTCCATTGATAAAATTATACCACCATGCGCTGGTTCTTCCCGGCTTAACCCAAAACCGACGCTGTACGGTCGATACCGCCGCTGCACACGGCATGGGAATTGTCACAGATCGCTGTAATAATAGCTTGCCTCCGGCAGTTAACGTTATAGCATCAGGGAAGGATACGTCATGACTGACGACACCCAATCAGAGAGCCGAGCGTGAGCGTCTGCGTCATTGTTTCTAAAGTCCTCCGCTTTGACCCGTCTTCACTAAAACGCCCTCCAGAGATTCAAAACGCGAAACGGGTCTGCAGCGTTTCTAAACTTCTCCGTTTTAGGTCTTCGTTTTTGCCGTTTTAGTCTGGACGAGAGGTGCAAACGTAGCAAAAGGTCTCCGTTTCTAAACGAAAATGTAGTAGTGTGGATCGTAGTAGTGTTATCAACTAGCCGTTTGCACACTTTGCTAGCCTGGTTAAAACCAGACCCTTCTCAGTTGAAACTGAGTTATGGTCTGGCAAAGCTTCATAGACAAATCATTTCCAAAGGGGGCGTCACCAACGGACGTCGCTCAAATGCCTCTGGGCGCAATTGGATAGACCTAAAACCAAACAGAGCAATGAAGGAGATGACGTATGCAGAGCGACGTTTGTCTGTTATAGAACAACTTAGTTTGAATAAACAAGCAGGCACTGATTAGGTACTTGCTCTACGTTTATTTATAATTAACAGCAAGACAACTGGAAGTGAATGTGCTTTCCATTAAATAAATCACACACAGTAAACAAAACCTAATGAACTTTGCAATTTAGAAACGCAAACTGCGTTGGTGCGGTGAGAGACGTAGTCTACGGCTCGGGCAGATTTGGCTTGAAGTCATTCATCCTCGGATGCTGCACCGCGCGTGCTGTTACAAAAACCCGTGCACACAGGCAACCGAAATGGGGTCTTGTGCACCGAACGCATTATTTTTGCCCAGCGCACCTTCGCGCTCGTGCGGACGCGTCGAGTATAAACAAGTGTCACGGTGTGACAAAATTAAAAATTTTCCCTCGCAAGGCGGAACTAATGTTCGCCAAGATTGCCTCCCGCCGGACCCATAACAACGGGACACCGGGCTAGTTCCGGCCTAGCGGAAAAATCCCGCGAATGGGGTGATTAATCCGAATCGCCGGCAGCTGCGCGAAAAGGGATTGAAGCCCCGTGATTGGGACACGTTGCCTTTAGGGGAAGATAAGAGGAGAGAGTGCAGACTGGAGAGGGAGTTTGTTTTGGGGCCCGCAGTCTCGGAGGAAGTGTGAGCATTGGAGAAGAGGAAGTGGGACCGGCGAACGGGCGCGGCATTATGAGTTTGGGAGAAGCGTGAGCGTTGGAGAAGAGGAAGTGGGACCGGCGAACGGGCGCGGCACTGTGAGTTTGGGAGAAAGAGCACATCGACTCAGCTGGAGAGAGGGAACCGCTGGACAGTAAGATCATCGTGAGAGACTGTGAGTAGTTCGATCAATCTCCATCCTCCTCCTCTCGTATCTGCGGGACTCTTGATGTGAATGCCAGGTCAGAAAATGGGCGACGGCCCTCTATGTGTGTATTTCCCACTGAGTGCTGAGATGAAGTGATGTGATGCACTGTTTTGATGTGTGAAGTGCGAACTTAAACCTGCTGGATGTCCATTACTTACCCGAGTTTCCATCACGTTCTAAAGACTTAAGAGGCTAACACTGTTGTACTCCACAGACATTTGAGTGCATTGTCTGACAGCCCATTGAGAAGAGGGACACGCAGGTAAATGCTCAACCGACTGCTTTGCAGTGAAATCTCCCCAGCCGTAAGTTCTCTGTCTGTCACCTACGAAGAAGAGGATTACGTGCCTGTATATTCACCTGTCTGTTCACAGCAAAAACTCTCCCGCCGTAAGCTCCGTGTCTGCTGGCCCAGTCCATTGAGAAGAGGGACACGCAGGTGAATGCTCAACCGACTGCTTTGCAGTGAAGCTCCCCAGCCGTAAGTTCTGTCTGTCGTCTGTAGAAGAGGATTACGTGCCTGTATATTCACCTGTCTGTTCACAGCAAAAACTCTCCCGCCGTAAGCTCCGTGTCTGCTGGCCCAGTCCATTGAGAAGAGGGACACGCAGGTGAATGCTCAACCGACTGCTTTGCAGTGAAATCTCCCCAGCCGTAAGTTCTCTGTCTGTCACCTACGAAGAAGAGGATTACGTGCCTGTATATTCACCTGTCTGCTTTGCAGCGAAACTCTCCCGCCGTTAGCTCCGTGTCGGCCGGCCCAGTCCATTGAGAAGAGGGACACGCAGGTGAATGCTCAACCGACTGCTTTGCAGTGAAATCTCCCCAGCCGTAAGTCCTCTGTCTGTCACCTACGAAGAAGAGGATAACGTGCCTGTATACTCACCTGACTGCTATGCAGTGAAGCTCCCCAGCCGTAAGTTCTCTGTCTGTTACCTGGAGAAGAAGAGGATTACGTGCCTGTATATTCACCTGTCTGCTTTGCAGCGAAAACTCTCCCGCCGTTAGCTCTGTTCTGCCGGCCCAGTCCATGGTGAAGAGGGACCCGTAGGTGAATGTTTAACCGACTGTTTTGCAGTGAAATCTCCCCAGCCGTAAGTTCTCTGTCTGTCGAAGAAGAGGATTACGTGCCTGTATACTCACCTGACTGCTATGCAGTGAAGCTCCCCAGCCCGAAAACCCTCCCGCCGTAAGCTCCGTGTCTGCTGGCCCTTGAAGAAGATGACGTGCCTGTATATCTGTCCGCTTTGTAGTGAAGCTCCCCAGCCATAAGTTCTCTGTCTGTCACCGGTGAAGAAGAGGGTTACGTGCCGTATACTCACCTGTCTGCTTTGCAGTGAAGCTCTCCAGCCGTAAGATCTCTGTCTGTCACCTGTGAAGAGGATTACGTGCCGTATTCTCACTTGTCTGCTTTGCAGTGAAGCTCCCCAGCCGTAAGTTCTCTGTCTGTCGCCTGTGGAGAAGAGGAGCACGTGCCTGAACACTTACCTGGCTGCTTGGCAGCGAAGCTCCCCAGCCGTAAGTTCTCTGTCTGTCACCTGTGGAGAAGAGGATTACGTGCTTGAACACCCACCCATCTGCTTGGTGGCGAAGCTCCCCAGCCGTAAGCTCTCTGTCGGCCATCTGGGAGAAGAGGAACATATACCCAAAAACCCACACTTGGATTGTCCTTGGACGGAACGACCCTGTACAGAAGACTCTACCTCTAAACCTTTTATCTCCTCAGTGTAAAAATCTGTAACAAAGAACCTGCAAAAGTAATGATTATGAATATGTAAAATATAGCAAGGAGATATTTTAATTGTTTATTAATAAAGAAGTGTTTTCTTTGTGTCGGCTGCAAAGATGAAGTTGAGATGCTGACTCGCGATCTACGCAGTATCCTGAACGCGCCAGAGAGAAATGCACATTTCAGATTACATAAGCAGAGAGCAGTCTGCATTCTGTTTTCTTTCGTTTTGAATTGTTCTGTTTAAAAGTAGACATGTCTGAGGCAAATACCTTATACGCTGAGTTTCGATTCAATTATGAGATTAGCTCAGTTCACGCATCCTCCGTTTCATGATTGATCTAGGCTATCATCTGCTATTTAGGCTACTTCTTATTTGTTAAATCCAGGTAATTGGTTGATGAAACTTAAAGTAAATTTAAGATACAATTAATACAAAACGAAATTCAGTTTAAAGAAAGGTTTTGTGCTTTCTGTTTGATGTCTCTGTGAAAGTTTTAAAATATATTTTAGTGCCGCTTTCAGAGCGCTCACGTCCGTATCATTGTTTTTTCCTCATAAATGCGAACACGAATAATAATAAGAATAAGAATATTACAAATGGACATGCAATTATTAATGTGAACGAATACTCCACACATCATCATCACTATTGTACGTGATACGATATTAAATGCTAATTGTTTCAAAACAAGTAAGCAAGTACCTGGGAATTCCTCTTCGGCGGGAATACAGACAGTAAAGGGCAAGCGGTCATACAGGACCTTCCTTCGGAGGGAGAGAGGGGCTCCCAGAGAAAAGACAGCACTCGCACAATGGTTCCCCTCCACTTGAAACTCAGACAGCGAAGGAACACCCGCAGCGGCTCCTCTTCAATGAGAACTCAGACGACGTACAGTGGACGTTTCACACCCGGGCTTACTTCAGAGGGTGGGCGTTGGGTAGTCACACAGCAGCTCCGCTCCAGTGAAAGCTCAGACAGTGTACGAGCGCACAGCCACTCCTCTTCTATGAGAACTCCGATAAGGAGTGAACACACAGCAGCTCCTCTTCAAAGCGGACACAGGCAATGTACAGCGAATAAATCACACAGAGGCTTACTTCAGGTGATGAGAATTGGGTAGTCGCACAGCAGCTCCTCTCCAGTGAGAACTCGAACAGTGAGTGAACACACAGCAGCTCCTTCCAGCCAGTGAGGGTGGGATAGTTATACAGCAGCTCCTCTCCAGTGAGAATTCGATCAGTGTACGAACACAACAGCTCGTCAGATAGTGGGGGTTGAATAGTTACACAGCAGCTTCCCTCCCGTGAGAACTCGATCAGTGAGTGAGCACACGGCAGCTCCTCTTCAAAGTGACCTCAGACAATGAGTGAACATTACACAGCAGCTCCTCTTCAAAGTGAACTCAGGCAATGTACAGCGAATAATCACACAAGGGCTTACTTCAGACAGTGCGGGTTGAATGGCTACACAGCAGCTCCTCTTCACAGCGGACACAGGCAATGTACAGCGAATAATCACACGAGGGCTTACTTCAGATAGTGAGGGTTGAATGGTTACACAGCAGCTTCTCTCCAGTGAAAGACTCGATCAGTGAATGAGCACACAGCAGCTCCTCTTCAAAGCGAACTCAGACAATGAGTGAACACACACAGCAGCTCTTCAAGGTGAACTCAGGCAATGTACAGCGAATAATCCCACAAGGGCTTACTTCAGATAGAGCGTTGGATAGTTACACAGCAGCTCCTCTTCAAAGTGAACTCAGGCAATGTACAGCGAATAATCACACAAGGGCTTACTTCAGATAGAGTGTTGGATAGTTACACAGCAGCTTCCCTTCAAAGTGAACTCAGGCAATGTACAGCGAATAATCCCACAAGGGCTTACTTCAGATAGAGCGTTGGATAGTTACACAGCAGCTCCTCTTCAAAGTGAACTCAGGCAATGTACAGCGAATAATCACACAAGGGCTTACTTCAGATAGAGCGTTGGATAGTTACACAGCAGCTCCTCTTCAAAGTGAACTCAGGCAATGTACAGCGAATAATCACACAAGGGCTTACTTCAGATAGAGTGTTGGATAGTTACACAGCAGCTTCTCTTCAAAGTGAACTCAGGCAATGTACAGCGAATAATCCCACAAGGGCTTACTTCAGATAGAGCGTTGGATAGTTACACAGCAGCTCCTCTTCAAAGTGAACTCAGGCAATGTACAGCGAATAATCCCACAAGGGCTTACTTCATATAGAGCGTTGGATAGTTACACAGCAGCTCCTCTTCAAAGTGAACTCAGGCAATGTACAGCGAATAATCACACAAGGGCTTACTTCAGATAGAGCGTTGGATAGTTACACAGCAGCTCCAGTGAAAGACTCGATCAGTGAATGAGCACACAACAGCCCCTCTTCAAAGCGAACTCAGACAATGAGTGAACACACACAGCAGCTCTTCAGAGTGAACTCAGGCAATGTACAGCGAATAATCACACAAGGGCTTACTTCAGATAGTGAGGGTTGAATGGTTACACAGCAGCTTCTCTCCAGTGAGAACTCGATCATTGAATGAAGAGTGATTCCACGATGGTTCCTCTTCGGCGGGTGGCGCAGACTTCGGGCACTGACAGATATTCCTTTTATACAAACACACTTCAGTTCGAGTTATTTCAAAGTTCAGCAGCCCGGAGACAGAGAATCCATCTACTGAGATTTCGAGTGTAAAGCAACAACACCAATCCAACACTCGTGCATTTGTCCACAACACTTCAATATTTCACTCGTGCTCACTCCACAATAGACACTGCAAATCACAAGACTCACGGTGAAACAGGGCTCACGCCCGAAATCCCGGCTGAGAATCTCTTCCTCGATGCACCCATAGGACGGGAGCTGAATAAGGAGTGGATCACCACGAACAATCACAAAGCCAGTACCAGCAGCGAGCCCGAATCTCCATCCAGCGAACACTCAATGTTTTCCCCCAGTCCAATGCTCACACACTCTGCACCACCTTCCTGCCGCTCTTGCCACCAAAATGGCTTTTTATCTTCCTCTCCCTCTAAGCGTGTCCCAATCGCCGCTTCATTTCCTCTTCTCTTGCACCTGTCGCGAGTTTCTCATCAAGCCGCCATTACTCACATGGAAAACCGGAACCGTTCTAGTGTCACAGTGGAAGTCTTCCCCAATGGAAACACTCTCGAAACAAAAGTTCCGCCAAACTGCTCGTCACCCCCGTGACAAAATCATGCTGACCACCGTTAACCACAAGATTAAAACCATCTGGTGGATTTAATGTTATTGCTAATTAGTGTGTTAGGTGCTTTTTCAAACCGTATTGACGTAACAGTGTAAATATTATATATATATATATAAATATATAAAAATACATAAATTATTACCAAGTCTATTACCAAGTTATTCTTGTTGGTGCAGCAGAGAGAATATAGCATAACCTTCTTTGTAAGGAAGACACAGCATTTTTGTAGATGCTTTCTCTGTTTGTCAGTATTCGCTTTGCCATTGACAAGTCACTGCTGACAAACATTATGTTGAAGAGCTTTGAATTGCATGGCTTTTTAAAGACACTTTCACAGTCAGTTTCCCTAAACACATCCATCCTTAGTGTTCCATCGTTTCGTTTCTCCTGGATAAATCCCACTGTATTATCCATCAGGAACACACAGTTGTCTGGCATCTTTGCTGTTAGCGTGCTTGTACTTCGGGATTGTCTGGCAGGTTTTCAGTACATTGGCCCTCATTTGTCAAAAGTGCGTACACCAAATTTCGAGCGTACACCTGGCGTACACCCAAAACCAGGGTGACTTTGAGATTTATCAATATGGACGTTGGCGTACGGCACGCTCAAATCCTACACCAGCTCAGGAGGTGGTGTACGCACGTTTGAGTTAGTGCGGAAATGCGCAGAAAAACAATTCCTAACACCACAAAACGCACTGACAAACTAAAACATATGACAAAAAAAAAAACCAACAACAACATAGTAGGCAAATTATAAACTTCAGTGTAAAAATCTGTAACAAAGAACCTGCAAAAGTAATGATTATGAATATGTAAAATATAGCAAGGAGATATTTTAATTGTTTATTAATAAAGAAGTGTTTTCTTTGTGTCGGCTGCAAAGATGAAGTTGAGATGCTGACTCGCGATCTACGCAGTATCCTGAACGCGCCAGAGAGAAATGCACATTTCAGATTACATAAGCAGAGAGCAGTCTGCATTCTGTTTTCTTTTGTTTTGAATTGTTCTGTTTAAAAGTAGACATGTCTGAGGCAAATACCTTATACGCTGAGTTTCGATTCATTTATGAGATTAGCTCAGTTCACGCGTCCTCCGTTTCATGATTGATCTAGGCTATCATCTGCTATTTAGGCTACTTCTTATTTGTTAAATCCAGGTAATTGGTTGATGAAACTTAAAGTAAAATTAAGATACAATTAATACAAAACGAAATTCAGTTTAAAGAAAGGTTTTGTGCTTTCTGTTTGATGTCTCTGTGAAAGTTTTAAAATATATTTTAGTGCCGCTTTCAGAGCGCTCACGTCCGTATCATTGTTTTTTTCCTCATAAATGCGAACACGAATAATAATAAGAATAAGAATATTACAAATGGACATGCAATTATTAATGTGAACGAATACTCCACACATCATCATCACTATTGTACGTGATACGATATTAAATGCTAATTGTTTCAAAACACATGCTGTAAAATAATGCATTGTGATAGGTCATTTGATCTCCACGTCGGAGAAGTTTCTCTTCTTTGCCGTCTTCCGTGCGTTTATGGCGTAAAATGAGGGCGTGGGGGAAGCGGAGACTTGAATATTTAGAGGCGTGTTATTCTAATGACGATCGTTTTCAGCCACTGCATTTATCAAGGGCAGGTATTGCGTACACCAGGATTTCAAAGGTACGCACAGCTTCATACATCAGGCGGTGAGAGGAGTGTAAGCATAATCTTACGCCAACATATACGCACGTTTCTACGCAATAATGATAAATGAGGGCCAATGTCTTTCAGCAAGTCTTTTTCTGACTTGCACTAGCGGTTGTTTGCCACTTCTCACCATTTTTTTGATAACCTGTAAGTGGTTCTCAAACAGAAAACATGAAATATTGTTCAAAGAGCTGTGGAAGTTTGCAGCATCATCTGCTAAGTGTTTGATGGAATGAATGTTGTATGTTGGAAAGGTGGGTCCATAAAACTCCACAGAGCTATCCACAAAGTGCTCCAGAATGTTGTGCGCGTATCCTAGATAAGACTCTCTCTTCTCATCTGCTTCATCCAAAAGTATGCTCAGACCAACACTCAGACAAAGAAAGTGGTGATACTGGTCATTAAGAAGAACATCCTTCAAGATTAATGGTCCTGTGTAGAGCATGAACTGACGTAGCTCAGTAGCTTTCCACCTATCCAATTCCTCCATGCTTCTTAAGCTCGTTTCAACTGAGTAATGTTCATTTGTATTTGCTCTCTCTGAGCTTTACTCAGCCGACAGATAACTGGCCTACGCCACAAGTATGTCAGCAGCCTCTTTGTGGCTCCAAGACATACTAGGTGCATGTAGTCAAGTGGGAACTGTTTTACACACAAAATACCAGCTCTGACAAGAGGTAGCATTTGTTTTTGATGGTCAGGGTATCCAACTCGGTTGAATACCTCATCTGTTCTTCCTTCAGAAGGACCCTTTGTCAAGTAAACTACCCTATTTTCAATCATTTGAGCTACTGCAACACATCGCTCACATCCATGCAGACTATTGTGACTTTTTATACTTTTTAGAAATGACCGGGCTTGTGCATCACAGATGATTGCCTTCACTGTAACTGTGTGAACTAAATTCTAGAACGAAACTCCATTTTGGATGAGCGGTTGCAACTCCTCCAAGAAATCTTGTAAAAAATCCTCAACAGGGTTAGGCTTGCTGGATCCATAATACAGAGCTACAACAAATGGCTGAAAGTTCGTAATTTGACCGAGAATGGGCCAGAAACACATTTTGCTCGATTTAAACAATGGCACGCCATCCACGTTAAAGGACAGTTCAACTTGTCCTGGCTGTGTCTTTTGTGAAATGTGTTCAAAAAGGTAATGCTCAAAACCATAATAAATATACTGTCCATTGCATTTAGTTTGAACTGGCACTCCTTGTGGAGTATCAAGAAGGCTTCTAGCATCTTTGGGAAGTCTATGCCCATGGCGCCTGAGCACACAAAGAAGCTCATTTCGTGCCCTGTGGGTTTGATTTGTAGCAGTAGCCCAATTAGCCAAGTCTTCGTGGAGAGAAGGAGTTTCATCAGTTGAATGTGAAGTCTCATCCAACTGCTCAGAATCTGTTTCAGTAGATTCTGTCTCATAATTATGTTCTTCATCGGTATCACCCCTAATGGACACTGCTACTGTTCTTTTGGAAGAACTACAGCCCTCCATAGTAGGTAAATCGTCATATGTTGTTCCCTCCGCCAGTGTATTGCCCTCCCCCGCCAAGGCTGGCTCCACTGACCCCTCGGATTCAGAGCTGCTACCACGTTCCACTGAGGCATCAACCCTTGCCCTTCGTCGTCTCCACTTCTTTTTGTATTCGGAGGACATGTTTAGCAATTCTAAAATTACTAAATATTTTTAACGCATTTACTGACAACATACATGTCCAAATCCAGCTAAACATTTAATTTTAATTAAAATATGAATACATTTTATTTGTAACGCACTTTACATTAGCAATCTCAAAGTGCTACAGAGCACATAGGAAAACAATTTAAGATACAATTAAAATTCAGATAATTTACTTTCTGAAATAAACTTTTCAAACACTACATTAATAGTTAAAGTAATAACTTTGACTGTATCATTTAACATACTTTATACTACATTATACAGTTGTATAAGTTCAAAGTAACTTTTAGCCTACTAACGTTAGCTAATTTTAGCCACATTCAGGCATCATTTTATTTTGGTTCATTCATGTCAAACAAGTAAAACTCAAGCACGTTAATCAAATAATACAAAATTCTCTTACCCAACAGTAGGTTTTAATAATCCCGATAACGTACAACTCAATTCCTCCTCTCCTTGTGGTTATTCTAAGTGCTAAAGTTCCGGGTTCCAGAGTCTATGGGGAGAACGCGTAAACATTCTCGTGAGATAATCTTTTTTACACAAACCCAGTACTTTTCAGTTGACAATGTGAGCATAATTTCTTTCGGTTCATTCATGACAAACAAGTAAAAAACAAGCACGTTAATCTGTTAATACAAAATGTGCTTACCCAACAGAAGATTTTTAATAATCTCGAATCGTAATACGACGCAAACTCCTCTCCTCGTGGTTGGTCAATGATAAAGTTCCTGGTTCCGGTTATAGGTTCCGGTCCTCCGCCATACCCAGAAGGCGTTAACATCTCGTGAGATAATATGTCCTATCCCGAGATCTTTTGTTACTACATCTTGGCAGCAGTTTCAAACTCAGACATAAAAAAAAAAAACTTATTCGCTTTTGTTTTAATTTTTTTTATTCATAAATGTAGATATATGAAGATGAAACCTTGTTTTTCTTTTTTTTTAAAGAGATTTTATTTGTAATTTATTTCCATTGTTGGAATGTATGAAAAGTAAGGCACATAAATTGTTTCAAATATTAAGAGATTTTGATCTCTTAGAAGAGTGATTAATCTCTTATTATATTTTTTTCTATAGCCTACCTAATGTTTTTCTTTCATCATTATTTATTAATTTAACTGATGTGCCTTGCAATACAGGTACAACAGGTTGAAATAATGACTAAAATGCAGTGGCTTTGAAATCAATTAACCACACTGACTGGGCACTTTGTACTTATAATATATTTAAACAAGATAAAGTAAATATATGTGTGTAAAATTGTGTATTTCATAAAGATAATTCATGTTTTTAATGTTTTCCTTGACTAGACGTGTAAAGGATGTCAGTGGACGACAATTTACAGCCTTGACTATAGACGTGTAAAGGACGTCAGTGGACGTATTCACACAACTTCTTAAAACTTGGCGAATTTAATTAATTATTGCGGTATTAACCATGCAAGGATTAAGCACAGCTTTATCACAATTGATTTCATAGAGGGTCATGATGGACTATAAATGCACATGTAAAAGACGTCGCCATGGTGACGTCCTCTCTCACCCGAAACAGAACATGGTATATATTGAACTACACGTAGCTAAAAGTCAAAATATCAATTATACATGCAACCCCAGATAACTGTAGACATACACAAATGTATCTGAATGCATTTAGGAAATGTTCTGTGTTGCATATTTTTACCAATTTATACCGCGACTTTATTGGCCAGGGACACGACGATTCCGTCGGACCAATGTTTGCTGGGATTACACCTTTGTATGCGTCTCCATTTTTGGAAAATGATCTGGAACAGTATGCCACCTTCTGAAATGGGACTAGATCATATTCCAAAAACTCCATTTGATTGTATCAGCAGCAGGTGATAACTGGAGACGCATCAGGTGATAACTGGAGACGCATCAGGTGATAACTGGAGACGCATACAAAGGTGTAACGCATTTCCAAACCAAACCAAGCTACAGGAAAATGAATACATGGTACAGAAAAAAGGTCCTCCACCCTCTTGAAACATAGGACTATAGTTATAGAAGTTGTATAGAAATTACATGTAAAATTAGTCTAAACTTGATGTTGAAAAGACGTCCACAAACAACCACTTTTGGACTATAAATAGCCCTTACACGGAGGTCCCACCGACGAAAAAGACGTCGCCTGGCGTTGCAAAACAACCCCTTCAATGGACTGAAATTGGACGTCACTCTGATGTCACATTGCCCAGTGGGACTTGCTCATTTTATAAAATATGAACAAAAACATGTTCCATTGTGTACCTTTAATGTAATCTGCTGGGTAAACTAGGTAGTTATTTTCATTGTTGCAGTTGTTCTTTTTCCCCTAATGTAATATCCGAAAACTACTTTTATATATATATCAATATATATCAATATGTACGTGATGAATCTTGTTTATCTTGTTAACTGTTGCCAGAGCGTGGGCGCACTGAGCGTTTTTTTTTTTTTTTTTTTTTTTTAATAGTTCAAAGTTACTATCAGATTTAATGTTATTACCTTGACAAACTATACATCATTAAAAAGATATAAGACTGAAGGTTTAGTATTTGACCACTATTGTATTCTGAGAAACTTATAGTGACAGTTATGTCTTAATTTGTGTCTGGAGTTATGTAATCAAAAAATGAGTCGATACCTTTGATATGAATTATGAGCGTCAGCCGCTTCCATTCAGAAAAAAACTCCAATGAGATCGTCATGACAGAGCTTGACAAAACAACGTCCATCAGGGCTTTTAGCTCAAAAGTGTACAGATTTGGAGAAATATTGATAGATTCTCATAGGTTTACATCAGATTTATATAGACAGGAATCATATTTATTGAATATCTACCCAAATGCGTCGATTTAATAATTATGAGCGCTGGAGACTCTGATGTACTGTGTTTTCAATACATACTGGCAGCCTGAGGGCGCCCTGTGCACATATGGACTCCATTTATGGAACACGAAGAAGAATCATATCATGTGACATTTCAGGAAGTCCATCACGACGTAAACACTAACAGAGATCGCTGTAACATGCAGATAAAGATGTTTTGAAGACAATAAACATGATTGCAATGATATTTGATTTACCTGTGTTCTTCGAGCCATGTCAGGTATTTTCATAATAATAGATTATATTTATAATGTAATGCTAATCGATATAGACTTTATCATCGTGAAGAATACTATAAAATACTATATTTTCTGTCCGATTTTTTTACCTGAAGCTAAATCAGAGCACAAAAGGTTATTTAAAACACTCGACTTGTGCTATAAAGTAAGTTTTAGAGCACAAACATGGTTTTAATCTCATAAATTGTTGTGTATTGATGGTGTGCTAAGCTAATATGCTAGCTAGCCCTTGGTGCACCTGCTACCTAGCTGTTATATTTATGAATATTTCTAAATAGGACTGCTTGCTGAAATGTTTCTTTTTTCAAGAAGGTCATTTTATATAGTTTCAAATGTAAGGTGAGAACTTTGAGAACTTTCCCTAAAAGAGATTAGGGGTTGAAACAGTGTGAATAGCCAGTCGTTAGTAATTATAATGCAGACAAAAGAAAGCATATTTAGAGCAATAACCAGAGGCTGGAGAGGTGTGAATGTGTGCAGGGGAGACTGACAGTGAATGGAGATCGTTTAGACCACAACACAATAGAGAAAATAGACTAAATAGATGCTTAGAAAATGACAATAAACATCAGTTTGCTTTTTAGAGTCTAATCAAAATAAAGTCGTTTGACATGATCTTGAAAAACATTTAACTAAATAAAGAGTTTTAGACATATCATCTTCAGATTTTAAATATAACATGGTCAGACATGTGGCTTTAGCTGCAGTGCATTTCTAGATTGATACAATGCCAACTTCAATTTTATTTTCATGAAAATATTTCATAAAAATAAATTTCTAATATCTTGACAAAACTTTGAAGCTATTTATAACTTTTTTTTCCATTATGACAATAATTAATTCTACATTTGCAATAAACTGCCAGGTGTCAGCTTTCAAATGAGATCATACTTGTGCTTTTAGAACAAATGTTTCATGAACTGTATCTGTTTCAGTTTGGGTATGCCATTTCTGGGGATTTTTCAAAAGTGGGGTTGAAGCTTAAAGGATTAGTTCACTTTTTAAAAAACTTTTGCTGATAATTTACTCACCCAAATGTCATCCAAGATATCCATGTCATTCTTTCTTCAGTCGAAAAGAAATTAAGGTTTTTGATGGAAACATTCCAGGATTTTTCTCCATATAATGGACTTCAATGGGAACCAAACGGTTCAAGGTCCAAAAGACAGTTTCAGTGCAAACTGCAAACTGTTCAAAGGGCTTTAAACGATTTCAGACATGGACATCTTGGATGACAGGGGGTGAGTAAATTATCGGCAAAAGTTTTTTTAAAAGTGAACTACTCCTTTAACAGGTTATGCTCAGTTTTAGTAGCTCCTTTAAAGGCATCTTGATTGAAACAGCACAATATTTAATGAAGCACATACAAATGATTTGGGGCCTCATTTATGAAATCTGTGTACACACAAAATGGGCATAGACCTGCGTACACAATTTTCTACGTGCCTATCGGGATTTATATAAAAAAAATTAGATATAAATACGTGCAAACCTAATAGACACTCTAGACCCACCCCTATCCATAGATTCAAGTCATTATCCATAAGTGGCATTATTGTTTTATATGAATGTTGAATCTGATCAACGCAGGTGTTGTGCACAGACAGTAGCCTAATGAATACATTTGATTTGTTTGAAGTAATTAAATATAGTTCAATATAAATTAAAGGGGTCATGACATGTTTTTTTGTTTTGTTTTATTATGTTCCCTTAGGTGCAATTATAGTATTACTATACGTTTTTTTTTAAAAAAAAAATTAAAAAATGTAGTGATTTATGACCTTTTCCCACCCTGTTTCTCACCTCTGATTCAAACAGTCTGTTTTTGAGGTGTTTCCCCTTTAAGAGTTCAGTGTAAACGCCCACTGTTATGATTGGCTAACGTCAGTGCTTCTTATGCATAAATTATGAACGTTAATGAACGTGGGGGGGGGGGGGGGGGGGGGGGGGTTTGCATTCGCTATCGATGACCCGCAGCCAATGGGGGAGGGTTACATGCGCTTCTTGAGGCACACACGCACACTAGCACACACACGCAAGGTCTCTCATTTGCCGTTCACGCAGCGCGCAACACGGTTTGAACATACATATTCACGTAGCTTTCGAAAACCGGGACATTCAGTGTCCCGGGAGAGTGCAAAAATTTCCCGGGACAGGTTATTAAAAAGAAGGACAATCCCGGTAAAACCGGGACAGGTGGCAACCCTACCTGTCACAGAACAGCACATCTGCGTTGCATCGCAATCATCTTGTAAACAGACCCACTCGATGCACGTCGACTGAACACATGTGGGTGCAAGCTGCACGACAACGATGCGATGATGCGAAATGAGGCGTAGTTGTCTTGCGCTGGAGGCGGTCATATGCAAACGACTGTCACGTCACTTCGTACCGTGACGTCACTAAGTTGAAAGGATCTAGAACGAGCTGTATTTAGAGCTTGATTAAATAAATGCTTCGTTTATAATGGGGAGGACGTCTTAAGCTACGAAACTTTCAGGAAGTTTTAATAGTACATAGATCTCTTATATATCATAAGATCAAGGCAAATTTGGTTTCTCATGTCATGATCCCTTTAAATACTATTTGGCCAGTGGAAAATATAGCAAATAACTCTTCTCTGATATTTTGATTTATTCTAAAACGATGCAAGAATACTGATTGATTTTCAGCATATAGCCTAATGTGATGACATAGTCTGTATCTCATATTTTCCTAATGTTTTTTGTTAAACATGGTATCACATGGATGGTAATGTGCATGGAAATGATATGCGGATGTAGCCTGGTTCAACCAGACTCTCGTACATTTCATTTGTACAGAGAGTCTGGCCTCGCTCCATTGAGAAACGTTTACTTCCTTGTAGGCGGGTTCTCTGTTCAAGTTCAAACTATTGGATCTGCCCAGAGTCACTCAGGATCTGTCATAGCCAATCGCTAACGTGTGGTCCTGACGTATGTCATGCGCCGAAACCAGTCGGAAACAAGTCCGAATGATCAGAGGATTATGTTTACAATAGGATGTCTGTCAACGAGAGCTGCAGGTTTTGTTCATCTAGGAGCAATTATTAATTCGAAATGTATATTTGACACTAAGGACAGTGATGTATTCATTCAATGGTCGAAGCTGGGTCTAATCATTAAAAATACACCGCTGCGGTCGTTTCGGATCTGCCGCAAATGCTGTACAGTGAATGACCTGTCTCTATCTGCAGATGTGTAATAAACAACCATTTTTCATATTATGTCTTATTGTTTATTAATTACCTTAATTAATTATGGTCTTCAAAGTATGTGTTTGTACATTTTTATTTATGACATTTAGTTTTTTTTATTAAAACAAACTATTGCCATCTAAAACTGAAACGTACTCGGTTACTAACGTAACCTCGGTTCTCTCTAGAGAGGGAACGAGTACTGCGTAATATCTTACGCTATGGGGAAAAACTCTTTTCCACGAGATATTGAAGCCAAAAATTATCCTTAATTTTTTATTAATGTAAAACGCTTTGCGGCAGCAAGCAGACCTAGGCGAGACAGCTCGCGCGCCTATTGGTTGCCCTGCGGCAACAGCAGCAGCCTATCGAGAGAGGCTCTGCGTGACGTCACGACGAATGGGGGCCTTACGCGCCCATATCATCACGTCCCGCCAGAAAGGGCGTGGTCTCGCCCCATATCTAGGCTCGATAGCTGCTCTTACGTTGGTTTTCATCGCCGAAGCGAACCAGAGCGTATTCCAAGCACGGCAAGATACGCAGTACTCGTTCCCTCTCTAGAGAGAACCGAGGTTACGTTAGTAACCGAGTACGTTCTCTTACGAGAGTATCTCTCGTACTGCGTAATATCTTACGCTATGGGGAACACAATGCAACACGCCGTGCTGGTAGGGATCCAACACCAAAGTCCCAGGGGCCGAAGCCCGGGGCGCATATAGTGCATGATCACCATAAACTCACAGAGAGTGAGGGAAGAGAGGCTAGAAGCATCATTCCCTGTAAAATAGCATCCGAAAGGAGCTAATCATGTGACAAATAGACCATACCGTCAGGGTGAACATTCAGCCTGAACTGGGTGGCCACAAGTGTGTCAACATTTTAATGAGCTGCTGTACCGGTCAGTGAGCAATACGCAGGTCAAACTCAGTATCCGAGCCGCACAGCGGGCAGATAGCACTGAATTTTATACCGCCAAAAGCTTAGCTTGTAAGGCGGGAACCTCCAGGTTATAGTATTTTATAAATGTAGACGGCGAGGCCCAGCCCGCGGCCATACAAATATCTTGCAGGGTAACCCCGCTAGACCATGCCCACGAGGAGGCCATGCCTCTTGTGGAGTGCGCTCTAACACCCAAAGGGCACTGTAGGCCCTTAGAAGTGTAAGCCAGTGCTATGGCACCGACTATCCATCTGGATAGGCTCTGTTTCGAAGCGGCAAGTCCCTTAGCACGGCCGCCAAACGAAACGAAAAGCTGCTCAGTCTGTCTGAAACCAGACGAGCGGGACACATAAGCCCTTAGTGCCCTGACAGGGCAAAGGAGACTCGCGTCCTTCTCCTCATTGAGAACCGGAAGGGCAGACAGGGAAATCACCTGGGCCCTGAACGGTGTGTTGAGGGATTTTGGCACGTAGCCGTGCTGGGGTTTGAGTATGACCTTTGAGTCATTAGGTCCCAACTCCATGCATGACGCGCTCACTGAAAGCGCTTGCAAGTCCCCTACGCGCTTCACTGAAGCGAGAGCCATAAGAAACGCTGTCTTGAAAGACAAGTGTTTCATGTCTGACGACTGGATTGGCTCGAATGGGGCACCTTTCATGGCCTCCAAAACCGTGGAAAGGTCCCATGTCGGGACTGAAGGGGGCCTGGGAGGGTTTAGCCTCCGAGCTCCTCTAAGGAAACGCACGACTAAGTCGTTCTTTCCTAGTGACTGGCCAGACACCGGTTTTGCAAACGTTGCTCTGGCCGCCACGTATACTTTGAGCGTGGAAGGGGTCCTGCCCTTATCCAGTAGCTCCTGAAGGAAGGAAAGCACTTCCGTAACCCCGCAGTCTACAGGTGAAAAGCTCTGCGCTTGACACCAAGCAGAGAACACAGACCACTTCGAGGTGTAGAGCCGTCTGGTAGACGGGGCTCTAGCCTGCGCGATCGTGTTTAACACTCCCTCTGGGAGGTCAGCGGGTACACGTTGATGGCCCATGCGTGCAGGGACCACAAATCCGGGCGAGGATGCCAAATCGAGCCTTCCGCCTGAGAGAGGAGGTCTCTCCTCAACAGTAAAGGTCATGGGGCAGCGCTGGTCAGCTGCATCAGGACAGGGAACCACGACTGGTTTGTCCAGAGCGGAGCTATGAGTAGCACTGGGCATCCCTCCCTCCTGATTCGCTCCAACACCTGAGGCAGGAGTGAGACAGGGGGAAAAGCATATTGGGGGCGGCGGGGCCAAACATGGGCCAGCGTGTTCCCGGCTTTTCGAGAAGAATCTCGGGCAGTGAGCGTTTTCTTGGGACGCGAACAGGTCCACCTGCGCTTTGCCAAACGTTTCCCACAGCAGCTGGATCGTCTGCGGGTGCAGAGACCATTCTCTTGCTGGGACGTTGTTTCTGGACAGCCTGTCTGGTCCCACATTTAGGTGACCAGGCACATGCGCCGCTCTCAGCGAGAGCAGGTTGTGCTGAGCCCAGACCAGGAGGCGCTCCGTCAGCCTGTAAAGGTTTTGGGACCTGACGCCGCCCTGGCGATTTATGTACGCCACCACTGACATGTTGTCCGACCGGACCAATACGTGGTGGCCTTTTATCTGGGGACAGAAGCGCCGTAGCGCTTTGTCGACTGCTATTAATTCCAAGCAGTTTATGTGAAGGAGCTTCTCCCGTACTGACCATAGGCCAGCTAGCGGTCTGCCTTCGAGCAGCGCTCCCCACCCCGATGTGGAGGCGTCCGTAGACACCACCTTCACACTCGAGGGGATCCCCAGACTCACACCTGACTGATACCAGTCGGTTACTTTCCATGGTTTCACAGCCGAAATGCACTGAAGGTCGACCCTGAGGCGAAATAGACCTGCGGTCCACGCCCTGGGGGGAACTCGTGCTCTTAGCCATAGCTGCAGTGGGCGCATGCGGAGCAGGCCCAACTGGAGTACGGAGGCTGCTGAGGCCATCAGACCCAGCATTTTCTGAAACCTCAACCTTCTGAGCGTGGCGGAAGGATTTCGCGACGTGCTGAATATTCAATCCGCGCTCCGGTGACAGGCGTGCCGTCATGGATAGCGAGTCCAACACTGTTCCCAGAAAGGAAATTCTCCGACTGGGGAGCAGTGAGCTTTTCGCCCAATTGACTGTAAGGCCCAGCTCCTCGAGGTGCTCGAGTAATGCGGCCCTGTGTTCTAT
Organism: Chrosomus eos; assembly: GCA_036326025.1. Taxonomy (NCBI): domain Eukaryota; kingdom Metazoa; phylum Chordata; class Actinopteri; order Cypriniformes; family Leuciscidae; genus Chrosomus; species Chrosomus eos. Next base: position 34,867,397 of record CM070838.1, read on the forward strand.
GAGCTCCGTTCGTGAACGAGCTAGAATCAGCCAATCGTCCAAGTAGTTCAAAACTCGCATGCCCCGAAGTCTCAGGGGGGCGAGTGCCGCGTCCATGCACTTCGTGAACGTACGGGGTGCTAGGGACAGGCCGAACGACAGAACTGTGTATTGATATGCCTGGCCCTCGAAGGCGAATCTCAAGAATCGCCTGTGATGGGACGCTATTTGTATTTGAAAATAGGCGTCTTTAAGATCTATTGACATGAACCAGTCTCCTTGGCGCACTTGCGCGAGGATTTTCCTGGTCGTAAGCATTCTGAACTGGCGCTTCGCGAGCGTTCTGTTCAGCAGTCGCAGATCTAGAATGGGTCTGAGTCCACCATCCTTTTTCCGGTACCAGAAAATATCTGCTGTATAAGCCCCCTTCGCTCTGAGCCTGAGATAAAGGTTCTATAATCCCTTTCCTCAGCAGTTTCGCTATCTCGGCTCGAAGTAGATGAGATACTTCGCTTTCACCGTAGTTTCGACGCGCGCCGTGTAACGGCGAGGGCGTAGAGCGAATTGTAGCGAATAGCCTCTCGTTATAGTGTTCAACACCCATTTTGATACCCCGGGAAGCCTTGACCACGCATCTGCGTGAATAGCTAAGGGTAGAATGAAATCTGGGCTCTGGCCGCGGCAGAACGGCGGCTCGAGAGCCCCTGTGTACTGGGAACACAACACCGTGTTTACAGCGTTCGAGGCGGGGGGCGCGCTGATCACAGCGGGCAGCCTGGCCGTGCTCAGCTTCTCTATGGCGGGACGCGCAGAGAAAGCGAGCGGGGCGAATCCCGTGGGATTCGGCGTGTGTTAGAGAATGTGGGCACATTTACTAAATGCGGGCACATTTACTACACTGAGAATACTGTCAGCTCGCGCCGACTGAATCAATGCTGTGTTTACAGCGTGCGAGGCGCGCGCTGATCACAGCTGGCAGCCTGGCCGCGCTCAGCTTCTCTGTGACAGGTTGTGCAGAGGAAGCGAGCGGGGGTGAATCCCGTGGGATTCGGCGTGTGTGCCAGAATGTGGGCGCGAGACTGCGGGCACATTAACTGTACTGATAACACTGTCAGCTCGCGCTGACTGAATCAACGCTGCTGTGTTTACAGCGTGCAAGCCGCGCGCTGATTTTAGCGGGCAGCCTGGCCGCGCTCAGCTTCTCTATGACGGGTTGCGCAGAGGAAGCGAGCGGGGGTGAATCTCGTGGGATTCGGCGTGTCAGTGAGAGGATGCGGGCGCGGGACAGCGGGCACATTTGCTGCACTGAGAACACTTTCGGCCGGAGCCGACTGAATGTGTGTTGGTTTCGTTTTTACAGAAACCAAGGGACACGCATCGTGTAGTGTAAGCGGGCATTGTATGGGCGCGTTCACTACATAGTCTGCACAATCGACCTGAGTCGATTTTATGTGTGCTAGCCCTGCACCGTGGCGGGCTGTGTCTGGGTGTGGGAATGGGCACTGGGGCGTGGGCATTCTTACAACACTCATAACACCATCGGCTGTAGCCGGAACACCAGAAAATACACTCTTTATTGGATTTATCTGGGTAGCCATAGAAACGGCTTTTGTGCGCAGGCAAGCGTGCTGAGACACCGGCTGCTTCACTGCGAAATACACTGGGACAGTCACAAAGCATGGAACTGAACGAGCGAGAAGTTTTGGTGGAAATCCGGCCGCAGCGGGATCTGAACACCGTCACTTTCCTAGAGAGACTAGGAAGGCCTTGAGACCTCGGGCTTTACCTCAATCCTCGGCCGGGGCCCGCGCTGAGGGGGGCGGCGTCCAGCAGAGCGAGGGCGCGGCTTCTGATCTCGGGCCTGGCGGCGCTGCTGAGTAGCCGAAACGACGGCCTTTGTGCTCAGGAAAGCGGGCTGTGGAACCAGCTTGCTCACTGCGAAATACACTGGAACAGTCACATTGCTTGGAACTGAACGAGCGAGAAGTTTTGGTGAAATTCCGGCCGCAGCGGGAACTGAACACCGTCGCTTTCCTAGAGAGACTAGGAAGGCCTTGAGACCTCGGGCTTTATCTCAATCCTCGGCCGGGGCCCGCGCTGAGAGGGGCGGCGTCCAGCAGAGCGAGAGCGCGGTGCGTCGAGGAACACGGAGCGCTCAGCTTCCGTCATCTCGGATAGCGTTAGCCACGAACGTCTCTCACCGTCCAGGGAGGAAGGGCGTGGGTCTCGACTGTGACAAAGCTTTGTCTTTCCCGAGAAAGCGTCCGTCCAGCCTGTTGCGCAGCGGCAGCGTGGGCGCCTCCCAATCGAGGCCGATGCTGTCCACGGCCTGGGTGAGCAGACGCATCAGCTCAACCTCAATGCCGGCTCTCTTCCCAGAGGGTTGGCGGGAAACGTTAGCGGAGGGGAGGTCCACGGAGCTCGCCCGATCCTCGCTATCCGAAGCCAAAAGAGAACGTGCCTCAGTGTTGTCGTCCAACTCGACGGCGTATGCGGCGGCATACGGCGGCCGCTGTCCGTCCGGGAGCGACTCGAGCGAAGCCGGCAAAGCTGGCGGGCGAACCGGCGAGCTCTGGCGGGCTGGAGATAGCTCGGGCGCGCGCTGGGCGCGGCGCTTCTTGCGACGCGGCATCACGGCGGGCTGGGATGCGGGCTCGGCGAACAAAGCTAGGCGAGTCCGCAGAGTCACCATAGGCAAGCGTTCACAATGATGGCATCCGCCGTCAGCGAGCGCGATGGCCGCGTGATCCTCACCCAGGCAGGACACGCAGATGACATGGCGGTCCTCATCGCTGAGTGGGGCTCGGCAAGAACCACAGGAAGGCATCTTTAAAAAGACGCCGCTCTTTTAGAGGGGTGGGAAAAAAGGCAGATAATGCAATCACACACACTCTAAGCAGAGGAAAGGATATGTACGCCGGAAAGCGCAGCAGGTACGGCGGCTGAAGGCGGCGAGGCCAGCGACTCCAGGCTCGATGGCACGTCCCGCTGAAAGGCTACAGGTCGACGGCACGGCTTCTCACTCTGGATCCAGCGATGCGGGAGGCTTCGCTGAAGAGATGAAAATCAACGTAAGAGCAGCTATCGAGCCTATTTCTAGGGCGAGACCACGCCCTTTCTGGCGGGACGTGACGATATGGGCGCGAAAGGCCCCCATTCGTCGTGACGTCACGCAGAGCCTCTCTCGATAGGCTGCTGCTGTTGCCGCAGGGCAGCCAATAGGCGCGCGAGCTGTCTCGCCTATGTCTGCTTGCTGCTGCAAAGCGTTTTACATTAATAAAAAATTAAGGATAATTTTTGGCTTCAATATCTCGTGGAAAAGAGTTTTCCCCATAGCGTAAGATATTACGCAGTACGAGAGATACTCTCGTAAGAGAACTAGACAAAAGTGTTAGATAGTGACGATTTGGGAAGCGATCCAGTCAGAACTGATGTCCTGCATTTGTGGTAGATGCGCACATTTGTACTGTAACGTCCTGATCTACCAACGCATTCCGGCACACGGGTTGACATGCGCTGCATGTCTCATAAAACGTTGAAAAATGTAAACGTCTGGAAGAATGAGTAGAGCAGACATATGGATCTGAATAAGAGTGACGACGCAAAAAAAGAGCTCTATTCGGTTCGGTTTTCTGTGCGCACACACCCGACCCGAAGCGTGCAGCCATGCACATAGACACACAGCGCGCGAGTACTGAAGTGAGCTCTCTTTCGTGTCTGAATGGACAAATACACAACATTATGTCGAAATGTCCGTTTTGGAGAGTATTCACGTAAACTATGTTGGTTATGTCTTAAACAGTTTTGAGTGTATGTATCGTTATCAGATGTGCATCAGTGCACTTGGATCCGCATGTCACATGATCCGATGTCTTAAAGGCCGTGTTGCAGGGTTAATTTTTCAACGAAGTTGTGCAATTTGCTTGTTGGTAATAAACATTTAAACTGTTATCCATTGTATTTTATGTTGTTGGGTATCACAAAACGGAATATAATACGAAAAAGTAGGTACTATCTTACAGCGGTTTGCAACGATTTCCTTTCCCCATGCATTGCATCGTCGAGTGGGAGAGAATTACCAAGCCAGCTGACAGCATTGAGAGTGACTAGAGGAGGTAGTGACGAATATTCGATAGGCAGATTAGATAGTAAATAAGAATGTATAGATTTTTGTCATCTATCTATATTTATTCGCTTGTTGCCGTATTGAGGCGTCCGTGCTCTTACAAGACGCGCATCCACAGATCTCTCATGAGTTTTATCACTCAATGATGCACGCAACGACAGTAAAAATGTATTATTGCCATCTATCTACATTTTTCCTTTTTGTCTAAGAGTGCGTAGTCACATAAAAGTCCTGCAGAAGATCTCTCATGTTTACATGAAAAATCCACGATACACATTCAAAGACAGTCAATCATTTTTATTTATCTTGTCAAATTGTATTCCTTGTTTGTCCAATGAAGCGCGCGTACTACCTAATAGTGCCGGCCTCCTCAAGATCTCTCACTGTTTAAATCTATCACATCGATCAATCCACATGTCAAACAGACAATAAAATACTGCTTTATTTGTCATCTTTCTTACATTTTATTCCCTGTTTTTGATCATAATGGAACGTTTGTTCATTAAACGCGCCAGCTCCAATATCTCTCGACTGTTTTACTGCCTGATACTCCGATTGACAAGTGAAAAAAGTAATGAATATTCTAAACTACATTGTTTGTTTGGCGCTCACGCACTATTTTTATTTCATTTTATTTACAGAATATTGCAAATATCAACAATCAATGGTTGAGGTCTTTGAATTTGCATCAGTGATTTAACTGCAAAGTTGCACCTCTTCCTCATCCCAGTCAGTGCATAGCTGTTTTACTGCCTGATACTCCGATTGACAGCTGAAGGGAAAAGTAGATGAAGATTCCTCACTACATTGATTTGTTGTTTCATAGGGCTATTTTTATTTCATTTTATTTACAGAATATTGCAGAATATCAACATTCAATGATGAGGTCTTTGAATTTGCATCAGTGAGAACTGCAAAAGTTGCCACCTCTTCCTCATCCCAGTCAGTCGCCATAGTTCTAATACAGCTGAGGCTACCTTTCCTCCACTTCTCCCCAACGTGACATCATCACCGAATTGCGGAAAAAAAAACGTTAATACCAAAAATGTAAAAAACTGGTCTTTAAGACCATTTTTGAGAAATTTTAAAAATGATATACATATCTTGAGTGATTTATGTACACATTCATCGAAAGTGGTGGTTAACCTTAGCCTAGAAATCTAGACGCACCCTAGCGTTTTAGCTGGAAAAACCAAAAACTGGTCAGGCCAATCACATCGTGTATAGAGTTGGTGGGCGGGCTTAACACAATGACGGCAGAGTTTTGATGGTTCCGCGTGATTTCCATAGGGGATTTCCCTGCTATTTGAAAACAAAGAAGATGCTGCTGGCGAACAGCGGTCTTTCGAATCGGCTTTGGCTGCGACTCTGGAGGACTTGAGAACGTCACTTAAGTCATTCTTAAAAAAGGAAGATGTGTTCGGAGTTTTGACGACCGGATACGGCAAAAGTTTAATATATCAACTAGCTCCGCTGGTGGTGGAAAAACGCATGGGACTCACTCAGCCACAGCCGTTCGGTGCTCTGGTTGGTTAAGCGCTGTCCTATTGCGTGCAGAGGGATTTTGAAAGACAACCGTTTATCCTGCCCCTCGGATTGAGGTATGCCAATTGTGAGTTCCCAGACCTAACATCTTGATGTAGGTCTGGCTTGCCAGGCTAGGTTAACCTGCAACATGGCCTTTAAAGTGACAGTGAGTAATAAACCTAATGCGGTCTGTGTCCTTAATATTGATCAAGCAACAAAAGAAAAAGAATAGCATTCACTGCTCATTAATAGCTTTAATAAGGATTCATTATGTAAGGAATAATTGACGACAGGCCATTGAATTATTAGAAAAATAATGCACATCCGAGGTGGTAATGCGGTCACGACGCGAAGCGGAGTGTGCATTATTGTTCTAATAATTCAACGGCCTGAAGTCAATTATTCCGCTTATACTACAGTTACCACACCCCGAAACATTGTTCAAATTATGTATTTCAAGACGTTTGTAAAGTTTTTGTCATTAAAACGCTCTTGTATGTAGGAGTAATTTATTGCGCATCTAATCCCATGCCTCCGTTGCTAATTCCAAAACGTCATTTTAGAGTTAGTAACGGAGGTTTGAGCCACTGATAGCAGACTAATGCTGGACACACTTAACGACTAGCTGAAACATTCTGTTTCCATCGACTGCAGCAGATTAGGGCTGCACGATTAATCGTATCGCAATCGTAATCGCGATGTCAAGCCTATGCGATTATATGACGCAAAATGTTGCGATTTTATATGAAATAAACAAATTAGAGCTGTTAACGCAATTAACGCAGCATCTGTTATTTTTTGTCATCCTTTGGCTAGTGTTACATGATCCCGTTCTTATTCGTGTGAATGCTTTAACCATTCATGCGAGACAAATCAAAAGAGAGCGCGCTGCCTGATTGATGAATGTCCTGACTGAAAGACCGCGCATGCACACAGCGCGCGCCAGAATACAGTTCTCTTTCGCGCTTGAACGAACAATAACACACACAATTATGCCAAAATGTCGTTTGTCGAGTATCTTCATAACATAAGAGCAGTCTTATGATGGACATAAAGAGTTGAGAATGAGGCGCGTGTGAGATGCGCGTCTCAGCAACGGCTTCTCTTAAAGGGCCAGCAGCCAAAGCTTTCTGTCAGTAAAGTTAATCAAAGAACAAAGGGAACAGCGACAATTACTCACTGTCCTTGATTCAAGACCTTGTTTAGCTTTAACAAGGATTAGTCTATATATAATTTAGGGCTGACTTCTAATAGTCGAGGATTCAACGATTCGATTCGGAGAGGTCTGATTCGACTATGAACCTCATAGTCGAATAGTAGGGAAGTGTTAACCAATAAGGGTGTGACGGTTATTGTTCCGTGAGACCGACTGTTATAGTTGAACAGCGTCCTTAGAACTCTATAACCGCCAAAACCGTGCTATTAAAATATTTTTACAAACTGTAAAGACTAAGGGGAAGATCTAATCCTTGGGGAATTTTGCATATCATAATTAATAATTGGTAATTAATAATTATTCATACATGTTTGGATTAGATCAGTCTTATATGTTAATAAATCTCCCTCTAAGGGAGGATCTGTCATTTTACCTGCATGCATACGTGTATCCTTGCATTTTAACTACAAGTTGATTGCATAGATCACGTTTTACAGACAGGTAAAATTTAATTAGCTCAATTGTCAGAATAATATTGTGGGAATCCCCAATATAATCATACTTTATAGGATTTCAGGAAACGCAATTCTCTTGCCAGAAGAACTGGGTTTTCTGCCCTATAAACACATACTCTTTAAAGTATCTTTAATTTATAAAGCTGTAGTTTGAGATCTTTTTGCACTTAAGGGACTTGAAAGTGAGCAAAGTAAATGAATCAATCAATGAATATAATAGAATTTAATAAAGGCATAACTACGTATACAGTTACTAAGATTACATGGGACATATGTATTTACAAACATAATAAACAACAAAACACGATAAGGCATCGATGAACGAGAAATGCATAGAGTTTGGTCATATGAAAACAAGTGTGAGAGCGAGAGAGAGAGAGAGAGAGAGAGAGAGAGAAAAGGGGGAGGGGGGGAGCACTGATAAAATTCACCCAGACAATCACCTTTCTGTAAACAACACGAAAACATCATCTTAAAGCTCCTTAGAAGCTCTATAAAGAGATATACTTGCACAAGTTTCTTGGTCTCTCTGTGTCGAGGCATCCTTGCACGGCCCGGTCTGGGCGTGTGCGTGTGCGTGAGCGGAGTCCTTCGGGTGGAAGGAAACGTCACGTGGTATTGCTTGGCGCGCGGTGTTGAACAGAGGTTTAAAGTCTTTGAATACGTTACCAATGGACATGGTTCGGCTAAGTTCGTTTCACGTCGTGAAGGTGAACAGAGTCGACTTACGGAAAACAAAACTTTAACTTACAAAGAAAAGAAATAAAGTTCTGATCCGGTCTCCGGAGGAGACCACGAGATAGGATTACATGGTACAGCGAAGGATGAAGAGAAGCGAGGGCGGGGCGGGGAAGCGTTATTTATCACCTTGGAGAAGTCAAGCCTCTTCCTGTGGCTTGGCCAACCAAGAGGTTGAAACTCACAGGCGGGACCTCGGATTTTATGGCCCTTAATTGGCAGCAAGGCATTTGAAACCCCTAATTTTGTCGGGTGTTTAAAAGCAGAATCTTCACAATTTATTATAATCCTATGGTTTACAAAGTTATAGTAAAATGTCATATCAATGGCTGAATGGGGAACGAAGAGTGGAGCTCAGAGAATCCAAACTTGCCTCACAATGGAGTTGGTCACTCCTAGTTTGCAAAATTTTAAAAACTCATCTCATTAGTTTCCCAACAACATAGATCAAACCAGAGGTGGAAAGTAACGAATTACATTTACTCGCGTTACTGTAATTGACTAGTTTTTTTGTGTACTTCTACTTTTTTAAGTAGTTTTTAAAATATGTAATTTTACTTTTACTTAAGTATGTTTTGTTTGAAGTATTGTAATTCGCTACATTTTAAAACATATCCGTTACTGAGTAAAAAAAAAAAAAATATAAATATATATAATAAAATGCTTTGGGTAAAAACATCGCGCTCCGGAAACTACAGCTTGAAGGGCGGGCCGCGGAAGAATAGACGCGCTAAAATCACAAAACAATGGAGTAGGTGACGGACAAGACAGACAGTGATGCAGAGTTGCAGACCCAGCTGAACGCGAAATGCTGCACGAAATCTCACTCGCACACATACCGGTATGTGAATAGAAAGAATGGAATTTACAGTATAATGCAGATGTCATGAAACACGCAAACTGGTAGATGTATGGATGCATAAATCGAAAGTAAAGCTGTAGGCCTACAATAAATCAAATCGCGACATGATCTGTGAATATTAAAGCACAAAAGACTGCTATGCAAATTTATAATCTGCTTGTCTCTGTGAGAATGAACTGTGCTGTTTCGTCTACTTATTAGTCTACTACTCAAGTAGCCTACGCGACGCGCTCATGCCGTTTTCAGCATCTCACAAACAATACGAGTCTACATGAATACATGAACATTTTCATCGCTGCTCTGAGAGAACGCCTAATGAGCATTTTCATAATTTTATTTGAGAAAAACCATTGTCTAATAAACACTGAAACAGGACTTAACAACCCGTCAAAATAAAAGTTCGGTTTTACTAGAATAAATTAGGACAGATATACCGGTAAGGCCTACTTTTAGGCCTACAATAGAATGTACTTCTCATAATAATATTAACAACAATAATAATACTACAATTTATTTAAACAGTATTTAAGGAATTTATATTATTTGTCCATGGTTGAGTAAATCTGTTTTGTAGCACTTTGCCAAAAACTAAAAGGATAAAACGTTTGCTAAACTTTTATTTGATTACCACCGTTTTTGATAATATATTTGTTTTAAATCATAAAAAGAAAACAATTCTGAATAAGAAACATTTCATAGAACTCTATTTTTAAACATTTTTATAAATTATTAATGATACAAATAAGTTGTTAATCTAATTCATAATCAATTATTGAAACTAGTTGATTAGATATGTTTTATTGAACAAATGTTTCATTTATTTAACTGTCATTTTAACTGATGATAATAATAACCATAATTTAAAGTAACACCAAGTAACTTTTCCTCTTCGGTCGCCCTACTGGTTGGAAACGAAATTGTCCATTGCCGCTGTCGTAAATAATTTAGCCTACCGTTGCACGCACGCTCGCTGTTTACCCAACACCGGCTTTAGAATGAACGATGTCCACAGACAAGGCAGAGTGTTACATGATTTCATGAAAGGATGATGTATTGCGACATCAGAAACCAAGAAAAACGAAATAATGACTATTGTAGCGCTTGACGTAAAGCAGTCGAATTCTGTAGTTCTTTTTGTGCACGGGTTCCTACCCGAAACCTGAAGTTACATAGTGCCAGTAAAAGCGATACAGACCCCGTCAGGCTATGGCAGACGTGTCATTTAACTTATTAAGTCGATGTACCATCACAAGGGTCTTGGAAATATATTTTGAAGGTTGAAAAACTACATAGTGTTACTTTAATAATACAGTTTATATAAACCGTGATATTTTCTGAGACGGTTATCTTATGGTGCTTTTCCACGGCACGGTTCGGTTCGGTACGGCACGCTTTGGCTCTTTTCCACTGCATGGTACGGCTCGGCTCGGTACGGCTCACTTGTGGCACTTTTCCACTGCATGGTACGGTACGGTAAGGCTTGCTTTAAAGTCCCCATGAAATCAAAATTGACCATACTTTGTTTGCCTAAATTGATCGTTTTGTGGTGAACAATTCATCCATGCAAGTCAAACCACACAAAAAAAATGTTTGGCTTCGTAATCTTTAATCAAATTCTGAAAATGCCCCTCCCCTCTGCATTGGAGGACCTTGCCCGATGACGTAGGCTTGACGGTTTGGGTGTCTGCTTAACATCAGTAACCACGCCCCTCCAACTGACATTAGACAGGCACACAGCGTGTGAAAGGAGAGATGGCGAGGAGGTGCATTTTTCTAGATCCAATAAGGTGCTAGTTGGAAAAAAAAGCCACGCTCACTATTTTGCCTCATTTAGTATTCCGTTTCTCTCGGAAATACGTCACAGCACTGGAGAAAAGTCGTTTGCAACTTCCGGTTCACGGGGACTTTAAATGGTACCACCTCTGTTGAGGTTCCAAGCGTACCGTACCGGTACTAAAATGTGACGTGAAAACCCTGCAGATCACTGATTGGTCAGACAAAATCGTCACTACCAGCGTCATTGTATTTGCGAGACATCAGACCCGCTAGATTTAAATAGCCAGTTACAGTCACCACTGTAGCACCCGTTTTAAAACTACTTGCTTAAATAAAAAAAGAAAGAAAAAAAATCTTCCAAAAAATAAATGGCTGAATCGCGTTCAAACAAAGTAAAGACGTTCATCTCGTTGGTTGCCTAGGGGCGGATTAACTATAGCTTTAGCACGGTTTGCTTTTCCACTGCAGTTAGTACAGCTTCAAAGTGGGTGGAAACGTGGGATTATAGACTGATTGTGAGCCGTGGCGAGACGAGTCGTACCACGCAGTGGAAAAGCGAACTGTGCTGCGCCGAGCCGAACCATGCAGTGGAAAAGCGCCAATGCTGTGAAACTCTCATACCGTTACAACCCTACACAGGAGAATCCCCCACCCCACCCCCGCTGTTAAAGTTACTCAGTAACTTTTACTCTGAGTAAATTTTAAATGAGCTACTTTTTACTTTTACTTGAGTAGATTTTTAGACCGGTACTTTTACTTGTAATTAAGTAAAATTTTATTGAAGTAGTAGTACTTTTACTTGAGTAGAAAATTGTAGTACTCTTTCCACCTCTGGATCAAACACATAACAGACAAATCGTAAGATGAGATTGGATACATTGTTCGTACAATTCTCAAGGGGATATATAATAGCATATATATATATATATATAATATATATATATATATATATATATATATATATATAATATATATATATATGAATAAAGGATTCATTTCTCCTTAGTTAGAATCCTGGGGAATAGGCAGTTATGTGTAAAGTGCAGAATGATAAAGTCACAGTTATTCCAACGTAACATGGACAAATAAACTCACACATAAACACATTAAATATATCTGGTTAAATGCCTTTTAAAGAGAGGTTTCTTTTCTCTTTAGAAACCCCCCTTCCTGTGGGACATTCCGATCAGTCATAAAATGTCTTGTAAGCGGACACCAGGTCTGTCCTGAGGAGGATGTGTGTGTGTGTGTGTGTGTGTGTGTGTGTGTGTGTGTGTGTGTGTGTGTGTGTGTGTGTGTGTGTGTGTGTTGTTGTTTTTTTTTTAAGGTCCAGGCCTTTGAAGGCTTTGGGACAATTGCAAGGATTTATTTAATTATTCAGATTCACCCTTAGATCAAGTCATTACATATCCCCCTTTTTGTCTGATGAAGTCCCTGTGTGGACTTAATCAGACAACAACCATCACAGTGGACGGATGACAGGTGAATCGTGGGGGTTGAGGTGGCTGTTAGGCTGAGGCTGGGGCTCAGCTTGCTGAAGTTCGACGCAGCCTCCAGCGTGGTACCCTCTTACTGAGGGTCCCGTGGGCTTGGCTGTAGATGTTCGCACCTCGTTGAGCCTTCTGCGCAGGATGACTGTCGAGCGTCAGAGTGTGGTCGATAGAGGTACCCAGCGTAGGGTCGACCGCAGTCCAGGATTGGACAGCAGGTGAGGCAGGTAAGTAGGGCAGTTGAGACAAAGCTCGGCGGGCTGTGTTGATAGAAGCAATGTCAATCAGCTGAGGCCAAAGCTGGAAAAGTTCTTGAAGGATGGGTTTCCAGTTCTGATTGGTGCTCTTCGCTTGGAAGAGGATACAATGCCAGGTCGTCGAGGTGAAGGATGGCACCTTTGATGCTTGGATTACATGCTCTGGTTGAGCAAGCTGACACAGGTGTCAGTGTCATTCTGGTCGTAAGTGAGTGCAGCTGTGCGCACAGGAGTTTTAAGGAGTCACCTGTCACCTACAATCTCTGCGTGGGTCTCGGTGACCTGAGTGCGAAGCTTGGCTTTAGCAGGGCGGCGGGTGTCGCTGATCTGCAGCCCACAGATTCCGTCAGTGTTGTCTCTGAGGGAAAGTTTGTTAGGGCAGAAATAGTGAGTGTCTTTGGTCAATGTGAACGTGTGCGGATTTTGATATGAGTGTTACTTCTCAAAATCTGACATTGACAATGTTCTTGAGCCGGTGGATTCGGCTTGACTATGATGGGTAAGTTCAGGAGAAAGCACACTTTCCTCTGCTTGTAGTCGACACATAGTGGGATGGCACTACCCGGAGAGTAGGCAAGGTGTATTTGTAGGGAGTCAGTTGGCATGGTGATGGCGGAAGCCAGCACGGTTTGCACAAGGCTTAAGGATATCAGGTGCGGTGGATTTCTACCCATGGCGAGGCCGTCGATGGTCTGCAGGGACGCACTCTGTGTTGTGAGTTGCTCTTTTATCTGTGGAAGCTCAGTCTGACTTTCGGCTACATGCCGCCTCACGGTGGCTAGGTTCACTGCATTCACACTGGGCATACAAATGTTAAACAGAGTTCCGACGGCAGTGGCGGCTCTGAGCAAAGCTCGTAGGAACCGTTGGGAGCGGCGGTTGTGGCCACCTGGCTCCGCTAGCGTGACAGTCATTTTCTCACATTTTCTTCAGTTGGTTGAGTATGTGTTCAACATCAGCCTCAGTGTGCGTGAGGGCGTCCTCTGTCCGTCGGCACCTACCCAGCTGTATTGTGTCGTTACGCCGGGGTAGTGCGTTCTGTAGGTGTTGCGAGGATCAGGTGGCACAGACACTTTCTGAGTGCGGGTCCGGCAGAAACGGAGTCCTGGTTGTTGCCTTAGGACGATGCTTGGTGCCGGACCTGGTGAGATGTCCGATTGCGGCTGCCCTCTGGTTGGCTGGAGGCACAGCAGCATCCTGGTAAAAGTGAAAGGGAGAGAGAAAGGGAGGAAAAATTTCAGCGAATGTCGTCCTTGGTTGGCTAGGACAGTCTTTTCGCTTTGAGGACGCCAGTATGCCACTTGCTTCGGTGTCTTGCAAGTGTCTCTGGTGCTGCGGTGTGCAGCACATGGTGCGTCATGGGCATACATTGTGGCATTACCTCCCTTTTGCACTGTGGCAGAACAAGCTGTGGCGCTGTGATGGCATCAGGTGCAGAACGCTGAGTGTTGTCCAGTGCACGCAGCATGTGCTTGTTGATGTAGGTTGTCTGGGGCACCGGTTGTCGGTGAGTGCAGACTTCGTTCGTGGGTGGTTGGAGGGGTATGAGAGGTGGTTTCTCATAGTGTCCATAGTTTTGTTATAGCCTTTGGTAAGCTGGAAGGTTAAGGTCAGGTGAAGCAGGGGCTCTGTGACACTTTGTCATACTTGTGGTGAGAGCCTAATGCATGACCCAAAAAGTTCAGAACCATGGTTTAATTGGTTCGCTAGGTATGTAGCTTAAAGCTAGGTGTTTCACATGTAGCTAGCTAGTGAAGTGTGTCTTGTACCTTATCTTAGCTGTGGATGTTAGGAGGCTAAGAGTTATGTGGTTCCGAGATTATTCCCTGGAAAAGGGCATAGCCGAGATGAAATAAATGACTTAAGATGGTTCTTATGATTAAATTATTTCTCTGGACTTAACTAGTGGTTCGCTACGGCTTGACGAAGTGAATGATAGGGGGAAAAAGGACAGCTTTCCTATTCACATTATGCTTACTATCAAACCTCTGGACTATAGTTGTGCCCTAGTAAATTGTTGAAATTACTTGTGTTGCAGGGTCACAAAAATGAGTACACTTGTTGAAAATAAACAAAATCACAAATAAAGGTGTCTGTTTCCTTTCTGGGCCCTATGGGAAATGGAACCACGTTTGAACAAGAGAGGAAATTAAATACAATTATATAGATGACCGAATAACTGACTGCTATTATTATGCAAGTCCAAGAAATAAAAAAAAATTAACGAAGAGCAAAAAAAAAAAAAAAAAAAAATTTTTATTATACGCAAAAGGGAATAAACGTGATCAAGACCACGGGAAGTGAATAATTAGAAACCCTAACTGGTGTTACGGAAAGTATTCTAGAATACTTTGCATTGTGTGAACACAAGCGGTGATTGAGGGCTCAAGAAAATTATGCTAACTGCTAACTGTAGAAGTTATTATGTAGCTTAGCCTAAGCTAAAGGATGCTAGGTTAACGTAGCCACCTAGGCTGGTTTGTTTACAAAGTGACATCACAAGTTAGCACTTCCTGTGACAAGTCGGTGTCATGGGAACCAGAGCATGTCAGACAATTCAACAGTCCCTAAAGACTGTCTGTATGTTTTTCATGAATTATGCATGTTTAAACGGGTTAACAGGATGCACCTATATTTTAAGTCTTGCTAGGGAGCTTTTTTCTATGGAACGAATTTTTCAGAGTCAAGCCTAAAAAAGAACCGATCGGTACCTCCGCAGCAGAGTGGCACGCACCCTAAAAGAGTGAGGGTGCGTCGGAACGGCGAAACGCCGCCTGATTCGTTGGCCTCCCGCGCCGTACTATCCAGGCGTGCAAGGCTCACAATTTTGCGCGGCCTCTCAACGTATCTGTAACAGCTCAGTGAGCTGAGCTAACACACTCTGGGATTTGCAGAAACGTGAGCGAGCGCCCGATCCAACCGAGTCTGGCATCGTAGCGTCCGGGCCGCTCTACTGAGAACACCGGTGCCTTCGTTTTCGACGTACGACGTTCGGGTCGATTTTTACGAACACAAGCTTTCCAATGATGTGATGCTCACTCTGATTGGACATTGCATCGATGAACAATAAACAAATTCGTACAGCCGTTTCTGTGCAGTCACTAGACAGCTGAGAGGCCTGAATCGACGCCAATTTGAGCCCTGATTTCTCGGGCCGGGAACAACATGGAATAGTGAGCTTGGCCTCATGTGAAAGTGCAAAACATGAGCTTTCCAATGATGTAAGGCTCAGTCTGATTGGACTTTGATTTCATGAGTAATAAACAAATTCGTACAGGCGTTTTTGTGCAGTAACGTTCCAGGCGAGGGGCCTTAATCGACGCCAATTTGACCACTGTTCTCTCGGGCTGTGAACAACGGACAATAGTGAGCTTGGGCTCATGTGAAAGTGCAAAACATGAGCTTTCCAATGATGTAAGGCTCAGTCTGATTGGACTTTGATTTCATGAATAATAAGCAAATTCGTACAGGCGTTTTTGTGCAGTCACTAGACAGCTGAGAGGCCTGAATCGACGCCAATTTGAGCCCTGATTTCTCGGGCCGGGAACAACATGGAATAGTGAGCTTGGCCTCACGTGAAAGTGCAAAACATGCGCTTTCCAATGATGTAAGGCTCAGTCTGATTGGACTTTGATTTCATGAGTAATAAACAAATTCGTACAGGCGTTTTTGTGCAGTAACGTTCCAGGCGAGGGGCCTTAATCGACGCCAATTTGACCACTGTTCTCTCGGGCTGCGAACAATGGACAATAGTGAGCTTGGGCTCATGTGAAAGTGCAAAACATGAGCTTTCCAATGATGTAAGGCTCAGTCTGATTGGACTTTGATTTCATGAATAATAAGCAAATTCGTACAGGCGTTTTTGTGCAGTCACTATCCAGTTGAGAGGCCTTAATCGACGCCAATTTGACCACTGTTCTCTCGGGCTGCGAACAACGGACAATAGTGAGCTTGGGCTCATGTGAAAGTGCAGAATAAGAGCTTTCCAATGATGTAAGGCGCAGTCTGATTGGACTTTGATTTCATGAGTAATAAGCAAATTCATACAGGTGTTTTTGTGCAGTAACGTTCCAGGCGAGGGGCCTTAATCGACGCCAATTTGACCCCTGGTCTCTCGGGCTGTGAACAACGGACAATAGTGAGCTTGGGCTCATGTGAAAGTGCAGAATAAGAGCTTTCCAATGATGTAAGGCTCAGTCTGATTGGACTTTGATTTCATGAGTAATAATCAAATTCGTACAGGCGTTTTTGTGCAGTCACTATCCAGTTGAGAGGCCTTAATCGACGCCAATTTGACCACTGTTCACTCGGGCTGCGAACAACGGACAATAGTGAGCTTGGCCTCATGTGAAAGTGCAAGACATGAGCTTTCCAATGATGTAAGGCTCAGTCTGATTCGACTTTGATTTCATGAGAAATAATCAAATTCGTACAGGCGTTTTTGTGCAGTCACTATCCAGTTGAGAGGCCTTAATTTACGCCAATTTGACCACTGTTCTCTCGGGCTGCGAACAACGGACAATAGTGAGCTTGGGCTCATGTGAAAGTGCAAAACATGAGCTTTCCAATGATGTAAGGCTCAGTCTGATTCGACTTTGATTTCATGAGAAATAAACAAATTCGTACAGGCGTTTCTGTGCAGTCACCATCAGGCCAGGATTCACTGGCCTGAAACAGCCTCAACTGTACCTCTTCTCTTTCACTTGATGAACAAGATACCCTAAAGTCATTCATATATTTGGAAACTGCAGATGATACACTTTAATTTGATACCAAACACATGAAAAAAAAATTACATTTTTGGCTGAAATACAAAGATTTTTGTACGAATACGTTCACAGCAAAGCTTTGGATGACCACAACAAGGGTGATCTGACCCCTGTTCTCTCGGGCCACGAACTACATAAAATAGTGAGCTTGGGCTCATGTGAAAGTGCAAAACATGAGCTTTCTAATGATTAAGGCTCAGTCTGATTGGACTTTGATTTCATGAGTAATAAACAAATTCGTACAGGCGTTTTTGTGCAGTAACGATCCAGGCGAGGGGCCTTAATTTACGCCAATTTGACCACTGTTATCTCGGGCTGCGAACAACGGACAATAGTGAGCTTGGGCTCATGTGAAAGTGCAAAACATGAGCTTTCCAATGATGTAAGGCTCAGTCTGATTGGACTTTGATTTCATGAGTAATAAACAAATTCGTACAGCCATTTCTGTGCAGTCACGATCCAGCCAGCCTAGGGCCCTTGATCGACGCCAATTTGAGGCCTGATTTCTCGGGCCGGGAACAACATAAAATAGTAAGCTTGGGCTCATGTGAAAGTGCAGAATAAGAGCTTTCCAATGATGTAAGGCTCAGTCTGATTAAACTTTGTTTTAATGAACAATAAAGAATTTCATTCAGCCGTTTTTTGTGCAGTGTCACCATCCAGCCTGTTCTCTCCTTTAATTTTAAATTTATTTTTCTCCCTGAACGATATACAGAAAATGTATTAGACACACATTAAACTACACATTATAAGCTTTAAATAGACGTGCAAAACATGGCTTTTGCATAAAAATTTAATGAAAGACATTCATTTTAATAGGAGATTCAAAGTTGAAATGTGCTCCCAAAAATTTACACCAGGTGGCGATTTGGGTCTAGAATCCATAAAGACACATATGCTGACATCCCCAATTCTTTACCCTGAACGAGGTTACAGGAAATTGATTAGGCACGCATTAAACTACACGCTATAAGATTTAAATAGATGTGCAAAACATGGCTTTGGGATAAAAACTGATGGGAACACAATCATTTTAATAGTAGATTGAAAGTTGAATTCTGGTAATCTGTCCCCATAAATTCAACATGGCATCAAATCACAGCAAAACAAGGGCAATCGGACAAGCTCTCTGTGACGGCAGGAACAAGGTAAAGCCAAATAATTAGTATATTAGTAAAGTACTAATACGGATCTTTATTTTGAAACAGAAATAGCTGAAGATTTGGCTTATTTACCAAGATTTTTGTGAGAATATGTTAGCAAAAAAAAGCTTTAAATGACCTCGACAAGGCCTATTTGAGCCCTGTTCTCTCTGGGATCAAACAATGCACAATAGTCAGCTTGGGCTCATTTAAGGGTGCAAAACATGAGCTTTCCAATGATGTAAGATTCTGATTGGACTTTGTTTTATTGAACAATAAAGAAAATAGTACAGGCCACTTTCCCAAACAGCTGAAGCCACTCAGCCACTGGCCTCAGCCCTGAAACATGCTCAACTCTACCTCTTGTCTTTCACTGTGTGAAAAAG